>CM059450.1:6000655-6174130 GCA_030390025.1 Squalus acanthias
CTAAAACAGATGATCTGATCATTCATTGTTTGTGGGAGCTTACTGTGCACAAATTGGCTGCTGCATGTTCCACATAACAGTGACTTCATTGGCTACAAAGCACTTTGGGAGGTAGTCAAAGGCTCTATTTAAATGCTTATTTTTGCCATTCTAAACTAAAGTTGGTCATGAAATGAGAACATTCCAGTAGTTTTACACTACAATGTAGTGCAAGAGATCTAGGCACAGTGAACAAGGCTTCAACACCAGGATTCTCAGGACTTCACTTCCAGTTAAAGAGAAAGCTAGTGAGGACCTGCCAACATTTCACTCACTACAGTCACCCCACTGAAACTGAACTTTGTCTCATGTCAACAAGCACAAGCACTTGACCAGGTTTGTGCTCTTCTTCTGTTACAAACTCAGGCAGCAGCTGAGCTAGTTCCATATATTAAACCTGTCAATAGAGTGCAGCTGCTACAAGGAGCAGGCCATTAACTCAACAAGATCACCCTGAAGTACTCACTGCCCAAAGATTGCTTCCCCAGGTAAGGAAGTCAAGAGTAATATAGTTTAAAGCCAGTTCGTGAAACTGCAGAATTTCCAACTTTTCAGAATACAACAACAAGGAACACAAGACTCACCATGGAGAGATAAACATAGGAGGAATAGAGCTCCATGTTGATCTGCTTGTTGACAGCAGCCTCACAGTCCTTGTGGTAGTTCTGACGCACTTGGGAGGCCATCTTCACTATTTTTTGTTAATACTAGTACTGCTCACTAACACCTAGAAAGTTCAAGAACTGACCCTTTCTAACCCAAGCTCTTGTATTTATACTACTGGGACAGCCTGCATTCAAACAAGGAATGACATCACCAATGATGATTGACAATCCCTGAGAGCCAATCAGGAATCGCTCCTGAGTCCAGGCACCAATTAACAAAGGAGAGTGGGTGAGACCCAGAGCCAATCAGAGCTATGGAAAACCGGCAGGTTTGGGAACTCTTTTTGAGTCAACATAAAACGACTGTAAATTAACAAAACTTCAAATGAAACTTATCTCATTAAACTAAAATAACATTGTCCGGGGAGACGATGCACTCCAGTCCCTGCGGCCCGGCAGGTTTGGGAGATCAGTCTCGGTGATGTCACTGTTTTTTTTTATTTTAAAATTTGAACATTTTATTTACAGTAAATGACATTACAGAGATCAAGTTCACAAGTCACAAGACAAAGTCACAAGCCATCATTGCCTACAAGGCAGGGAACTCAGTCTCTACAAGTTGCTGATGTGATCTCCAAGCTCCTTGATCGTCTTCACTTGTTCATCCAGATAGTGGGTCTCCAGGAATTCACACAGATGAGGGTCGGCGCTCCCAGTGCAGAGTTTGTGCAGATCCAGCAGACTCTGGTTGACACTCTTCTCCATCCGCAGAGCTCTCTGTATCGCCGAGCGGAGCCTCCTGCTCTCCCGGACAAAGAGATGAACTGCAAAGGAACTTAAAATACTTAAATTAAATTTTAAAACATATCAAATTAAGGTAAAATCACATTGGCCGAGGTGATGATGCACTCCAGTCCCCGCGGCACCCACCGGTCGCGGAAGGTCTCGAGCGTGCCCGCGGACACCGCGTGCTCCATCTCCAGGGCCACCCGGGTGCGAACATGGCCGCGGAAGAGAGGCAGGCAATCGGGCCAAACGACCCCCTCAACCGCCCGCTGCCTGGACCTGTTAATGGCCACTTTGGCCAGGCCCAGGAGCAGTCCTACGAGGAGGTCCTCCGATCTGCCCGCTCCCCTCCGCACCGGGTGACCGAAGATCAGGAGCGTGGGACTGAAGTGCAGCCAGAAATCGAGGAGCAGCCCCTTCAAATAATGAAAGAGAGGCTGCAACCTCTCACATTCTGTATATACGTGGAACACGGACTCCTCCAGGCCGCAGAAAAGGCAGACGCCCTGGGAGTCCGTGAACCTATTAAAAACTTTATTGCACGGGACTGCTCCGTGCCACACCCTCCAGGCCAAGTCCCCAATAGAAAAAGGGAGGACTCCCGTGTAGAGAGCCCTCCATTGGGGACCTCTGCCGGACAGCAAGATGGCACGCCAAGACGTGTCCGGGCAGCAGACAAAGATGGCAAAGTTGTAAGGGATTCTCTCCTGACCCTGCGTGTCTCGTAGCCTGTGAGATTCACGCGGCTCTGTGCAGCCTGTATGTCAGTGCGGGTCTAGGCCTGGTCTCCAGCCAGTCTGGGAACACTAGACACCCCTGTGAGTGGTTCGAATCACTCTCCCTTACGGTTCTAGACACTGGACTTAGATGCGAGAGCAGTAATGGAGATAAAACTCATGTAGACTTGGTTTGAACGGTACGAAATGGAAAATCTTTATTGCATGATACTTAAAATTATGAAATACATGTCATATGCACAGATTAATGACAGTACAATCTTACAAACAGTTATAATCACTCTTAGGGAAACGAGGAACGAACGGCACAACGTAAATAGGGCACACATTACAAATATCCTTAATCTTTAAACCCTCCCCTATCAATGTCTATCCTAAACTAGCTTCGTAGGATCCCGAGACTCATGCTCACCACTCGTAATAACTCGGAGAAATCCCGAATAGCTGATCGGATGTTTTTCACCGCAGCACCCACGTGTTGGTCAGGAGATCTCCTGGTCCCACTTGTTTACTGCTTCTGCTGCTCGGTCAGTCGGCTGGACCGTCCGCTGTAGTGAAGACCTCTGTTGGTTGGATACAAGGTATGGTGGAGCACCGTTGTCAAGAAGACTTGGCTGATCGACCTACAGGCGCGGTCGGGATTTACTGACCGTGGCGATGGATAAGGTCTTCTTCTCTTCTCCTCTCATCTCATCTCATCTCATCTCGGGCCTTTGGTTCCGCTGCCAGCTACCAACATAGGTCTTTGCAACAGTCTTTTACACAGGAGCAGCCACGATGATAACAGCAGCAAGCGGCAAGAGTCAAGAACACGAGGCAGGAGTCATGAACACGAGGCAAGCAGCAAGAGAGCGAATGGACGGTTTGGGCCTGCAATTATAGTGCACAATTCTTCCGTTTCCCGCCCAACTATAATGTCCATTCTTCTGTTTAAGGTTTGGCGCCCAAATGTCCTGTATGGGTGATCTCCGTTCTTAATGGGTTTCGGGGCTACTCATGAATGTTTGAGTACCTGTTAATACTTCTCCCATTGTTAAATCGGTCGGTGTTCTCCCTGGAGGGGTTTGGGGCTTCCAAGTGTCCTGTATAACTACCTGCTAACGGCTCTCTCATCGTAGAGCCGTTGGGAGTTTACATATTAATGTCCTTTGGATGGGCCCTTGATGGCTTTCCTTTGTACCTGGGAGACCGATTCCAGTATCGATGTTTATCCTGTAAACCCATAATGTCCTGTGTATTGTCTTCACTGTGCTGAATCGTTATCGATCCTGCAAAAAATGTTTATTGGAACGCCATCTTGTCTGCCTGTTGAAAAGTCTCGAATGTTCTGTCACGAGGTGCGGCGGCCATTTTACAGGCTGCTTGTGTCCAATTTAAACCTGACAGCATTCCGCTGAAATAAAAGCTGTTTTGAACGAAACTTTGTGTTTTCTCCTTATTAAAATGAAATCGCGATAATTGCGAATTCTACAGTCCCTCCTGTTGATGCGAATAACTCCGCTTATCGTATCAAAAATCATAGTGGTGAGCAATATTATCTCGATTTCACTCCGAATCCAGTAAATTCATCCCATAAATTTTAACTTAACTAGGGTCTCTGTGTCGTCCTCATTTCCCAAGAAAATCACATTTTATATCACCATAGGCATCATTCGCCCTTAAACTTACACCACTTGTTTTCCTTCCCGGCGTAACCAGGCCGATACCTCACGCATCACCTGTATATTTGTCTTTTATTCAGGGAAAGGAAAAACAAAAACCCAAAAACCAAACAATCAACACCATCACCAAAATAAACAAATCCCAACTCTTAAACATGTCGAGTTTCCAACGTATTTACAATGAGTACAAACTTCCGCGGCGCACGTGGCGAGCGGGAGTGACGCCATTTTCCCATTACACTGCGCTCTCATCGTGCACGCGCACGTAACGTTCTCGCCACTCTCCCGTGTTCTCATGCTTGGTGAGGCGCTTGTCTCTTTTACAATGTATGAACAATAGGTATACTACAATAAACACTTGACAGACGACTAAAATGTGGGAGGCTATTCTGACCCATGAGGGCACTTCAATATTCGTGAACAGATTCCACCACGGTGGAACCACTATGTCCAAAATGTCTGTACCTATCTCGACGGTTTTCTGTTCTAATGTATAGAAATGCTTTTGTGACACCGCGACGGCTTTCAGAAGTTTGGTTAAATGCTCAGGGAGAGGGGGAATGAGGTATCCAAAATGCGCGACAAATCGCTGCAAGTCGGTGAAATTCTCTTTTACTGTGAGATGAACAGTGGATGGTTCAGGGATTGGGATAATTCGCTGTTGTGCTACTTGAACTTCAGCCCTGGGTTTAAAACAGAAACTGCTGTCACTCACCGGACACCGGCTACGGTTTCCATGCTGGTAGTGTTGCGCTGCAGTGGTAACACAATATGTTCCACCCCCGATGTATGCTACCTGCGGAGGCACATGATCTTGTGCCATTGCCTCCATGGTGCAATTCATGGACTTGGCGCCAGCCGTTCTGAACCCGCACTGTGGTGTTAAAAAGGCATTCAAGTGCTGGGGGCACAGTATTATGTGTGCTCCCCTGCCACGACAACCAGAGAGATCTGTACCTGTCATCGTTTGCTCCCAGCGGATGACGTAAGGTGGAACCGCTGCATAACGAATGTGGGCTCCCCCCTGAATGACACCAATGTTCTCTACCCGATACACCGGGGCGGGCTTTGCTGTGTTGCCCAAAACCGGCATGCGTAATACTATTCCCATAATAGTATGGTTTGAACGTCCGCAGTCCACGGGGACTGGGTAAGCTTCTGAAGCTAGCCTGAGCTGGCACGGACTTAATGCGTTCTGAAAAGGGTGGAGCGCCCGCAGGTGTTTGTTACTTATCCAGGACGGAACCAAACCTTGTTTTAAATCCTCCAAATTACTGCGGCCCTCGCCCAGTAACCACGCCCCGTAAAGCACGCACACCTCGTTCTGCGCAGCTTGATCGGATGCATTCCGATCTTCCCTGATCAGGGCATTTACCGTACGCGCATGTTTCTCCAGCTCTGCTATAATCTCTTTTAAGTGTAGTGTCATGGCTTGGTCCTCGTGCAGACCCGACCCTACCACTTTATTCTCATCTGTTAGGATGTCCTTTAACTGTGTTTTTAAACCATTAATCTGGGTCTGCAGCTCCACACTGTCTAGAGCGTTGACCACAGATGTCCCTGTATTAAAAGCAGTGAACGCATCGTTCACCAAACCCCTTCTTTGCCTCCCTACTTGGTCCAAAACTTCCTGCGGTGCGGTGTATAAACTTGTCTTATCAATTTCTGCAAAATCAAACTCGTAAAATTGCCTGAACATCTTGGTCAACAGGACCTGGTACAACTGTTCCGTCTTTTTGGGGCACCACTCTGGTAACCGTACCTCAGTGAGATTTAAAATCACCGAGGCCACCGCGTAATGTACCCCCTGAAATAGTATCTGGTCTGTGGGGACCAGTACCAAACCGTTCCCGGGTCCCTTACTAGTTTTAGGGCACCCTTCTTCCTCAGTTAGAACTACCGGAATCGTGGGCGGGGCTTTGCGTGGGCGCGTAATGAGCTCAGTGGCATTTACTGGGATCGGAGAGTATGGGGCTCCGCACCCCCTGGTGCTCGCATCCCACCTCATCCCCTGTCCGTTATCCTGCCACTGATTAATAAAGAATATGGAGATGCCTTTGGGGCAAACGTACTTTGACCCCCACATACAAACATAAATCCCCTCATCCGGTTCCCACCATTTGTCCCAACAGACTTTCACTTGTCCATCTGTCCCCGTAATTGTCCGATGGGTATTATTACCCAGTCGCTCCCACTCAACCGAAGAGTTCCTCATAGTTTTGCTCAGCTTTCGCAGCCACCACCATCGGCTCAATGGGACATCCCCACTGCAGGTCAAACAAATCCGTTTGCCGACGGTGACGCTGATCCTGGGTGCGATGATCCGTACTTTGGGGCACATTAAAGAAGTCTCTTTGTAGGCGAACCCCGATGTGCTGGAATACTCCGTTGAGTTCGTTCCCAGCCATCCTGGCCACCTTCCCTTGTGGAAATAGGTGCTGGTCCCTTCTGCCTTCCGTCTCCCGGTCCCATCCACCGCGATGGGGGCCGTGTCCCCGGAACATCCAAACACCACGACATCCTTGGTGAGGCCCCGATAGGCCAATCCACATCCGATTGCCGCGAGCAATACTATAAGTCGTTCCATCCTTCCTTGGTTCCTGTGATCAGATAGAATGAGGTAGCCAGCCTCGCAAAAAGTCTCTGGCTTTTGTGAAGGGTGAGCGGGTCCCCTGACCTCGCCTCACGTAAACTTCAACGTTTGCTAAATAGACTTCCTCTAAACCTAGCCTTAAAACTCCCATCATTTCGTCGTTATCTGTTAAAAACACTACAAACTTAACCTTATTAAAACTTAAACTTAACCTTGAACTATAAACTTAAAACTTAACCTTGAACTATAAACTTAAAACCTTAAACTAATACTTTACATTGCCGCCCGTTCTCAGGGCGGCCCCTTTAAATCCTGAGAAGGCTGCTGCGAGCTCTTCCCGACGGTGGGAGGGCACTGACCCTTCCCTCTGATCTGCCGCAGCCTGTTGCTGCGGTGACCCTTTCCTCTGATCTGCCGCAGCCTGTTACTGCTTCGATGTGGCCTGTCTCTACCCGGGTTATCTTAACCTGAAACTTACGCCTTGGGGCAGTCTGTGGACCTGGCCACATCCTCCTGGGCTGGGGTAATCTGCTTGACCTACGGGGAGTTGCTATGGGCGGGGGCTCCGTGACGGACGGACCGGGTTCCGAGACCTCCAACGGGATGACCTGGGGTTCCATCACAGGCGCCAGCTCCGCCTCCGCTGACTCCGCCTCCCTAACCTCGGGGCTGGCAGTTCGTGGCCCCGCCCTGCTCGGCCCAGCAGGCGGCCCTTCACTCGTGAACTCTGCCTCCCCTGAGGACTGGACGTTCAAAGCGGGCGGCCACACCTCTGGGAACCACATAGCGGCTGGCCCGGCCTCCTGTAGCTCCTCCCTCCTGTTGTCGGGACCTGCAGCTTGTGTGTCCACCCCGTATGGATCTCTACCTAGCGGCCCCAATCCTCCCAGACCGTTCCTCAGGAACCACCCGTCATCATCACTATGCTCATCTGCACTATCCTCATCTGACCAGGGTACCCTGGGTTCTTCGTCATCTAACCCCCAACTCCAGAAAAACGCTGCATGATCGTCCGGGATGTCCCTTCCCCTGATGCAAGCTGCTACGCCTGCCTGTGTGCCTTGTGGTCCTACCTGGGGCTGTGCTTCCCCACTCGCAGGTCTGGCCCCTCCCTTAAGACAGGCCACCGCCCCTGCTTGTTTCTGTGAAATCTCACCTGCTGGAGGCTGCAGATTTCTATCCTGTTTTAAATCCTCATACTCCCTGCTCCTGGCTACCCTGTAGGCTGTTTTTATCTCTCTAAGCTGCCCTTCTAGCCTGAGCACGTCTAACTTTCCCATTTCTCGGGCATTCTCCTCCCGCAGGGTCTGCTCTCTAAGCTGCCCTTCCAGCCCATCTATTTTCCCTATTAAGCGGGCGTTCTCCTCCCGCAAGGCCTGCTCTTTTAACCTGGCCTCCTCACCGCAGACCCCCTCCTGTGCGTGTCTTTTAAAAGGACACAGGTAGGCAGGCTGCGTGGGCTCTAGTCATTGGGCACTATTAGACGGTCCTGCGGCACCTACGGGGCCGGTTGCGACCGCCACCTGTCCACGCGCATTCAAGACCAGCTTGCGCATGGCTCCTAACACTGCTTCGAGGTCGTCGGGAGGGGTGGGTGCCTTGGCTTCTTTAGCCGGGACAGGCGCCTGGGCTCGGACCGCGGGATTTTTATCCTTGGAATCCTTCCAAGGGTTCCTGCAATGCTTGCGCCAGTGCCCTGTCTTCCCACACCCGTAACAAGCATTACTTGCCTGTGGGGCGCGATTACCCTCCTGATGCCACTCTCTTTGAGCCGGGGCTGCGGGTCGTACCTCATGTACTCTTCCCTTAAAGGGACGTGTCGTCATACCCCTTATATTACGATAACCTAACGTGAGTCGATTCAAGACCGACTCTTCCGTAAGGTTGAGGTCATTGGGATCGAACCAGGCTTTTGCCTGCTCTCTAACGGCTGGTAAACTGTTGGCTATTATGCACCTAAGCCAATGAATTAAAGCGGCGCCTTCCACATCTTCGCGCTCGGGCGCACCTAGACAGCTGCGCTCATATACTGGCCACAGCCTGTCGGCAAAAACCTTCGGGGGTTCTCCCTCCATCTGCACTGTCTGTCCCACTCTAGCAAACGGACCTCCGTCGTTCGCTCCCACTACTTCTAGGACCTCATTTTTCAATTCCTCATAACTTTTATTACCCCTCTTGCTATCGCCTGAGAGACACTGAAGGACCGAGCTATCTAACGAGAACAGCAGCATTTTTGCTGTCTCCCCATCATCGCAGCCGTTGATGGCTGCGGCTTGCTCAACTTCCCTAAAATGTACGGAAGGGTCGTCTATCTCGGTCAGCTTCCTTACGTGGTTTATCATGGCCCTCAGCTGATGTGAACTGTGAGGCAACACCAGCTGTCCGAGGAGATCCCCCGGTTCTTCCCCACCGTTCCTGCTTGGGCCCCTTTTAATCCCCGTTACTGGATACAACGATCCCTTTTCTACCTCCTTTTCAACGGGCTCTTTTGTTTCCTCCGTTGCTTCCTCCCTAACCCAGGTTTCTGAATAGCTGGGTGGCGCGGAGGGCGCAGTGGCTACTACTTCTTCTGCTTTACTTGGTGGGGAATTTCTAAATCTCTCATTTACTAGCGGCTGGCGTGCCGACGGATTAATAAGGCACACCATGCCGTTCGCATTATTCACGGCCCTTTTGAGGCTCTCTATCTCTTTTTCGCAGGCGCTATGGTCGGCTCCCTGAAACTTATCCTCAAGGACCAACTTATACGCCGACCTAACCCCCATTAAGCTCTCTTCTTGAGTTCTTATCTGGGCAGCTTGACGGTTACATCTTTCCTTCATCCTACTCTCGTTTAATTTTGCTTCAGTGATCTGGCACTCGAGATACTCTACCCTTGTTTTAAGGTAACTGGAGACTTCCTGGCTTTCCTGGCGTAACTCATTTAAACTCTTAATGAGCGCCTCCCCTCCAGAAACCTTCTCCTCCATTTCCTCCTCTAACTGCTTGATTCGAGCGGTTAGCGCTGTATTGGTCTGGTTTGAAATCTGAACCTGCCTTTTGTAGCACATAAGCCAGACTGCTTTCTCAACTGCCTTTTTATGCTCCTTACTATCAGTCCACCTTTCAGCTGCCTCTAGTGGGCTCTTATCCGCTAACAATTCGCTTATCCACTTTTTCGTTAGATTAACCTTTCCAAATACGTAATCCGCTATCTTTTCCTGCATCACATTTCGTACAGTCATTCCAAAATCTAACACACTACCCTCTCGCTGCCAGTGTCCTGCCGCGGTCGCCATTTTCTGTAAGGGATTCTCTCCTGACCCTGCGTGTCTCGTAGCCTGTGAGATTCACGCGGCTCTGTGCAGCCTGTATGTCAGTGCGGGTCTAGGCCTGGTCTCCAGCCAGTCTGGGAACACTAGACACCCCTGTGAGTGGTTCGAATCACTCTCCCTTACGGTTCTAGACACTGGACTTAGATGCGAGAGCAGTAATGGAGATAAAACTCATGTAGACTTGGTTTGAACGGTACGAAATGGAAAATCTTTATTGCATGATACTTAAAATTATGAAATACATGTCATATGCACAGATTAATGACAGTACAATCTTACAAACAGTTATAATCACTCTTAGGGAAACGAGGAACGAACGGCACAACGTAAATAGGGCACACATTACAAATATCCTTAATCTTTAAACCCTCCCCTATCAATGTCTATCCTAAACTAGCTTCGTAGGATCCCGAGACTCATGCTCACCACTCGTAATAACTCGGAGAAATCCCGAATAGCTGATCGGATGTTTTTCACCGCAGCACCCACGTGTTGGTCAGGAGATCTCCTGGTCCCACTTGTTTACTGCTTCTGCTGCTCGGTCAGTCGGCTGGACCGTCCGCTGTAGTGAAGACCTCTGTTGGTTGGATACAAGGTATGGTGGAGCACCGTTGTCAAGAAGACTTGGCTGATCGACCTACAGGCGCGGTCGGGATTTACTGACCGTGGCGATGGATAAGGTCTTCTTCTCTTCTCCTCTCATCTCATCTCATCTCATCTCGGGCCTTTGGTTCCGCTGCCAGCTACCAACATAGGTCTTTGCAACAGTCTTTTACACAGGAGCAGCCACGATGATAACAGCAGCAAGCGGCAAGAGTCAAGAACACGAGGCAGGAGTCATGAACACGAGGCAAGCAGCAAGAGAGCGAATGGACGGTTTGGGCCTGCAATTATAGTGCACAATTCTTCCGTTTCCCGCCCAACTATAATGTCCATTCTTCTGTTTAAGGTTTGGCGCCCAAATGTCCTGTATGGGTGATCTCCGTTCTTAATGGGTTTCGGGGCTACTCATGAATGTTTGAGTACCTGTTAATACTTCTCCCATTGTTAAATCGGTCGGTGTTCTCCCTGGAGGGGTTTGGGGCTTCCAAGTGTCCTGTATAACTACCTGCTAACGGCTCTCTCATCGTAGAGCCGTTGGGAGTTTACATATTAATGTCCTTTGGATGGGCCCTTGATGGCTTTCCTTTGTACCTGGGAGACCGATTCCAGTATCGATGTTTATCCTGTAAACCCATAATGTCCTGTGTATTGTCTTCACTGTGCTGAATCGTTATCGATCCTGCAAAAAATGTTTATTGGAACGCCATCTTGTCTGCCTGTTGAAAAGTCTCGAATGTTCTGTCACGAGGTGCGGCGGCCATTTTACAGGCTGCTTGTGTCCAATTTAAACCTGACAGCATTCCGCTGAAATAAAAGCTGTTTTGAACGAAACTTTGTGTTTTCTCCTTATTAAAATGAAATCGCGATAATTGCGAATTCTACAAAGTGGAGTGTGCAGGAAATCCCTCCGTGCAGAATGAAAAGGCACAGAGGGCATTTCCCCGAGACAGCTCAAGCTGTGAGGTGCCGGTTCCCACAGCCCAGTGTACTGCTTGTCTGATATAAACCAAATTATGTTAACTTTAGATGCATTGCTGGTCATCTTCCAAAATTCTATAGACTCTGGAACAGTTCCCATGGATTGGAGGGTAGCTAGTGTAAACCCACTATTTAAAAAAGGTGGGAGAGAGAAAACGGGGAATTATAGACCGGTAAGCCTGACATCGGTAGTGGGGAAAATGCTAGAGTCCATTATAAAAGATGTAATAGCAGAGCACTTGGAAAACAGTGACAGGATCGGACAAAGTCAACATGGATTTACAAAAGGTAAATAATGCTTGACTAATCTACTGGAATTTTTTGAGGATGTAACTGGTAGAATAGACAAGGGAGAACCAGTGGATGTGGTGTATTTGGACTTTCAGAAGGCTTTCGATAAGGTCCCACATAAGAGATTAGCATGCAAAGTTAAAGCACATGGGATTGAGGGTAAGGTACTGACTTGGATAGAGAACTGGTTGGCAGACAGGAAGCAAAGAGTTGGAATAAACGGGTCTTTTTCCGAGTGGCAGGCAGTGACTAGTGGGGTACCGCAGGGATCGGTGCTAGGACCCCAGCTGTTCACAATATATAGTAATGATCTAGACGAGGGAACTAGATGCAATATCTCCAAGTTTGCAGACGACACAAAGCTGGGTGTGTTGAGGAGGATGCAGAGAAACTCCAGTATGATTTGGACAAATTGGGTGATTGGGCAGATGCATTATAATGTGGATAAATGCAAGGTTATCCACTTTGGTGTCAAAAACAGGAAGGTAGATTATTATCTGAACGCCAATAGATTGGGAAAAGGGGAAGTGCAGCGAGACCTAGGAGTCCTTGTGCACCAGTCGTTGAAGGTAAGCATACAGGTGCAGCAGGCGGTTAAGAAGGCAAATGGTATGTTGGCCTTCATAGCGAGAGGATTCGAGTACAGGAGCAAGGATGTCTTGCTGCAGTTGTACAGGGCCTTGGTGAGACCACACCTTGAGTATTGTGTGCAGTTTTAGTCACCTTATCTGAGGAAGGATGTTCTTGCCATGGAGGGAGTGCAGCGAAGATTCACTAGACTGATACCTGGGATGGCAGGAATGACGTATGAAGAGAGATTGGGACGACTGGGCTTGTATTCGCTAGAGTTTAGATGAATGAGAGGGGATCTCATTGAAACTTATAAAATTCTAACAGGACTAGACAGACGAGATGCAGGAAGGATGTTCCCGATGGCAGGGGAGACCAGAACCAGGGATCACAGTCTAAGGGTAAAGGGTAAGCCATTTAGGACTGACATGAGGAGGAATTTCTTCACCCAGAGAGTGGTGAACCTATGGCATTCTCTACCACAAGGCAATTGAGGCCAATTCATCCAGCTCAATACAGCAGAATTACACTCGAAGGAAATGACTCTTCCGTGGCCACGTTCGCACCCGGGTGGCCCTGGAGATGGAGCACGCGGTGTCCGCCGGTACGCTCGAGGCCTTCCGCGACCAGTGGGCACCGCGGGGATTAGGGTGCTTCTTCACCCCGGACAACCAAAGTCTCAATTTAATTTGTTAAATTTCATTTAATATACTTTCATTAATTTACAGTTTGTTCGTACCCAAAAGAGTACACTAGAAGGAAAGAGGAAAATCAGTTACACAGCCCAGTGTAACTCTTGTCTGAAGTAAACCAAATGTTAATCAGAAAATAAGCAACCACTCAAATTTACAAGGAGACAAAATCCAGTCCAATGTTGAAGAGTTTATTTACAGTTAGTGACAGTTGATGTTACATTAAGAGCCCAGGTCTCACAGCTCTTTGTACAAAGTCACACAACCCATCATTCCCTGAAGGACAGGGTCGCACAATTAGATAAACACGAATACTGAACACAATAAGCTTCAGTCACTCTCCCCCAGGGTGTGCTTGTCAAACAGGTACTCTCCCATGCCATTCTCAGGGGCTCCTAGTCTCTTCAAGTTGGTGATGTGATCTCCAAGCTTCTTGATCATCTTCACTTGCTCATCCAAGTAGTGGGTCTCCAGGAAGTCACACAACTGAAAGAAAGAAGCAAAACTAGTTATGGCCAGTAGCAGACATCAAGGAACATCTGAGCTTTTCCCCCACCCCTCCAGAGTTGCGATTTTAATCCTCTTGGACTGGATGATAGTCAAGTGGTGTAATTGAGATGGATGTAAATTTCCTCAAATGATCCAGTAATTCCTGTACAATAGATGCTTAGATCCTGGAAAAACTGCAACACATTTATTCTCAATGTCCACATTAGGCCAACCGTCCCATCCTCTCCCCAACCCCCTGAAGGACTCAGGAGACACCCCAACACAAAGCTGTTGGGCATGGAGATATTTGAATAGGCTCAAGGACAGCAAGATTGAAACACCGCCAACATACCCAAAAACCCACATTAAGAACTTACATGAGGGTCAGTGCTCCCAGTGGACAGTTTGTGCAGATCCAGCAGACTCTGGTTGACATTCTTCTCCATCTGCAGAGCTCTCTGCATCACCTCCAGACCATTGCTCCACTCATCCTGCTCTGGCTTCTGAAGGGGAAAGTCACAGTTCACTTACAATGAATGAATCAAATAAATACATGAGACAAGGAAAATAGAAGAAAAATAGGGGTGAACAGCAGACAGAAGTCCATGTTACCATGAACCAATGTGTCACAGGAATACAGAATTACTGCATTAAGCCACCAGAACCATGGAATCAAATTGGAACTAATTGCTTTAGAAAGTATTGGAAACAAGGGGATCCCGACAGAGGGCCACTCATTCATTGAATCCAACCTTGATGTCCTCCAGGATGATACGCCCTCCACGCCGATTCTGGAATTTCATCAGTTTCTCAGCATCCTCGTGTTTCTCATGTGACTGCTCCTTGAGGAACTCAGCAAAGTGACGCAGGGCAACGTCATCCCGATCAAAGTAATAGGACTGTGGAGAGAATTTTAAACAGCTTCATCAGACCTAGATCTTCATATACAATGCAAGATTAGTATTTTTACCCCTAGTTAGTGAGTTCTTAATCTTGCAAAAATAGGTCCCATTGGTTAACTAGCAAAATGCAATTCACTTCACTAATCTGAACATGTTGGACAGCTTCTCCTCCCAATAAAAACAGGAAAGATTCAACCAGCAAAAAATGATGTTCAGGATTATATTTCATGTCCAGTCAAACTAAACTCTACTGCTGGATAAGTAGTACCTCCTCTACTTCCTGTCATTCAGATGAGATGTTAAACAGAGGCCCTGTCTGTCCTCAGGTGGATGTGAAAGATCTCAAGGCACTACTTCAGAGAACAGGGAGTTCTCTCCAGTTTCCCAGGCCAATATTTATCCCTCAACCAACACCACTAAAACAGATGATCTGATCATTCTCTCATTGTTTGAGATCACTTATTGTGCACAAATTGGCTACTGCATTTCCCACAACAGGTGCCTTCATTTGGCTACAAATCACTGTGAGGTAGTCAAAGGCACTATATAAATGCTTATTTTGCCATTCTAAACTCAAGTTGGGCATAGAATGAGAATTCCTCAATGCCAGTAGTTTTACACTACAATGTAGTGCAAGAGATCTAGGCACATTGAACAAGGCTTCAACACCAGGATTCTCAGGACTTCACTTCCAGTTAAAGAGAAAGCTAGTGAGGACCTGCCAACATTTCACTCACTACAGTCACCCCACTGAAACTGAACTTTGTCTCATGTCAACAAGCACTTGACCAGGTTTGTGTTCTTCTGTTACAAACTCAGGCAGCAGCTGAGCTAGTTCCATATATTAAACCTGTCAATAGAGTGCAGCTGCTACAAGGAGCAGGCCATTAACTCAACAAGATCACCCTGAAGTACTCACTGCCCAAAGATTGCTTCCCCAGGTAAGGAAGTCAAGAGAAATATAGTTTAAAGCCAGTTCATGGAACTGCAGAATTTCCAACTTTTCAGAATACAACAACAAGGAACACAAGACTCACCATGGAGAGATAAACATAGGAGGAATAGAGCTCCATGTTGATCTGCTTGTTGACAGCATCCTCACAGTCCTTGTGGTAGTTCTGACGCACTTGGGAGGCCATCTTCACTATTTTCTGTTATACTATTACTGCTCACTATCACCTAGAAAGTTCTACAACTGACCCTTGCTAAGCCAAGCTCTTGTATTTATACTATTGGGACAACCTGCATTCAAACCAGGAATGACATCACCAATGATGATTGACAATCCCTGAGAGCCAATCGGGAATCTTTCCTGAATCCAGGCACCAATTAACAAAGGAGAGAGGGTGTGGGGGAGGAGGGGGTGAGACCCAGAGCCAATCAGAGCTCTGGAAAACCGGCAGATTTGGGAGATCAGTCTCGGTGATGTCACTGCTTTTGGGTTCCTTGACCTTCTTCAAATCTGAAAGTCTCTCATTTGAATTAAATGACAATTTGCTGCTTTCGCTGAAGGGGCTTTTCATAATCTGGCCAAGTTTGTTGCTTGCAAGGAAGTGTGGTGCCGAGACAATACTCAAAGCAATCAAGTCATCTTGAGTGAATTTGCAAACCAGCCATTGGAGAGAGAAATGGGAATGAGAGAATGAGAGGGAGTGAACGTTACTGAACACAGTGTCACCCACAGACACGTCTCCATTTGCTCCAGCGTGTTTTGGGGCAGGCTTGATGGACCAGCTGGTCTTTTTCTGCCCGTCAATTTGGTACGTTAGATGAGTCCTTTTACAGCCAGCGTTGAATGAGGCGAAAGAATATTTGAATCTGATTGAAATGACGAGACTCAGATGTGCTCTAACTGTGGCTCATTATAGATACATACAGCACAGAAGGAGGCCGTTCGGCTCATCGTGCCTGTGCCGACCCTTTGAAAGAGCCACCCAATTAGTCCCTCTCCACTGCTCTTTCCCCTTAGCCCTGCAAATCTTTTCCTTTTCCAGAATAGATCCAATTCCCTCTTCAAAGTTACTATTGAATCTGCTTCCACCAGCCTTTCAGGCAGTGCATTCCAGATCACAACTTGCTGCGTAAAAATAATTCTCATCTCTCCCCTCTGGTTCTTTTGCCTTTCATGTTGGTGTTTCTCTGTGATCCAAAGCCTTGACATCTGGTTTCATTGCAGAAGTGGTTCAGTCCTGCATTAGGTGACGAGAGGCGCTCTCTTGGATTAAAACTCAGTTTTAGATGGGCCGGACGGGGTGGCAGTGATTCAGATCTGGAGCCACCAATCACGCCACAGGCACTACACTGACGGGAGAGATGCCACCAATGAGCACAGTTGACCCACCTGACCGAAATTGTATCTGGGTATTTACACCTGTATTGGTCAAAAGGGATCCGAGAGGCGGTGAATGTCCTGCGGTGGCGAAGCGCTTCGACCGGACTGATGGACATCACATGGTCACACTCAATGGCCACCCAGGTGGGCACCAGACACTTCAATTGAGGCCTGTGGTTCCTGGTTCTGAGGGGGCTTTTGATTGATCCTTTCCACAGGACCGCTTTCATTTCAGTATCACTACCTCGAGGGAGTAGGAATGTCGATTGGTACAAAAAGCCCAGGGTGGTGAGAAGCATCTTTTGCCATTTATGAATTTTCACTCAACAGCAAAGATCGAATGTGACTGGAAACGTCTTTCCGCGAAGCAAAGACATTAACGTGGAATGACTGAAGACAGCTATTTCACTGCACTGACTGCAGTTCTCAACTCAGTTCCTAAATGAACTTGTAAACACTGGTGTGTTGCAGTATCAACATTTGAATCCATTCCTAGGAGTTAAGGAGACAAATGGTGATGCAATTAGATTTGGAAAGGATGATTGCTATTTGAAATGCACAGTGGGGCTAAATATAAATGGATGCATTTATGGAGGAGCTGCTGGTATTGGGTTTATTACTTGCTGGAACAGAAAGTGTTGAGCAGGAGAACTATCTATTTAACTTGCTTGGTGTTTTAAGTTATTTGCTTTGTGCATTTAATGAAATGCATTTAATCCTTCCAGAAGGATTACATTTTGTTGGAGTACAGTTCCACAGATGTAACTTTCATTTAGTGCCTTACCCAATTCCATATTGAAGTGGGAGCCTAGATGGATAAGTTAATCAAGGGAGGATATTGAGAGAGCGAGCGAGCACGTGCTCTGTTACAAAACCAAGTTCCATTCTCTCCTGAAAAGGAATCCACACTTTCTTCCCTGAGAGGCCAGTGCGTAAATATGGCATTTCAGGGGGATTTCCCAATTGTATTCCCCTTTAGTACCATGGGTTCAGGGAGCTCAGACATTGCTACTTTGCCCACAAAGCTGATCAGAAAGTCTATAGCATCAGTGATGAATTTGGTTTAGTGAGCGACCCGCAGTGCATTCCACAGTAATAACTCAGAATGGGATTGGTACGGCCACAAGCTTACTAAAAAAAAACCCTAAATTTCTCTTTCCAGGGCAGAGATCATTGTTAAATAGGATTGAGCCTTGGACTGAAATGGTGTAACACTGATTGACTGGAAAACATTCCGTGCACTTCAACATTACAGCAGCTGATATTTTGTTGTATTGAGGAGTTAAAGAGAGTTGCCATTGATGCAAAGGGCAGAGAGAATATTCATCACCAGTGGGAACAGTTACTTGTATTCAACTGCCTTGGCCCCGAGCTCTATCGTTCCCTCCCCAAACTTCTCTCTCCACCGAGACATTCCTTAAAACCTACCTCTTAGCTTTTGGGCACCTGTCCTATCTCAGGTAGCTTGGTGTCAGATTGTGTTTGGTAACACTTGCTGTGAAATGCCTTGGGACAATTTACTATGTTAAAAAGGAGCTATATAAAGGCAAGTCATATTACAGCATTTCTCTTTACAACAGGTGCAACACAATCATGGAAATGCATGAACACAATTTGCGCTCAAGGTATACACAGAATTGAAGTTAGACCCTGAATATCCAGCTCAATACATCAGAATTACACGAGAAGGAAAGAGGAAAATAAAGCAGCTACACAGCCCCGTGTAGCACGTGTCTGATGTAAACCAAATTATGGTAATCAGAAAATAAGCAACCACTCAAATTTACAAGGAGACAAAATCCAGTCCAATGTTGAAGAGTTTATTTACAGTTAGTGACAGTTGATATTACATTAAGAGCCCAGGTCTCACAGCTCTTTGTACAAAGTCACACAACCCATCGTTCCCTGAAGGACGGTCTCCCAATTAGATAAACACGAGTACTGAACACAATAAGCTTCAGTCACTCTCCCCCAGGGTGTGCTTGTCAAACAGGTACTCTCCCATGCCATTCTCAGGGGCTCCCAGTCTCTTCAAGTTGGTGATGTGATCTCCAAGCTTCTTGATCATCTTCACTTGCTCATCCAAGTAGTGGGTCTCCAGGAAGTCACACAACTGAAAGAAAATAAGTGACACACATTATTGCCAGTAGCAGATATCAAGGAACATCTGAGCTTTCCCCCACCCCCCTCCTTCTAGAGCATTCGGAATAAGGTAGATGAATTAGCTGCGCAAATAGAGGTAAACGAATATAATTTGATTGAGATTATGCAAACATTGCTCCAGGGTGGCCAAGGCTGGGAACTCAACATCCTGGGGTATTCAATATTCAGGAAAGATAGGCAAAAAGGAAAGGGAGGTGGGGTAGCATTGCTGGTTAAAGAGGGGATTAACATAATTGTAAGGAAGGATATTAGCTCTGATGATGTGGAATCTGTATGGGTAGAACAGAGAAATACCAAGGGGCAGAAAACATTAGTGGGAGTGGTCTGTAGACCTCCAAACAGTATGGGGAGGTTGGGGATGGCATTAAAAGGGAAATTAGAGAAGCGTGCAATAAGGGCACAGCAGTCATCATGGGTGACTTTAATCTACATATAGATTGGTCTAACCAAATTAACAACAATACTGTGGAGGACAAATTCCTGGAGTGTTTACGGGATGGTTTCCTGGACCAATATGTTGAGGAATCAGCCAGAGATCAGGCCATCTTAGACTGGGTATTATGTAATGAGAAAGGATTAATTAGCAATCTTGTTGTGCGAGGCCCCTTTGGGAGGAGCAATCATAATATGATGAATTCTTCATTTCTTCATTAGGATGGAGTGTGAAGTAGTTGACTCAGACTAGGGTCCTGAAATTAAATAAAGGAAACTACGATGGTATGAGGCACAAGTTAGGTAGGATTGGTTGGGGAATGTCACTCAAAGGGTTGACAGTGGATAGGCAATGGCAAACATTCAAAGAACTGCAGAATTTTCTCATCCCAGTTTGGCAGAAGAATAAAACAAAAAAGGTGACTCAACTGTGGCTAACAAGGGAAATTAGGGATAGCATAAGATCCAAGGAGAGGACATATAAATTGGCCAGAAAAAGCAGTAAACTTGAGGATTGGGAGCAGTTTAGGATTCAACAAAGGAGGACAAAGGGATTAATTAAGAAGGGGAAAATAGATGAGGGGGAAGCTTGCAGGGAACATAAAAACTGACTATAAAAGCTTTGATAGATATGTGAAGAGAAAAAGATTGAAGTCGAGCGTAGGTCCCTTGCAGTCAGAATCAGGGGAACTTATATTGGAGAACAAAGAAATGGCAGACCAATTAAATACATATTTTGGTTCTGTCTTCACAAAGGAGGACACAAATAACCTCCGAGATGTCAGGGAACATAGGGTCTGATGAAAGGGAGGAACTGAAAGAAATCAGTATTTGTAGAGAAATAGTGTTAGGGAAATTGATGGGATTGAAGGCCGATAAATCCCCAAGGCCTGATAATCTACATCCTAGGGTACTTAAGGAAGTGGCCCTAGAAATAGTAGTTGCATTGCTGATCATGTTGCAACATTCGATGGAATCTGGAACACTACCCATGGATTGGAGGGTAGCTAATGTTACCCCACTATTCAAAAAAAGGTGGTAGAGAGAAAACAGGGAATTACAGACCAGTAAGCCTGACATCAGTAGTGGGGAAAATGCTAGAGTCCATTATAAGAGATGTAATAGCAGAGCACTTGGAAAACAGTGACAGGATCAGACAAAGTCAACATGGATTTACAAAAGGTAAATCGTGCTTGACTAATCGACTGGAATTTTTTGAGGATGTAACTGGTAAAATAGATAAGGGAGAACCAGTGGATGTGGTGTATTTGGACTTCCAAAAGGCTTTCGATAAGGTCCCGCATGAGAGATTAGCGTGTAAAGTTAAGGCACATGGGATTGGGGCAAGGTATTGACTTGGATAGAGAACTGGTTGGCAGACAGAAAGCAAAGAGTTGGAATAAATGGGTCTTTTTCCAAGTGGCAGGCAGTGACTAGTGGGGTACTGCAGGTATTGGTCCTTGGACCCCAGCTATTCACAATATATATTAATGATCTAGACAAGGGAACTAGATGTAATATCTCCAAGTTTGCAAACACAAAGCTGGGTGGGTGTGCGCTGTGAGGAGGATGCCGAGAAATTCCAGGATGATTTGGACAGGTTGGGTGATTGGGCAGAAGTGTGGCAGATGCAATATAATGTGGATAAATGAGAGGTTATCCACTTGTCAAAAACAGGAAGGCAGATTATTATCTGAAAGGCAATAGATTGGGAGAAGGGGGATGTGCAACGAGACCTGGGTGTCCTTGTGCACCAGTCGCTGAAGGTAAGCATGCAGGTGCAGCAGGCGGTTAAGGCGGCAAATGGTATGTTGGCCTGCGTAGCGAGAGGGTTTGAGTGCAGGAACAAGGATGTCTTGCTGCAGTTGTACAGGGACTTGGAGAGACCACACCTTGAGTACTGTGCACAGTTTTGGTCGCCTTATCTGAGGAAGGAGGTTCTTGCCATGGAAGGAGTTCAGTGAAGATTCACTAGGCTGATACCTGGGATGGCAGGAATGACGTATGAGGAGAGATTGGGCTTATACTCGCTGGAGTTTAGAACAATGAGGGGATCTCATTGAAACTTATAAAATTCTGACAGGACAGGACAGACGAGATGCAGGAAGGATGTTCCTGATGATCAGGGAGTCTAGAACCAGGGGTCACAGTTTAAGGATAAGGGGTAAGCCATTTAGGACAGAAATGGAGGAGGAATTTCTTCACCCAGAGAGTGGCGAACCTGTGGAATTCTCTACCACAGTTGGCAGTAGAGGCCAAGTCATTAAATAGATTCAAGAAGGAGTTGGATATATTTCTTCAGGCTAAAGGGATCAAGGGATATGGAGAAAAAGCAGGGACAGGGTTCTGAATTTGGATGATCAACCATGATCGCATTGAATGGTGGAGCAGACTAGAGGGGTTGAATGGCCTACTCCTGCTCCTATCTTCTATGTTTCTATGTAATCCTCTTGGACTGGAGGATAGTCAAGTGGTGTAATTGAGATGTAAATTTGCTCAAATGATCCAGTAATTCCTGTACAATAGATGCTTAGATCCTAAAAACACTGCAACACATTTATTCTCAATGTCCACATTAGGCCAACCGTCCCGTCCTCTCCCCAACCCCCTGAAGGAGCCAGGAGAGAGACACCCCAACACAAAGCGATTGGGCATGGAGATATTTGAATAGGCTCAAGGACAGCAAGGGTCCACCACCTCCAACATACCCAAAAACCCACATTAAGAACTTACATGAGGGTCAGTGCTCCCAGTGGACAGTTTGTGCAGATCCAGAAGACTCTGGTTGACATTCTTCTCCATCTGCAGAGCTCTCTGCATCACCTCCAGACCATTGCTCCACTCATCCTGCTCTGGTTTCTGAAGGGGAAAGTCACAGTTCACTTACAATGAATTAAACAAAAAATACATGAGACAGTACAAGGAAAACAGGGGTGAACAGCAGCCAGAAGTCCATGTTACCATGAACCAATGTGTCACAGGAATATAGAATTACTGCATTAAGCCACCAGAACCATGGAATCAAATTGAAACTAATTGCTTTAGAAAGTATTGGAAACAAGGGGATCCCGACAGAGGGCCACTCATTTATTGAATCCAACCTTGATGTCCTCCAAGATGATTCGGCCTCCACGCCGATTCTGGAATTTCATCAGTTTCTCAGCGTGCTCACGTTCCTCATGTGACTGCTCCTTGAGGAACTCGGCAAAGTGACGCAGGGCAACGTCATCCCGGTCAAAGTAATAGGACTGTGGAGAGAATTTTAAACAGCTTCATCAGACCTAGATCTTCATATACAATGCAAGATTAGTATTTTTACCCCTAGTTAGTGAGTTCCTAATCTTGCAAAAATAGATAACATGGGTTAACTAGCAAAATGCAATTCACTTCACTAATCAGAACATGTTGGACAGCTTCTCCTCCCAATAAAAACAGGATGAAAGATTCAACTAGCAAAAAAACAAACTATAAACTAATGATGTTCAGGATTATATTTCAGGCCCGGTCTGTCTTCAGGTGGATGTGAAAGATCTCAAGGCACTACTTCAGAGAACAGGGAGTTCTCTCCGGTTTCCCAGGCCAATATTTATCCCTCAACCAACACCACTAAAACAGATGATCTGATCATTCATTGTTTGTGGGAGCTTACTGTGCACAAATTGGCTGCTGCATGTTCCACATAACAGTGACTTCATTGGCTACAAAGCACTTTGGGAGGTAGTCAAAGGCTCTATTTAAATGCTTATTTTTGCCATTCTAAACTAAAGTTGGTCATGAAATGAGAAAATTCCAGTAGTTTTACACTACAATGTAGTGCAAGAGATCTAGGCACAGTGAACAAGGCTTCAACACCAGGATTCTCAGGACTTCACTTCCAGTTAAAGAGAAAGCTAGTGAGGACCTGCCAACATTTCACTCACTACAGTCACCCCACTGAAACTGAACTTTGTCTCATGTCAACAAGCACAAGCACTTGACCAGGTTTGTGCTCTTCTTCTGTTACAAACTCAGGCAGCAGCTGAGCTAGTTCCATATATTAAACCGGTCAATAGAGTGCAGCTGCTACAAGGAGCAGGCCATTAACTCAACAAGATCACCCTGAAGTACTCACTGCCCAAAGATTGCTTCCCCAGGTAAGGAAGTCAAGAGTAATATAGTTTAAAGCCAGTTCGTGAAACTGCAGAATTTCCAACTTTTCAGAATACAACAACAAGGAACACAAGACTCACCATGGAGAGATAAACATAGGAGGAATAGAGCTCCATGTTGATCTGCTTGTTGACAGCAGCCTCACAGTCCTTGTGGTAGTTCTGACACACTTGGGAGGCCATCTTCACTATTTTTTGTTAATACTAGTACTGCTCACTAACACCTAGAAAGTTCAAGAACTGACCCTTTCTAACCCAAGCTCTTGTATTTATACTACTGGGACAGCCTGCATTCAAACAAGGAATGACATCACCAATGATGATTGACAATCCCTGAGAGCCAATCAGGAATCGCTCCTGAGTCCAGGCACCAATTAACAAAGGAGAGTGGGTGAGACCCAGAGCCAATCAGAGCTATGGAAAACCGGCAGGTTTGGGAACTCTTTTTGAGTCAACATAAAACGACTGTAAATTAACAAAACTTCAAATGAAACTTATCTCATTAAACTAAAATAACATTGTCCGGGGAGACGATGCACTCCAGTCCCTGCGGCCCGGCAGGTTTGGGAGATCAGTCTCGGTGATGTCACTGTTTTTTTTTATTTTAAAATTTGAACATTTTATTTACAGTAAATGACATTACAGAGATCAAGTTCACAAGTCACAAGACAAAGTCACAAGCCATCATTGCCTACAAGGCAGGGAACTCAGTCTCTACAAGTTGCTGATGTGATCTCCAAGCTCCTTGATCGTCTTCACTTGTTCATCCAGATAGTGGGTCTCCAGGAATTCACACAGATGAGGGTCGGCGCTCCCAGTGCAGAGTTTGTGCAGATCCAGCAGACTCTGGTTGACACTCTTCTCCATCCGCAGAGCTCTCTGTATCGCCGAGCGGAGCCTCCTGCTCTCCCGGACAAAGAGATGAACTGCAAAGGAACTTAAAATACTTAAATTAAATTTTAAAACATATCAAATTAAGGTAAAATCACATTGGCCGAGGTGATGATGCACTCCAGTCCCCGCGGCACCCACCGGTCGCGGAAGGTCTCGAGCGTGCCCGCGGACACCGCGTGCTCCATCTCCAGGGCCACCCGGGTGCGAACATGGCCGCGGAAGAGAGGCAGGCAATCGGGCCAAACGACCCCCTCAACCGCCCGCTGCCTGGACCTGTTAATGGCCACTTTGGCCAGGCCCAGGAGCAGTCCTACGAGGAGGTCCTCCGATCTGCCCGCTCCCCTCCGCACCGGGTGACCGAAGATCAGGAGCGTGGGACTGAAGTGCAGCCAGAAATCGAGGAGCAGCCCCTTCAAATAATGAAAGAGAGGCTGCAACCTCTCACATTCTGTATATACGTGGAACACGGACTCCTCCAGGCCGCAGAAAAGGCAGACGCCCTGGGAGTCCGTGAACCTATTAAAAACTTTATTGCACGGGACTGCTCCGTGCCACACCCTCCAGGCCAAGTCCCCAATAGAAAAAGGGAGGACTCCCGTGTAGAGAGCCCTCCATTGGGGACCTCTGCCGGACAGCAAGATGGCACGCCAAGACGTGTCCGGGCAGCAGACAAAGATGGCAAAGTGGAGTGTGCAGGAAATCCCTCCGTGCAGAATGAAAAGGCACAGAGGGCATTTCCCCGAGACAGCTCAAGCTGTGAGGTGCCGGTTCCCACAGCCCAGTGTACTGCTTGTCTGATATAAACCAAATTATGTTAACTTTAGATGCATTGCTGGTCATCTTCCAAAATTCTATAGACTCTGGAACAGTTCCCATGGATTGGAGGGTAGCTAGTGTAAACCCACTATTTAAAAAAGGTGGGAGAGAGAAAACGGGGAATTATAGACCGGTAAGCCTGACATCGGTAGTGGGGAAAATGCTAGAGTCCATTATAAAAGATGTAATAGCAGAGCACTTGGAAAACAGTGACAGGATCGGACAAAGTCAACATGGATTTACAAAAGGTAAATAATGCTTGACTAATCTACTGGAATTTTTTGAGGATGTAACTGGTAGAATAGACAAGGGAGAACCAGTGGATGTGGTGTATTTGGACTTTCAGAAGGCTTTCGATAAGGTCCCACATAAGAGATTAGCATGCAAAGTTAAAGCACATGGGATTGAGGGTAAGGTACTGACTTGGATAGAGAACTGGTTGGCAGACAGGAAGCAAAGAGTTGGAATAAACGGGTCTTTTTCCGAGTGGCAGGCAGTGACTAGTGGGGTACCGCAGGGATCGGTGCTAGGACCCCAGCTGTTCACAATATATAGTAATGATCTAGACGAGGGAACTAGATGCAATATCTCCAAGTTTGCAGACGACACAAAGCTGGGTGTGTTGAGGAGGATGCAGAGAAACTCCAGTATGATTTGGACAAATTGGGTGATTGGGCAGATGCATTATAATGTGGATAAATGCAAGGTTATCCACTTTGGTGTCAAAAACAGGAAGGTAGATTATTATCTGAACGCCAATAGATTGGGAAAAGGGGAAGTGCAGCGAGACCTAGGAGTCCTTGTGCACCAGTCGTTGAAGGTAAGCATACAGGTGCAGCAGGCGGTTAAGAAGGCAAATGGTATGTTGGCCTTCATAGCGAGAGGATTCGAGTACAGGAGCAAGGATGTCTTGCTGCAGTTGTACAGGGCCTTGGTGAGACCACACCTTGAGTATTGTGTGCAGTTTTAGTCACCTTATCTGAGGAAGGATGTTCTTGCCATGGAGGGAGTGCAGCGAAGATTCACTAGACTGATACCTGGGATGGCAGGAATGACGTATGAAGAGAGATTGGGACGACTGGGCTTGTATTCGCTAGAGTTTAGATGAATGAGAGGGGATCTCATTGAAACTTATAAAATTCTAACAGGACTAGACAGACGAGATGCAGGAAGGATGTTCCCGATGGCAGGGGAGACCAGAACCAGGGATCACAGTCTAAGGGTAAAGGGTAAGCCATTTAGGACTGACATGAGGAGGAATTTCTTCACCCAGAGAGTGGTGAACCTATGGCATTCTCTACCACAAGGCAATTGAGGCCAATTCATCCAGCTCAATACAGCAGAATTACACTCGAAGGAAATGACTCTTCCGTGGCCACGTTCGCACCCGGGTGGCCCTGGAGATGGAGCACGCGGTGTCCGCCGGTACGCTCGAGGCCTTCCGCGACCAGTGGGCACCGCGGGGATTAGGGTGCTTCTTCACCCCGGACAACCAAAGTCTCAATTTAATTTGTTAAATTTCATTTAATATACTTTCATTAATTTACAGTTTGTTCGTACCCAAAAGAGTACACTAGAAGGAAAGAGGAAAATCAGTTACACAGCCCAGTGTAACTCTTGTCTGAAGTAAACCAAATGTTAATCAGAAAATAAGCAACCACTCAAATTTACAAGGAGACAAAATCCAGTCCAATGTTGAAGAGTTTATTTACAGTTAGTGACAGTTGATGTTACATTAAGAGCCCAGGTCTCACAGCTCTTTGTACAAAGTCACACAACCCATCATTCCCTGAAGGACAGGGTCGCACAATTAGATAAACACGAATACTGAACACAATAAGCTTCAGTCACTCTCCCCCAGGGTGTGCTTGTCAAACAGGTACTCTCCCATGCCATTCTCAGGGGCTCCTAGTCTCTTCAAGTTGGTGATGTGATCTCCAAGCTTCTTGATCATCTTCACTTGCTCATCCAAGTAGTGGGTCTCCAGGAAGTCACACAACTGAAAGAAAGAAGCAAAACTAGTTATGGCCAGTAGCAGACATCAAGGAACATCTGAGCTTTTCCCCCACCCCTCCAGAGTTGCGATTTTAATCCTCTTGGACTGGATGATAGTCAAGTGGTGTAATTGAGATGGATGTAAATTTCCTCAAATGATCCAGTAATTCCTGTACAATAGATGCTTAGATCCTGGAAAAACTGCAACACATTTATTCTCAATGTCCACATTAGGCCAACCGTCCCATCCTCTCCCCAACCCCCTGAAGGACTCAGGAGACACCCCAACACAAAGCTGTTGGGCATGGAGATATTTGAATAGGCTCAAGGACAGCAAGATTGAAACACCGCCAACATACCCAAAAACCCACATTAAGAACTTACATGAGGGTCAGTGCTCCCAGTGGACAGTTTGTGCAGATCCAGCAGACTCTGGTTGACATTCTTCTCCATCTGCAGAGCTCTCTGCATCACCTCCAGACCATTGCTCCACTCATCCTGCTCTGGCTTCTGAAGGGGAAAGTCACAGTTCACTTACAATGAATGAATCAAATAAATACATGAGACAAGGAAAATAGAAGAAAAATAGGGGTGAACAGCAGACAGAAGTCCATGTTACCATGAACCAATGTGTCACAGGAATACAGAATTACTGCATTAAGCCACCAGAACCATGGAATCAAATTGGAACTAATTGCTTTAGAAAGTATTGGAAACAAGGGGATCCCGACAGAGGGCCACTCATTCATTGAATCCAACCTTGATGTCCTCCAGGATGATACGCCCTCCACGCCGATTCTGGAATTTCATCAGTTTCTCAGCATCCTCGTGTTTCTCATGTGACTGCTCCTTGAGGAACTCAGCAAAGTGACGCAGGGCAACGTCATCCCGATCAAAGTAATAGGACTGTGGAGAGAATTTTAAACAGCTTCATCAGACCTAGATCTTCATATACAATGCAAGATTAGTATTTTTACCCCTAGTTAGTGAGTTCTTAATCTTGCAAAAATAGGTCCCATTGGTTAACTAGCAAAATGCAATTCACTTCACTAATCTGAACATGTTGGACAGCTTCTCCTCCCAATAAAAACAGGATGAAAGATTCAACCAGCAAAAAATGATGTTCAGGATTATATTTCATGTCCAGTCAAACTAAACTCTACTGCTGGATAAGTAGTACCTCCTCTACTTCCTGTCATTCAGATGAGATGTTAAACAGAGGCCCGGTCTGTCCTCAGGTGGATGTGAAAGATCTCAAGGCACTACTTCAGAGAACAGGGAGTTCTCTCCAGTTTCCCAGGCCAATATTTATCCCTCAACCAACACCACTAAAACAGATGATCTGATCATTCTCTCATTGTTTGAGATCACTTATTGTGCACAAATTGGCTACTGCATTTCCCACAACAGGTGCCTTCATTTGGCTACAAATCACTGTGAGGTAGTCAAAGGCACTATATAAATGCTTATTTTGCCATTCTAAACTCAAGTTGGGCATAGAATGAGAATTCCTCAATGCCAGTAGTTTTACACTACAATGTAGTGCAAGAGATCTAGGCACATTGAACAAGGCTTCAACACCAGGATTCTCAGGACTTCACTTCCAGTTAAAGAGAAAGCTAGTGAGGACCTGCCAACATTTCACTCACTACAGTCACCCCACTGAAACTGAACTTTGTCTCATGTCAACAAGCACTTGACCAGGTTTGTGTTCTTCTGTTACAAACTCAGGCAGCAGCTGAGCTAGTTCCATATATTAAACCTGTCAATAGAGTGCAGCTGCTACAAGGAGCAGGCCATTAACTCAACAAGATCACCCTGAAGTACTCACTGCCCAAAGATTGCTTCCCCAGGTAAGGAAGTCAAGAGAAATATAGTTTAAAGCCAGTTCATGGAACTGCAGAATTTCCAACTTTTCAGAATACAACAACAAGGAACACAAGACTCACCATGGAGAGATAAACATAGGAGGAATAGAGCTCCATGTTGATCTGCTTGTTGACAGCATCCTCACAGTCCTTGTGGTAGTTCTGACGCACTTGGGAGGCCATCTTCACTATTTTCTGTTATACTATTACTGCTCACTATCACCTAGAAAGTTCTACAACTGACCCTTGCTAAGCCAAGCTCTTGTATTTATACTATTGGGACAACCTGCATTCAAACCAGGAATGACATCACCAATGATGATTGACAATCCCTGAGAGCCAATCGGGAATCTTTCCTGAATCCAGGCACCAATTAACAAAGGAGAGAGGGTGTGGGGGAGGAGGGGGTGAGACCCAGAGCCAATCAGAGCTCTGGAAAACCGGCAGATTTGGGAGATCAGTCTCGGTGATGTCACTGCTTTTGGGTTCCTTGACCTTCTTCAAATCTGAAAGTCTCTCATTTGAATTAAATGACAATTTGCTGCTTTCGCTGAAGGGGCTTTTCATAATCTGGCCAAGTTTGTTGCTTGCAAGGAAGTGTGGTGCCGAGACAATACTCAAAGCAATCAAGTCATCTTGAGTGAATTTGCAAACCAGCCATTGGAGAGAGAAATGGGAATGAGAGAATGAGAGGGAGTGAACGTTACTGAACACAGTGTCACCCACAGACACGTCTCCATTTGCTCCAGCGTGTTTTGGGGCAGGCTTGATGGACCAGCTGGTCTTTTTCTGCCCGTCAATTTGGTACGTTAGATGAGTCCTTTTACAGCCAGCGTTGAATGAGGCGAAAGAATATTTGAATCTGATTGAAATGACGAGACTCAGATGTGCTCTAACTGTGGCTCATTATAGATACATACAGCACAGAAGGAGGCCGTTCGGCTCATCGTGCCTGTGCCGACCCTTTGAAAGAGCCACCCAATTAGTCCCTCTCCACTGCTCTTTCCCCTTAGCCCTGCAAATCTTTTCCTTTTCCAGAATAGATCCAATTCCCTCTTCAAAGTTACTATTGAATCTGCTTCCACCAGCCTTTCAGGCAGTGCATTCCAGATCACAACTTGCTGCGTAAAAATAATTCTCATCTCTCCCCTCTGGTTCTTTTGCCTTTCATGTTGGTGTTTCTCTGTGATCCAAAGCCTTGACATCTGGTTTCATTGCAGAAGTGGTTCAGTCCTGCATTAGGTGACGAGAGGCGCTCTCTTGGATTAAAACTCAGTTTTAGATGGGCCGGACGGGGTGGCAGTGATTCAGATCTGGAGCCACCAATCACGCCACAGGCACTACACTGACGGGAGAGATGCCACCAATGAGCACAGTTGACCCACCTGAACCGAAATTGTATCTGGGTATTTACACCTGTATTGGTCAAAAGGGATCCGAGAGGCGGTGAATGTCCTGCGGTGGCGAAGCGCTTCGACCGGACTGATGGACATCACATGGTCACACTCAATGGCCACCCAGGTGGGCACCAGACACTTCAATTGAGGCCTGTGGTTCCTGGTTCTGAGGGGGCTTTTGATTGATCCTTTCCACAGGACCGCTTTCATTTCAGTATCACTACCTCGAGGGAGTAGGAATGTCGATTGGTACAAAAAGCCCAGGGTGGTGAGAAGCATCTTTTGCCATTTATGAATTTTCACTCAACAGCAAAGATCGAATGTGACTGGAAACGTCTTTCCGCGAAGCAAAGACATTAACGTGGAATGACTGAAGACAGCTATTTCACTGCACTGACTGCAGTTCTCAACTCAGTTCCTAAATGAACTTGTAAACACTGGTGTGTTGCAGTATCAACATTTGAATCCATTCCTAGGAGTTAAGGAGACAAATGGTGATGCAATTAGATTTGGAAAGGATGATTGCTATTTGAAATGCACAGTGGGGCTAAATATAAATGGATGCATTTATGGAGGAGCTGCTGGTATTGGGTTTATTACTTGCTGGAACAGAAAGTGTTGAGCAGGAGAACTATCTATTTAACTTGCTTGGTGTTTTAAGTTATTTGCTTTGTGCATTTAATGAAATGCATTTAATCCTTCCAGAAGGATTACATTTTGTTGGAGTACAGTTCCACAGATGTAACTTTCATTTAGTGCCTTACCCAATTCCATATTGAAGTGGGAGCCTAGATGGATAAGTTAATCAAGGGAGGATATTGAGAGAGCGAGCGAGCACGTGCTCTGTTACAAAACCAAGTTCCATTCTCTCCTGAAAAGGAATCCACACTTTCTTCCCTGAGAGGCCAGTGCGTAAATATGGCATTTCAGGGGGATTTCCCAATTGTATTCCCCTTTAGTACCATGGGTTCAGGGAGCTCAGACATTGCTGGTGTCCACAGCCTTTGCTACTTTGCCCACAAAGCTGATCAGAAAGTCTATAGCATCAGTGATGAATTTGGTTTAGTGAGCGACCCGCAGTGCATTCCACAGTAATAACTCAGAATGGGATTGGTACGGCACAAGCTTACTAAAAAAAAAACCCTAAATTTCTCTTTCCAGGGCAGAGATCATTGTTAAATAGGATTGAGCCTTGGACTGAAATGGTGTAACACTGATTGACTGGAAAACATTCCGTGCACTTCAACATTACAGCAGCTGATATTTTGTTGTATTGAGGAGTTAAAGAGAGTTGCCATTGATGCAAAGGGCAGAGAGAATATTCATCACCAGTGGGAACAGTTACTTGTATTCAACTGCCTTGGCCCCGAGCTCTATCGTTCCCTCCCCAAACTTCTCTCTCCACCGAGACATTCCTTAAAACCTACCTCTTAGCTTTTGGGCACCTGTCCTATCTCAGGTAGCTTGGTGTCAGATTGTGTTTGGTAACACTTGCTGTGAAATGCCTTGGGACAATTTACTATGTTAAAAAGGAGCTATATAAAGGCAAGTCATATTACAGCATTTCTCTTTACAACAGGTGCAACACAATCATGGAAATGCATGAATACAATTTGCGCTCAAGGTATACACAGAATTGAAGTTAGACCCTGAATATCCAGCTCAATACATCAGAATTACACGAGAAGGAAAGATGAAAATAAAGCAGCTACACAGCCCCGTGTAGCACGTGTCTGATGTAAACCAAATTATGGTAATCAGAAAATAAGCAACCACTCAAATTTACAAGGAGACAAAATCCAGTCCAATGTTGAAGAGTTTATTTACAGTTAGTGACAGTTGATATTACATTAAGAGCCCAGGTCTCACAGCTCTTTGTACAAAGTCACACAACCCATCGTTCCCTGAAGGACGGTCTCCCAATTAGATAAACACGAGTACTGAACACAATAAGCTTCAGTCACTCTCCCCCAGGGTGTGCTTGTCAAACAGGTACTCTCCCATGCCATTCTCAGGGGCTCCCAGTCTCTTCAAGTTGGTGATGTGATCTCCAAGCTTCTTGATCATCTTCACTTGCTCATCCAAGTAGTGGGTCTCCAGGAAGTCACACAACTGAAAGAAAATAAGTGACACACATTATTGCCAGTAGCAGATATCAAGGAACATCTGAGCTTTCCCCCACCCCCCTCCTTCTAGAGCATTCGGAATAAGGTAGATGAATTAGCTGCGCAAATAGAGGTAAACGAATATAATTTGATTGAGATTATGCAAACATTGCTCCAGGGTGGCCAAGGCTGGGAACTCAACATCCTGGGGTATTCAATATTCAGGAAAGATAGGCAAAAAGGAAAGGGAGGTGGGGTAGCATTGCTGGTTAAAGAGGGGATTAACATAATTGTAAGGAAGGATATTAGCTCTGATGATGTGGAATCTGTATGGGTAGAACAGAGAAATACCAAGGGGCAGAAAACATTAGTGGGAGTGGTCTGTAGACCTCCAAACAGTATGGGGAGGTTGGGGATGGCATTAAAAGGGAAATTAGAGAAGCGTGCAATAAGGGCACAGCAGTCATCATGGGTGACTTTAATCTACATATAGATTGGTCTAACCAAATTAACAACAATACTGTGGAGGACAAATTCCTGGAGTGTTTACGGGATGGTTTCCTGGACCAATATGTTGAGGAATCAGCCAGAGATCAGGCCATCTTAGACTGGGTATTATGTAATGAGAAAGGATTAATTAGCAATCTTGTTGTGCAAGGCCCCTTTGGGAGGAGCAATCATAATATGATGAATTCTTCATTTCTTCATTAGGATGGAGTGTGAAGTAGTTGACTCAGACTAGGGTCCTGAAATTAAATAAAGGAAACTACGATGGTATGAGGCACAAGTTAGGTAGGATTGGTTGGGGAATGTCACTCAAAGGGTTGACAGTGGATAGGCAATGGCAAACATTCAAAGAACTGCAGAATTTTCTCATCCCAGTTTGGCAGAAGAATAAAACAAAAAAGGTGACTCAACTGTGGCTAACAAGGGAAATTAGGGATAGCATAAGATCCAAGGAGAGGACATATAAATTGGCCAGAAAAAGCAGTAAACTTGAGGATTGGGAGCAGTTTAGGATTCAACAAAGGAGGACAAAGGGATTAATTAAGAAGGGGAAAATAGATGAGGGGGAAGCTTGCAGGGAACATAAAAACTGACTATAAAAGCTTTGATAGATATGTGAAGAGAAAAAGATTGAAGTCGAGCGTAGGTCCCTTGCAGTCAGAATCAGGGGAACTTATATTGGAGAACAAAGAAATGGCAGACCAATTAAATACATATTTTGGTTCTGTCTTCACAAAGGAGGACACAAATAACCTCCGAGATGTCAGGGAACATAGGGTCTGATGAAAGGGAGGAACTGAAAGAAATCAGTATTTGTAGAGAAATAGTGTTAGGGAAATTGATGGGATTGAAGGCCGATAAATCCCCAAGGCCTGATAATCTACATCCTAGGGTACTTAAGGAAGTGGCCCTAGAAATAGTAGTTGCATTGCTGATCATGTTGCAACATTCGATGGAATCTGGAACACTACCCATGGATTGGAGGGTAGCTAATGTTACCCCACTATTCAAAAAAAGGTGGTAGAGAGAAAACAGGGAATTACAGACCAGTAAGCCTGACATCAGTAGTGGGGAAAATGCTAGAGTCCATTATAAGAGATGTAATAGCAGAGCACTTGGAAAACAGTGACAGGATCAGACAAAGTCAACATGGATTTACAAAAGGTAAATCGTGCTTGACTAATCGACTGGAATTTTTTGAGGATGTAACTGGTAAAATAGATAAGGGAGAACCAGTGGATGTGGTGTATTTGGACTTCCAAAAGGCTTTCGATAAGGTCCCGCATGAGAGATTAGCGTGTAAAGTTAAGGCACATGGGATTGGGGCAAGGTATTGACTTGGATAGAGAACTGGTTGGCAGACAGAAAGCAAAGAGTTGGAATAAATGGGTCTTTTTCCAAGTGGCAGGCAGTGACTAGTGGGGTACTGCAGGTATTGGTCCTTGGACCCCAGCTATTCACAATATATATTAATGATCTAGACAAGGGAACTAGATGTAATATCTCCAAGTTTGCAAACACAAAGCTGGGTGGGTGTGCGCTGTGAGGAGGATGCCGAGAAATTCCAGGATGATTTGGACAGGTTGGGTGATTGGGCAGAAGTGTGGCAGATGCAATATAATGTGGATAAATGAGAGGTTATCCACTTGTCAAAAACAGGAAGGCAGATTATTATCTGAAAGGCAATAGATTGGGAGAAGGGGGATGTGCAACGAGACCTGGGTGTCCTTGTGCACCAGTCGCTGAAGGTAAGCATGCAGGTGCAGCAGGCGGTTAAGGCGGCAAATGGTATGTTGGCCTGCGTAGCGAGAGGGTTTGAGTGCAGGAACAAGGATGTCTTGCTGCAGTTGTACAGGGACTTGGAGAGACCACACCTTGAGTACTGTGCACAGTTTTGGTCGCCTTATCTGAGGAAGGAGGTTCTTGCCATGGAAGGAGTTCAGTGAAGATTCACTAGGCTGATACCTGGGATGGCAGGAATGACGTATGAGGAGAGATTGGGCTTATACTCGCTGGAGTTTAGAACAATGAGGGGATCTCATTGAAACTTATAAAATTCTGACAGGACAGGACAGACGAGATGCAGGAAGGATGTTCCTGATGATCAGGGAGTCTAGAACCAGGGGTCACAGTTTAAGGATAAGGGGTAAGCCATTTAGGACAGAAATGGAGGAGGAATTTCTTCACCCAGAGAGTGGCGAACCTGTGGAATTCTCTACCACAGTTGGCAGTAGAGGCCAAGTCATTAAATAGATTCAAGAAGGAGTTGGATATATTTCTTCAGGCTAAAGGGATCAAGGGATATGGAGAAAAAGCAGGGACAGGGTTCTGAATTTGGATGATCAACCATGATCGCATTGAATGGTGGAGCAGACTAGAGGGGTTGAATGGCCTACTCCTGCTCCTATCTTCTATGTTTCTATGTAATCCTCTTGGACTGGAGGATAGTCAAGTGGTGTAATTGAGATGTAAATTTGCTCAAATGATCCAGTAATTCCTGTACAATAGATGCTTAGATCCTAAAAACACTGCAACACATTTATTCTCAATGTCCACATTAGGCCAACCGTCCCGTCCTCTCCCCAACCCCCTGAAGGAGCCAGGAGAGAGACACCCCAACACAAAGCGATTGGGCATGGAGATATTTGAATAGGCTCAAGGACAGCAAGGGTCCACCACCTCCAACATACCCAAAAACCCACATTAAGAACTTACATGAGGGTCAGTGCTCCCAGTGGACAGTTTGTGCAGATCCAGAAGACTCTGGTTGACATTCTTCTCCATCTGCAGAGCTCTCTGCATCACCTCCAGACCATTGCTCCACTCATCCTGCTCTGGTTTCTGAAGGGGAAAGTCACAGTTCACTTACAATGAATTAAACAAAAAATACATGAGACAGTACAAGGAAAACAGGGGTGAACAGCAGCCAGAAGTCCATGTTACCATGAACCAATGTGTCACAGGAATATAGAATTACTGCATTAAGCCACCAGAACCATGGAATCAAATTGAAACTAATTGCTTTAGAAAGTATTGGAAACAAGGGGATCCCGACAGAGGGCCACTCATTTATTGAATCCAACCTTGATGTCCTCCAAGATGATTCGGCCTCCACGCCGATTCTGGAATTTCATCAGTTTCTCAGCGTGCTCACGTTCCTCATGTGACTGCTCCTTGAGGAACTCAGCAAAGTGACGCAGGGCAACGTCATCCCGGTCAAAGTAATAGGACTGTGGAGAGAATTTTAAACAGCTTCATCAGACCTAGATCTTCATATACAATGCAAGATTATTATTTTTACCCCTAGTTAGTGAGTTCCTAATCTTGCAAAAATAGATAACATGGGTTAACTAGCAAAATGCAATTCACTTCACTAATCAGAACATGTTGGACAGCTTCTCCTCCCAATAAAAACAGGATGAAAGATTCAACTAGCAAAAAAACAAACTATAAACTAATGATGTTCAGGATTATATTTCAGGCCCGGTCTGTCTTCAGGTGGATGTGAAAGATCTCAAGGCACTACTTCAGAGAACAGGGAGTTCTCTCCGGTTTCCCAGGCCAATATTTATCCCTCAACCAACACCACTAAAACAGATGATCTGATCATTCATTGTTTGTGGGAGCTTACTGTGCACAAATTGGCTGCTGCATGTTCCACATAACAGTGACTTCATTGGCTACAAAGCACTTTGGGAGGTAGTCAAAGGCTCTATTTAAATGCTTATTTTTGCCATTCTAAACTAAAGTTGGTCATGAAATGAGAACATTCCAGTAGTTTTACACTACAATGTAGTGCAAGAGATCTAGGCACAGTGAACAAGGCTTCAACACCAGGATTCTCAGGACTTCACTTCCAGTTAAAGAGAAAGCTAGTGAGGACCTGCCAACATTTCACTCACTACAGTCACCCCACTGAAACTGAACTTTGTCTCATGTCAACAAGCACAAGCACTTGACCAGGTTTGTGCTCTTCTTCTGTTACAAACTCAGGCAGCAGCTGAGCTAGTTCCATATATTAAACCGGTCAATAGAGTGCAGCTGCTACAAGGAGCAGGCCATTAACTCAACAAGATCACCCTGAAGTACTCACTGCCCAAAGATTGCTTCCCCAGGTAAGGAAGTCAAGAGTAATATAGTTTAAAGCCAGTTCGTGAAACTGCAGAATTTCCAACTTTTCAGAATACAACAACAAGGAACACAAGACTCACCATGGAGAGATAAACATAGGAGGAATAGAGCTCCATGTTGATCTGCTTGTTGACAGCAGCCTCACAGTCCTTGTGGTAGTTCTGACGCACTTGGGAGGCCATCTTCACTATTTTTTGTTAATACTAGTACTGCTCACTAACACCTAGAAAGTTCAAGAACTGACCCTTTCTAACCCAAGCTCTTGTATTTATACTACTGGGACAGCCTGCATTCAAACAAGGAATGACATCACCAATGATGATTGACAATCCCTGAGAGCCAATCAGGAATCGCTCCTGAGTCCAGGCACCAATTAACAAAGGAGAGTGGGTGAGACCCAGAGCCAATCAGAGCTATGGAAAACCGGCAGGTTTGGGAACTCTTTTTGAGTCAACATAAAACGACTGTAAATTAACAAAACTTCAAATGAAACTTATCTCATTAAACTAAAATAACATTGTCCGGGGAGACGATGCACTCCAGTCCCTGCGGCCCGGCAGGTTTGGGAGATCAGTCTCGGTGATGTCACTGTTTTTTTTTATTTTAAAATTTGAACATTTTATTTACAGTAAATGACATTACAGAGATCAAGTTCACAAGTCACAAGACAAAGTCACAAGCCATCATTGCCTACAAGGCAGGGAACTCAGTCTCTACAAGTTGCTGATGTGATCTCCAAGCTCCTTGATCGTCTTCACTTGTTCATCCAGATAGTGGGTCTCCAGGAATTCACACAGATGAGGGTCGGCGCTCCCAGTGCAGAGTTTGTGCAGATCCAGCAGACTCTGGTTGACACTCTTCTCCATCCGCAGAGCTCTCTGTATCGCCGAGCGGAGCCTCCTGCTCTCCCGGACAAAGAGATGAACTGCAAAGGAACTTAAAATACTTAAATTAAATTTTAAAACATATCAAATTAAGGTAAAATCACATTGGCCGAGGTGATGATGCACTCCAGTCCCCGCGGCACCCACCGGTCGCGGAAGGTCTCGAGCGTGCCCGCGGACACCGCGTGCTCCATCTCCAGGGCCACCCGGGTGCGAACATGGCCGCGGAAGAGAGGCAGGCAATCGGGCCAAACGACCCCCTCAACCGCCCGCTGCCTGGACCTGTTAATGGCCACTTTGGCCAGGCCCAGGAGCAGTCCTACGAGGAGGTCCTCCGATCTGCCCGCTCCCCTCCGCACCGGGTGACCGAAGATCAGGAGCGTGGGACTGAAGTGCAGCCAGAAATCGAGGAGCAGCCCCTTCAAATAATGAAAGAGAGGCTGCAACCTCTCACATTCTGTATATACGTGGAACACGGACTCCTCCAGGCCGCAGAAAAGGCAGACGCCCTGGGAGTCCGTGAACCTATTAAAAACTTTATTGCACGGGACTGCTCCGTGCCACACCCTCCAGGCCAAGTCCCCAATAGAAAAAGGGAGGACTCCCGTGTAGAGAGCCCTCCATTGGGGACCTCTGCCGGACAGCAAGATGGCACGCCAAGACGTGTCCGGGCAGCAGACAAAGATGGCAAAGTGGAGTGTGCAGGAAATCCCTCCGTGCAGAATGAAAAGGCACAGAGGGCATTTCCCCGAGACAGCTCAAGCTGTGAGGTGCCGGTTCCCACAGCCCAGTGTACTGCTTGTCTGATATAAACCAAATTATGTTAACTTTAGATGCATTGCTGGTCATCTTCCAAAATTCTATAGACTCTGGAACAGTTCCCATGGATTGGAGGGTAGCTAGTGTAAACCCACTATTTAAAAAAGGTGGGAGAGAGAAAACGGGGAATTATAGACCGGTAAGCCTGACATCGGTAGTGGGGAAAATGCTAGAGTCCATTATAAAAGATGTAATAGCAGAGCACTTGGAAAACAGTGACAGGATCGGACAAAGTCAACATGGATTTACAAAAGGTAAATAATGCTTGACTAATCTACTGGAATTTTTTGAGGATGTAACTGGTAGAATAGACAAGGGAGAACCAGTGGATGTGGTGTATTTGGACTTTCAGAAGGCTTTCGATAAGGTCCCACATAAGAGATTAGCATGCAAAGTTAAAGCACATGGGATTGAGGGTAAGGTACTGACTTGGATAGAGAACTGGTTGGCAGACAGGAAGCAAAGAGTTGGAATAAACGGGTCTTTTTCCGAGTGGCAGGCAGTGACTAGTGGGGTACCGCAGGGATCGGTGCTAGGACCCCAGCTGTTCACAATATATAGTAATGATCTAGACGAGGGAACTAGATGCAATATCTCCAAGTTTGCAGACGACACAAAGCTGGGTGTGTTGAGGAGGATGCAGAGAAACTCCAGTATGATTTGGACAAATTGGGTGATTGGGCAGATGCATTATAATGTGGATAAATGCAAGGTTATCCACTTTGGTGTCAAAAACAGGAAGGTAGATTATTATCTGAACGCCAATAGATTGGGAAAAGGGGAAGTGCAGCGAGACCTAGGAGTCCTTGTGCACCAGTCGTTGAAGGTAAGCATACAGGTGCAGCAGGCGGTTAAGAAGGCAAATGGTATGTTGGCCTTCATAGCGAGAGGATTCGAGTACAGGAGCAAGGATGTCTTGCTGCAGTTGTACAGGGCCTTGGTGAGACCACACCTTGAGTATTGTGTGCAGTTTTAGTCACCTTATCTGAGGAAGGATGTTCTTGCCATGGAGGGAGTGCAGCGAAGATTCACTAGACTGATACCTGGGATGGCAGGAATGACGTATGAAGAGAGATTGGGACGACTGGGCTTGTATTCGCTAGAGTTTAGATGAATGAGAGGGGATCTCATTGAAACTTATAAAATTCTAACAGGACTAGACAGACGAGATGCAGGAAGGATGTTCCCGATGGCAGGGGAGACCAGAACCAGGGATCACAGTCTAAGGGTAAAGGGTAAGCCATTTAGGACTGACATGAGGAGGAATTTCTTCACCCAGAGAGTGGTGAACCTATGGCATTCTCTACCACAAGGCAATTGAGGCCAATTCATCCAGCTCAATACAGCAGAATTACACTCGAAGGAAATGACTCTTCCGTGGCCACGTTCGCACCCGGGTGGCCCTGGAGATGGAGCACGCGGTGTCCGCCGGTACGCTCGAGGCCTTCCGCGACCAGTGGGCACCGCGGGGATTAGGGTGCTTCTTCACCCCGGACAACCAAAGTCTCAATTTAATTTGTTAAATTTCATTTAATATACTTTCATTAATTTACAGTTTGTTCGTACCCAAAAGAGTACACTAGAAGGAAAGAGGAAAATCAGTTACACAGCCCAGTGTAACTCTTGTCTGAAGTAAACCAAATGTTAATCAGAAAATAAGCAACCACTCAAATTTACAAGGAGACAAAATCCAGTCCAATGTTGAAGAGTTTATTTACAGTTAGTGACAGTTGATGTTACATTAAGAGCCCAGGTCTCACAGCTCTTTGTACAAAGTCACACAACCCATCATTCCCTGAAGGACAGGGTCGCACAATTAGATAAACACGAATACTGAACACAATAAGCTTCAGTCACTCTCCCCCAGGGTGTGCTTGTCAAACAGGTACTCTCCCATGCCATTCTCAGGGGCTCCTAGTCTCTTCAAGTTGGTGATGTGATCTCCAAGCTTCTTGATCATCTTCACTTGCTCATCCAAGTAGTGGGTCTCCAGGAAGTCACACAACTGAAAGAAAGAAGCAAAACTAGTTATGGCCAGTAGCAGACATCAAGGAACATCTGAGCTTTTCCCCCACCCCTCCAGAGTTGCGATTTTAATCCTCTTGGACTGGATGATAGTCAAGTGGTGTAATTGAGATGGATGTAAATTTCCTCAAATGATCCAGTAATTCCTGTACAATAGATGCTTAGATCCTGGAAAAACTGCAACACATTTATTCTCAATGTCCACATTAGGCCAACCGTCCCATCCTCTCCCCAACCCCCTGAAGGACTCAGGAGACACCCCAACACAAAGCTGTTGGGCATGGAGATATTTGAATAGGCTCAAGGACAGCAAGATTGAAACACCGCCAACATACCCAAAAACCCACATTAAGAACTTACATGAGGGTCAGTGCTCCCAGTGGACAGTTTGTGCAGATCCAGCAGACTCTGGTTGACATTCTTCTCCATCTGCAGAGCTCTCTGCATCACCTCCAGACCATTGCTCCACTCATCCTGCTCTGGCTTCTGAAGGGGAAAGTCACAGTTCACTTACAATGAATGAATCAAATAAATACATGAGACAAGGAAAATAGAAGAAAAATAGGGGTGAACAGCAGACAGAAGTCCATGTTACCATGAACCAATGTGTCACAGGAATACAGAATTACTGCATTAAGCCACCAGAACCATGGAATCAAATTGGAACTAATTGCTTTAGAAAGTATTGGAAACAAGGGGATCCCGACAGAGGGCCACTCATTCATTGAATCCAACCTTGATGTCCTCCAGGATGATACGCCCTCCACGCCGATTCTGGAATTTCATCAGTTTCTCAGCATCCTCGTGTTTCTCATGTGACTGCTCCTTGAGGAACTCAGCAAAGTGACGCAGGGCAACGTCATCCCGATCAAAGTAATAGGACTGTGGAGAGAATTTTAAACAGCTTCATCAGACCTAGATCTTCATATACAATGCAAGATTAGTATTTTTACCCCTAGTTAGTGAGTTCTTAATCTTGCAAAAATAGGTCCCATTGGTTAACTAGCAAAATGCAATTCACTTCACTAATCTGAACATGTTGGACAGCTTCTCCTCCCAATAAAAACAGGATGAAAGATTCAACCAGCAAAAAATGATGTTCAGGATTATATTTCATGTCCAGTCAAACTAAACTCTACTGCTGGATAAGTAGTACCTCCTCTACTTCCTGTCATTCAGATGAGATGTTAAACAGAGGCCCGGTCTGTCCTCAGGTGGATGTGAAAGATCTCAAGGCACTACTTCAGAGAACAGGGAGTTCTCTCCAGTTTCCCAGGCCAATATTTATCCCTCAACCAACACCACTAAAACAGATGATCTGATCATTCTCTCATTGTTTGAGATCACTTATTGTGCACAAATTGGCTACTGCATTTCCCACAACAGGTGCCTTCATTTGGCTACAAATCACTGTGAGGTAGTCAAAGGCACTATATAAATGCTTATTTTGCCATTCTAAACTCAAGTTGGGCATAGAATGAGAATTCCTCAATGCCAGTAGTTTTACACTACAATGTAGTGCAAGAGATCTAGGCACATTGAACAAGGCTTCAACACCAGGATTCTCAGGACTTCACTTCCAGTTAAAGAGAAAGCTAGTGAGGACCTGCCAACATTTCACTCACTACAGTCACCCCACTGAAACTGAACTTTGTCTCATGTCAACAAGCACTTGACCAGGTTTGTGCTCTTCTTCTGTTACAAACTCAGGCAGCAGCTGAGCTAGTTCCATATATTAAACCTGTCAATAGAGTGCAGCTGCTACAAGGAGCAGGCCATTAACTCAACAAGATCACCCTGAAGTACTCACTGCCCAAAGATTGCTTCCCCAGGTAAGGAAGTCAAGAGAAATATAGTTTAAAGCCAGTTCATGGAACTGCAGAATTTCCAACTTTTCAGAATACAACAACAAGGAACACAAGACTCACCATGGAGAGATAAACATAGGAGGAATAGAGCTCCATGTTGATCTGCTTGTTGACAGCATCCTCACAGTCCTTGTGGTAGTTCTGACGCACTTGGGAGGCCATCTTCACTATTTTCTGTTATACTATTACTGCTCACTATCACCTAGAAAGTTCTACAACTGACCCTTGCTAAGCCAAGCTCTTGTATTTATACTATTGGGACAACCTGCATTCAAACCAGGAATGACATCACCAATGATGATTGACAATCCCTGAGAGCCAATCGGGAATCTTTCCTGAATCCAGGCACCAATTAACAAAGGAGAGAGGGTGTGGGGGAGGAGGGGGTGAGACCCAGAGCCAATCAGAGCTCTGGAAAACCGGCAGATTTGGGAGATCAGTCTCGGTGATGTCACTGCTTTTGGGTTCCTTGACCTTCTTCAAATCTGAAAGTCTCTCATTTGAATTAAATGACAATTTGCTGCTTTCGCTGAAGGGGCTTTTCATAATCTGGCCAAGTTTGTTGCTTGCAAGGAAGTGTGGTGCCGAGACAATACTCAAAGCAATCAAGTCATCTTGAGTGAATTTGCAAACCAGCCATTGGAGAGAGAAATGGGAATGAGAGAATGAGAGGGAGTGAACGTTACTGAACACAGTGTCACCCACAGACACGTCTCCATTTGCTCCAGCGTGTTTTGGGGCAGGCTTGATGGACCAGCTGGTCTTTTTCTGCCCGTCAATTTGGTACGTTAGATGAGTCCTTTTACAGCCAGCGTTGAATGAGGCGAAAGAATATTTGAATCTGATTGAAATGACGAGACTCAGATGTGCTCTAACTGTGGCTCATTATAGATACATACAGCACAGAAGGAGGCCGTTCGGCTCATCGTGCCTGTGCCGACCCTTTGAAAGAGCCACCCAATTAGTCCCTCTCCACTGCTCTTTCCCCTTAGCCCTGCAAATCTTTTCCTTTTCCAGAATAGATCCAATTCCCTCTTCAAAGTTACTATTGAATCTGCTTCCACCAGCCTTTCAGGCAGTGCATTCCAGATCACAACTTGCTGCGTAAAAATAATTCTCATCTCTCCCCTCTGGTTCTTTTGCCTTTCATGTTGGTGTTTCTCTGTGATCCAAAGCCTTGACATCTGGTTTCATTGCAGAAGTGGTTCAGTCCTGCATTAGGTGACGAGAGGCGCTCTCTTGGATTAAAACTCAGTTTTAGATGGGCCGGACGGGGTGGCAGTGATTCAGATCTGGAGCCACCAATCACGCCACAGGCACTACACTGATGGGAGAGATGCCACCAATGAGCACAGTTGACCCACCTGAACCGAAATTGTATCTGGGTATTTACACCTGTATTGGTCAAAAGGGATCCGAGAGGCGGTGAATGTCCTGCGGTGGCGAAGCGCTTCGACCGGACTGATGGACATCACATGGCCACACTCAATGGCCACCCAGGTGGGCACCAGACACTTCAATTGAGGCCTGTGGTTCCTGGTTCTGAGGGGGCTTTTGATTGATCCTTTCCACAGGACCGCTTTCATTTCAGTATCACTACCTCGAGGGAGTAGGAATGTCGATTGGTACAAAAAGCCCAGGGTGGTGAGAAGCATCTTTTGCCATTTATGAATTTTCACTCAACAGCAAAGATCGAATGTGACTGGAAACGTCTTTCCGCGAAGCAAAGACATTAACGTGGAATGACTGAAGACAGCTATTTCACTGCACTGACTGCAGTTCTCAACTCAGTTCCTAAATGAACTTGTAAACACTGGTGTGTTGCAGTATCAACATTTGAATCCATTCCTAGGAGTTAAGGAGACAAATGGTGATGCAATTAGATTTGGAAAGGATGATTGCTATTTGAAATGCACAGTGGGGCTAAATATAAATGGATGCATTTATGGAGGAGCTGCTGGTATTGGGTTTATTACTTGCTGGAACAGAAAGTGTTGAGCAGGAGAACTATCTATTTAACTTGCTTGGTGTTTTAAGTTATTTGCTTTGTGCATTTAATGAAATGCATTTAATCCTTCCAGAAGGATTACATTTTGTTGGAGTACAGTTCCACAGATGTAACTTTCATTTAGTGCCTTACCCAATTCCATATTGAAGTGGGAGCCTAGATGGATAAGTTAATCAAGGGAGGATATTGAGAGAGCGAGCGAGCACGTGCTCTGTTACAAAACCAAGTTCCATTCTCTCCTGAAAAGGAATCCACACTTTCTTCCCTGAGAGGCCAGTGCGTAAATATGGCATTTCAGGGGGATTTCCCAATTGTATTCCCCTTTAGTACCATGGGTTCAGGGAGCTCAGACATTGCTGGTGTCCACAGCCTTTGTGCTACTTTGCCCACAAAGCTGATCAGAAAGTCTATAGCATCAGTGATGAATTTGGTTTAGTGAGCGACCCGCAGTGCATTCCACAGTAATAACTCAGAATGGGATTGGTACGGCCACAAGCTTACTAAAAAAAAACCCTAAATTTCTCTTTCCAGGGCAGAGATCATTGTTAAATAGGATTGAGCCTTGGACTGAAATGGTGTAACACTGATTGACTGGAAAACATTCCGTGCACTTCAACATTACAGCAGCTGATATTTTGTTGTATTGAGGAGTTAAAGAGAGTTGCCATTGATGCAAAGGGCAGAGAGAATATTCATCACCAGTGGGAACAGTTACTTGTATTCAACTGCCTTGGCCCCGAGCTCTATCGTTCCCTCCCCAAACTTCTCTCTCCACCGAGACATTCCTTAAAACCTACCTCTTAGCTTTTGGGCACCTGTCCTATCTCAGGTAGCTTGGTGTCAGATTGTGTTTGGTAACACTTGCTGTGAAATGCCTTGGGACAATTTACTATGTTAAAAAGGAGCTATATAAAGGCAAGTCATATTACAGCATTTCTCTTTACAACAGGTGCAACACAATCATGGAAATGCATGAATACAATTTGCGCTCAAGGTATACACAGAATTGAAGTTAGACCCTGAATATCCAGCTCAATACATCAGAATTACACGAGAAGGAAAGATGAAAATAAAGCAGCTACACAGCCCCGTGTAGCACGTGTCTGATGTAAACCAAATTATGGTAATCAGAAAATAAGCAACCACTCAAATTTACAAGGAGACAAAATCCAGTCCAATGTTGAAGAGTTTATTTACAGTTAGTGACAGTTGATATTACATTAAGAGCCCAGGTCTCACAGCTCTTTGTACAAAGTCACACAACCCATCGTTCCCTGAAGGACGGTCTCCCAATTAGATAAACACGAGTACTGAACACAATAAGCTTCAGTCACTCTCCCCCAGGGTGTGCTTGTCAAACAGGTACTCTCCCATGCCATTCTCAGGGGCTCCCAGTCTCTTCAAGTTGGTGATGTGATCTCCAAGCTTCTTGATCATCTTCACTTGCTCATCCAAGTAGTGGGTCTCCAGGAAGTCACACAACTGAAAGAAAATAAGTGACACACATTATTGCCAGTAGCAGATATCAAGGAACATCTGAGCTTTCCCCCACCCCCCTCCTTCTAGAGCATTCGGAATAAGGTAGATGAATTAGCTGCGCAAATAGAGGTAAACGAATATAATTTGATTGAGATTATGCAAACATTGCTCCAGGGTGGCCAAGGCTGGGAACTCAACATCCTGGGGTATTCAATATTCAGGAAAGATAGGCAAAAAAGGAAAGGGAGGTGGGGTAGCATTGCTGGTTAAAGAGGGGATTAACATAATTGTAAGGAAGGATATTAGCTCTGATGATGTGGAATCTGTATGGGTAGAACAGAGAAATACCAAGGGGCAGAAAACATTAGTGGGAGTGGTCTGTAGACCTCCAAACAGTATGGGGAGGTTGGGGATGGCATTAAAAGGGAAATTAGAGAAGCGTGCAATAAGGGCACAGCAGTCATCATGGGTGACTTTAATCTACATATAGATTGGTCTAACCAAATTAACAACAATACTGTGGAGGACAAATTCCTGGAGTGTTTACAGGATGGTTTCCTGGACCAATATGTTGAGGAATCAGCCAGAGATCAGGCCATCTTAGACTGGGTATTATGTAATGAGAAAGGATTAATTAGCAATCTTGTTGTGCGAGGCCCCTTTGGGAGGAGCAATCATAATATGATGAATTCTTCATTTCTTCATTAGGATGGAGTGTGAAGTAGTTGACTCAGACTAGGGTCCTGAAATTAAATAAAGGAAACTACGATGGTATGAGGCACAAGTTAGGTAGGATTGGTTGGGGAATGTCACTCAAAGGGTTGACAGTGGATAGGCAATGGCAAACATTCAAAGAACTGCAGAATTTTCTCATCCCAGTTTGGCAGAAGAATAAAACAAAAAAGGTGACTCAACTGTGGCTAACAAGGGAAATTAGGGATAGCATAAGATCCAAGGAGAGGACATATAAATTGGCCAGAAAAAGCAGTAAACTTGAGGATTGGGAGCAGTTTAGGATTCAACAAAGGAGGACAAAGGGATTAATTAAGAAGGGGAAAATAGATGAGGGGGAAGCTTGCAGGGAACATAAAAACTGACTATAAAAGCTTTGATAGATATGTGAAGAGAAAAAGATTGAAGTCGAGCGTAGGTCCCTTGCAGTCAGAATCAGGGGAACTTATATTGGAGAACAAAGAAATGGCAGACCAATTAAATACATATTTTGGTTCTGTCTTCACAAAGGAGGACACAAATAACCTCCGAGATGTCAGGGAACATAGGGTCTGATGAAAGGGAGGAACTGAAAGAAATCAGTATTTGTAGAGAAATAGTGTTAGGGAAATTGATGGGATTGAAGGCCGATAAATCCCCAAGGCCTGATAATCTACATCCTAGGGTACTTAAGGAAGTGGCCCTAGAAATAGTAGTTGCATTGCTGATCATGTTGCAACATTCGATGGAATCTGGAACACTACCCATGGATTGGAGGGTAGCTAATGTTACCCCACTATTCAAAAAAAGGTGGTAGAGAGAAAACAGGGAATTACAGACCAGTAAGCCTGACATCAGTAGTGGGGAAAATGCTAGAGTCCATTATAAGAGATGTAATAGCAGAGCACTTGGAAAACAGTGACAGGATCAGACAAAGTCAACATGGATTTACAAAAGGTAAATCGTGCTTGACTAATCGACTGGAATTTTTTGAGGATGTAACTGGTAAAATAGATAAGGGAGAACCAGTGGATGTGGTGTATTTGGACTTCCAAAAGGCTTTCGATAAGGTCCCGCATGAGAGATTAGCGTGTAAAGTTAAGGCACATGGGATTGGGGCAAGGTATTGACTTGGATAGAGAACTGGTTGGCAGACAGAAAGCAAAGAGTTGGAATAAATGGGTCTTTTTCCAAGTGGCAGGCAGTGACTAGTGGGGTACTGCAGGTATTGGTCCTTGGACCCCAGCTATTCACAATATATATTAATGATCTAGACAAGGGAACTAGATGTAATATCTCCAAGTTTGCAAACACAAAGCTGGGTGGGTGTGCGCTGTGAGGAGGATGCCGAGAAATTCCAGGATGATTTGGACAGGTTGGGTGATTGGGCAGAAGTGTGGCAGATGCAATATAATGTGGATAAATGAGAGGTTATCCACTTGTCAAAAACAGGAAGGCAGATTATTATCTGAAAGGCAATAGATTGGGAGAAGGGGGATGTGCAACGAGACCTGGGTGTCCTTGTGCACCAGTCGCTGAAGGTAAGCATGCAGGTGCAGCAGGCGGTTAAGGCGGCAAATGGTATGTTGGCCTGCGTAGCGAGAGGGTTTGAGTGCAGGAACAAGGATGTCTTGCTGCAGTTGTACAGGGACTTGGAGAGACCACACCTTGAGTACTGTGCACAGTTTTGGTCGCCTTATCTGAGGAAGGAGGTTCTTGCCATGGAAGGAGTTCAGTGAAGATTCACTAGGCTGATACCTGGGATGGCAGGAATGACGTATGAGGAGAGATTGGGCTTATACTCGCTGGAGTTTAGAACAATGAGGGGATCTCATTGAAACTTATAAAATTCTGACAGGACAGGACAGACGAGATGCAGGAAGGATGTTCCTGATGATCAGGGAGTCTAGAACCAGGGGTCACAGTTTAAGGATAAGGGGTAAGCCATTTAGGACAGAAATGGAGGAGGAATTTCTTCACCCAGAGAGTGGCGAACCTGTGGAATTCTCTACCACAGTTGGCAGTAGAGGCCAAGTCATTAAATAGATTCAAGAAGGAGTTGGATATATTTCTTCAGGCTAAAGGGATCAAGGGATATGGAGAAAAAGCAGGGACAGGGTTCTGAATTTGGATGATCAACCATGATCGCATTGAATGGTGGAGCAGACTAGAGGGGTTGAATGGCCTACTCCTGCTCCTATCTTCTATGTTTCTATGTAATCCTCTTGGACTGGAGGATAGTCAAGTGGTGTAATTGAGATGTAAATTTGCTCAAATGATCCAGTAATTCCTGTACAATAGATGCTTAGATCCTAAAAACACTGCAACACATTTATTCTCAATGTCCACATTAGGCCAACCGTCCCGTCCTCTCCCCAACCCCCTGAAGGAGCCAGGAGAGAGACACCCCAACACAAAGCGATTGGGCATGGAGATATTTGAATAGGCTCAAGGACAGCAAGGGTCCACCACCTCCAACATACCCAAAAACCCACATTAAGAACTTACATGAGGGTCAGTGCTCCCAGTGGACAGTTTGTGCAGATCCAGAAGACTCTGGTTGACATTCTTCTCCATCTGCAGAGCTCTCTGCATCACCTCCAGACCATTGCTCCACTCATCCTGCTCTGGTTTCTGAAGGGGAAAGTCACAGTTCACTTACAATGAATTAAACAAAAAATACATGAGACAGTACAAGGAAAACAGGGGTGAACAGCAGCCAGAAGTCCATGTTACCATGAACCAATGTGTCACAGGAATATAGAATTACTGCATTAAGCCACCAGAACCATGGAATCAAATTGAAACTAATTGCTTTAGAAAGTATTGGAAACAAGGGGATCCCGACAGAGGGCCACTCATTTATTGAATCCAACCTTGATGTCCTCCAAGATGATTCGGCCTCCACGCCGATTCTGGAATTTCATCAGTTTCTCAGCGTGCTCACGTTCCTCATGTGACTGCTCCTTGAGGAACTCAGCAAAGTGACGCAGGGCAACGTCATCCCGGTCAAAGTAATAGGACTGTGGAGAGAATTTTAAACAGCTTCATCAGACCTAGATCTTCATATACAATGCAAGATTATTATTTTTACCCCTAGTTAGTGAGTTCCTAATCTTGCAAAAATAGATAACATGGGTTAACTAGCAAAATGCAATTCACTTCACTAATCAGAACATGTTGGACAGCTTCTCCTCCCAATAAAAACAGGATGAAAGATTCAACTAGCAAAAAAACAAACTATAAACTAATGATGTTCAGGATTATATTTCAGGCCCGGTCTGTCTTCAGGTGGATGTGAAAGATCTCAAGGCACTACTTCAGAGAACAGGGAGTTCTCTCCGGTTTCCCAGGCCAATATTTATCCCTCAACCAACACCACTAAAACAGATGATCTGATCATTCATTGTTTGTGGGAGCTTACTGTGCACAAATTGGCTGCTGCATGTTCCACATAACAGTGACTTCATTGGCTACAAAGCACTTTGGGAGGTAGTCAAAGGCTCTATTTAAATGCTTATTTTTGCCATTCTAAACTAAAGTTGGTCATGAAATGAGAACATTCCAGTAGTTTTACACTACAATGTAGTGCAAGAGATCTAGGCACAGTGAACAAGGCTTCAACACCAGGATTCTCAGGACTTCACTTCCAGTTAAAGAGAAAGCTAGTGAGGACCTGCCAACATTTCACTCACTACAGTCACCCCACTGAAACTGAACTTTGTCTCATGTCAACAAGCACAAGCACTTGACCAGGTTTGTGCTCTTCTTCTGTTACAAACTCAGGCAGCAGCTGAGCTAGTTCCATATATTAAACCTGTCAATAGAGTGCAGCTGCTACAAGGAGCAGGCCATTAACTCAACAAGATCACCCTGAAGTACTCACTGCCCAAAGATTGCTTCCCCAGGTAAGGAAGTCAAGAGTAATATAGTTTAAAGCCAGTTCGTGAAACTGCAGAATTTCCAACTTTTCAGAATACAACAACAAGGAACACAAGACTCACCATGGAGAGATAAACATAGGAGGAATAGAGCTCCATGTTGATCTGCTTGTTGACAGCAGCCTCACAGTCCTTGTGGTAGTTCTGACGCACTTGGGAGGCCATCTTCACTATTTTTTGTTAATACTAGTACTGCTCACTAACACCTAGAAAGTTCAAGAACTGACCCTTTCTAACCCAAGCTCTTGTATTTATACTACTGGGACAGCCTGCATTCAAACAAGGAATGACATCACCAATGATGATTGACAATCCCTGAGAGCCAATCAGGAATCGCTCCTGAGTCCAGGCACCAATTAACAAAGGAGAGTGGGTGAGACCCAGAGCCAATCAGAGCTATGGAAAACCGGCAGGTTTGGGAACTCTTTTTGAGTCAACATAAAACGACTGTAAATTAACAAAACTTCAAATGAAACTTATCTCATTAAACTAAAATAACATTGTCCGGGGAGACGATGCACTCCAGTCCCTGCGGCCCGGCAGGTTTGGGAGATCAGTCTCGGTGATGTCACTGTTTTTTTTTATTTTAAAATTTGAACATTTTATTTACAGTAAATGACATTACAGAGATCAAGTTCACAAGTCACAAGACAAAGTCACAAGCCATCATTGCCTACAAGGCAGGGAACTCAGTCTCTACAAGTTGCTGATGTGATCTCCAAGCTCCTTGATCGTCTTCACTTGTTCATCCAGATAGTGGGTCTCCAGGAATTCACACAGATGAGGGTCGGCGCTCCCAGTGCAGAGTTTGTGCAGATCCAGCAGACTCTGGTTGACACTCTTCTCCATCCGCAGAGCTCTCTGTATCGCCGAGCGGAGCCTCCTGCTCTCCCGGACAAAGAGATGAACTGCAAAGGAACTTAAAATACTTAAATTAAATTTTAAAACATATCAAATTAAGGTAAAATCACATTGGCCGAGGTGATGATGCACTCCAGTCCCCGCGGCACCCACCGGTCGCGGAAGGTCTCGAGCGTGCCCGCGGACACCGCGTGCTCCATCTCCAGGGCCACCCGGGTGCGAACATGGCCGCGGAAGAGAGGCAGGCAATCGGGCCAAACGACCCCCTCAACCGCCCGCTGCCTGGACCTGTTAATGGCCACTTTGGCCAGGCCCAGGAGCAGTCCTACGAGGAGGTCCTCCGATCTGCCCGCTCCCCTCCGCACCGGGTGACCGAAGATCAGGAGCGTGGGACTGAAGTGCAGCCAGAAATCGAGGAGCAGCCCCTTCAAATAATGAAAGAGAGGCTGCAACCTCTCACATTCTGTATATACGTGGAACACGGACTCCTCCAGGCCGCAGAAAAGGCAGACGCCCTGGGAGTCCGTGAACCTATTAAAAACTTTATTGCACGGGACTGCTCCGTGCCACACCCTCCAGGCCAAGTCCCCAATAGAAAAAGGGAGGACTCCCGTGTAGAGAGCCCTCCATTGGGGACCTCTGCCGGACAGCAAGATGGCACGCCAAGACGTGTCCGGGCAGCAGACAAAGATGGCAAAGTGGAGTGTGCAGGAAATCCCTCCGTGCAGAATGAAAAGGCACAGAGGGCATTTCCCCGAGACAGCTCAAGCTGTGAGGTGCCGGTTCCCACAGCCCAGTGTACTGCTTGTCTGATATAAACCAAATTATGTTAACTTTAGATGCATTGCTGGTCATCTTCCAAAATTCTATAGACTCTGGAACAGTTCCCATGGATTGGAGGGTAGCTAGTGTAAACCCACTATTTAAAAAAGGTGGGAGAGAGAAAACGGGGAATTATAGACCGGTAAGCCTGACATCGGTAGTGGGGAAAATGCTAGAGTCCATTATAAAAGATGTAATAGCAGAGCACTTGGAAAACAGTGACAGGATCGGACAAAGTCAACATGGATTTACAAAAGGTAAATAATGCTTGACTAATCTACTGGAATTTTTTGAGGATGTAACTGGTAGAATAGACAAGGGAGAACCAGTGGATGTGGTGTATTTGGACTTTCAGAAGGCTTTCGATAAGGTCCCACATAAGAGATTAGCATGCAAAGTTAAAGCACATGGGATTGAGGGTAAGGTACTGACTTGGATAGAGAACTGGTTGGCAGACAGGAAGCAAAGAGTTGGAATAAACGGGTCTTTTTCCGAGTGGCAGGCAGTGACTAGTGGGGTACCGCAGGGATCGGTGCTAGGACCCCAGCTGTTCACAATATATAGTAATGATCTAGACGAGGGAACTAGATGCAATATCTCCAAGTTTGCAGACGACACAAAGCTGGGTGTGTTGAGGAGGATGCAGAGAAACTCCAGTATGATTTGGACAAATTGGGTGATTGGGCAGATGCATTATAATGTGGATAAATGCAAGGTTATCCACTTTGGTGTCAAAAACAGGAAGGTAGATTATTATCTGAACGCCAATAGATTGGGAAAAGGGGAAGTGCAGCGAGACCTAGGAGTCCTTGTGCACCAGTCGTTGAAGGTAAGCATACAGGTGCAGCAGGCGGTTAAGAAGGCAAATGGTATGTTGGCCTTCATAGCGAGAGGATTCGAGTACAGGAGCAAGGATGTCTTGCTGCAGTTGTACAGGGCCTTGGTGAGACCACACCTTGAGTATTGTGTGCAGTTTTAGTCACCTTATCTGAGGAAGGATGTTCTTGCCATGGAGGGAGTGCAGCGAAGATTCACTAGACTGATACCTGGGATGGCAGGAATGACGTATGAAGAGAGATTGGGACGACTGGGCTTGTATTCGCTAGAGTTTAGATGAATGAGAGGGGATCTCATTGAAACTTATAAAATTCTAACAGGACTAGACAGACGAGATGCAGGAAGGATGTTCCCGATGGCAGGGGAGACCAGAACCAGGGATCACAGTCTAAGGGTAAAGGGTAAGCCATTTAGGACTGACATGAGGAGGAATTTCTTCACCCAGAGAGTGGTGAACCTATGGCATTCTCTACCACAAGGCAATTGAGGCCAATTCATCCAGCTCAATACAGCAGAATTACACTCGAAGGAAATGACTCTTCCGTGGCCACGTTCGCACCCGGGTGGCCCTGGAGATGGAGCACGCGGTGTCCGCCGGTACGCTCGAGGCCTTCCGCGACCAGTGGGCACCGCGGGGATTAGGGTGCTTCTTCACCCCGGACAACCAAAGTCTCAATTTAATTTGTTAAATTTCATTTAATATACTTTCATTAATTTACAGTTTGTTCGTACCCAAAAGAGTACACTAGAAGGAAAGAGGAAAATCAGTTACACAGCCCAGTGTAACTCTTGTCTGAAGTAAACCAAATGTTAATCAGAAAATAAGCAACCACTCAAATTTACAAGGAGACAAAATCCAGTCCAATGTTGAAGAGTTTATTTACAGTTAGTGACAGTTGATGTTACATTAAGAGCCCAGGTCTCACAGCTCTTTGTACAAAGTCACACAACCCATCATTCCCTGAAGGACAGGGTCGCACAATTAGATAAACACGAATACTGAACACAATAAGCTTCAGTCACTCTCCCCCAGGGTGTGCTTGTCAAACAGGTACTCTCCCATGCCATTCTCAGGGGCTCCTAGTCTCTTCAAGTTGGTGATGTGATCTCCAAGCTTCTTGATCATCTTCACTTGCTCATCCAAGTAGTGGGTCTCCAGGAAGTCACACAACTGAAAGAAAGAAGCAAAACTAGTTATGGCCAGTAGCAGACATCAAGGAACATCTGAGCTTTTCCCCCACCCCTCCAGAGTTGCGATTTTAATCCTCTTGGACTGGATGATAGTCAAGTGGTGTAATTGAGATGGATGTAAATTTCCTCAAATGATCCAGTAATTCCTGTACAATAGATGCTTAGATCCTGGAAAAACTGCAACACATTTATTCTCAATGTCCACATTAGGCCAACCGTCCCATCCTCTCCCCAACCCCCTGAAGGACTCAGGAGACACCCCAACACAAAGCTGTTGGGCATGGAGATATTTGAATAGGCTCAAGGACAGCAAGATTGAAACACCGCCAACATACCCAAAAACCCACATTAAGAACTTACATGAGGGTCAGTGCTCCCAGTGGACAGTTTGTGCAGATCCAGCAGACTCTGGTTGACATTCTTCTCCATCTGCAGAGCTCTCTGCATCACCTCCAGACCATTGCTCCACTCATCCTGCTCTGGCTTCTGAAGGGGAAAGTCACAGTTCACTTACAATGAATGAATCAAATAAATACATGAGACAAGGAAAATAGAAGAAAAATAGGGGTGAACAGCAGACAGAAGTCCATGTTACCATGAACCAATGTGTCACAGGAATACAGAATTACTGCATTAAGCCACCAGAACCATGGAATCAAATTGGAACTAATTGCTTTAGAAAGTATTGGAAACAAGGGGATCCCGACAGAGGGCCACTCATTCATTGAATCCAACCTTGATGTCCTCCAGGATGATACGCCCTCCACGCCGATTCTGGAATTTCATCAGTTTCTCAGCATCCTCGTGTTTCTCATGTGACTGCTCCTTGAGGAACTCAGCAAAGTGACGCAGGGCAACGTCATCCCGATCAAAGTAATAGGACTGTGGAGAGAATTTTAAACAGCTTCATCAGACCTAGATCTTCATATACAATGCAAGATTAGTATTTTTACCCCTAGTTAGTGAGTTCTTAATCTTGCAAAAATAGGTCCCATTGGTTAACTAGCAAAATGCAATTCACTTCACTAATCTGAACATGTTGGACAGCTTCTCCTCCCAATAAAAACAGGATGAAAGATTCAACCAGCAAAAAATGATGTTCAGGATTATATTTCATGTCCAGTCAAACTAAACTCTACTGCTGGATAAGTAGTACCTCCTCTACTTCCTGTCATTCAGATGAGATGTTAAACAGAGGCCCGGTCTGTCCTCAGGTGGATGTGAAAGATCTCAAGGCACTACTTCAGAGAACAGGGAGTTCTCTCCAGTTTCCCAGGCCAATATTTATCCCTCAACCAACACCACTAAAACAGATGATCTGATCATTCTCTCATTGTTTGAGATCACTTATTGTGCACAAATTGGCTACTGCATTTCCCACAACAGGTGCCTTCATTTGGCTACAAATCACTGAGGTAGTCAAAGGCACTATATAAATGCTTATTTTGCCATTCTAAACTCAAGTTGGGCATAGAATGAGAATTCCTCAATGCCAGTAGTTTTACACTACAATGTAGTGCAAGAGATCTAGGCACATTGAACAAGGCTTCAACACCAGGATTCTCAGGACTTCACTTCCAGTTAAAGAGAAAGCTAGTGAGGACCTGCCAACATTTCACTCACTACAGTCACCCCACTGAAACTGAACTTTGTCTCATGTCAACAAGCACTTGACCAGGTTTGTGTTCTTCTGTTACAAACTCAGGCAGCAGCTGAGCTAGTTCCATATATTAAACCTGTCAATAGAGTGCAGCTGCTACAAGGAGCAGGCCATTAACTCAACAAGATCACCCTGAAGTACTCACTGCCCAAAGATTGCTTCCCCAGGTAAGGAAGTCAAGAGAAATATAGTTTAAAGCCAGTTCATGGAACTGCAGAATTTCCAACTTTTCAGAATACAACAACAAGGAACACAAGACTCACCATGGAGAGATAAACATAGGAGGAATAGAGCTCCATGTTGATCTGCTTGTTGACAGCATCCTCACAGTCCTTGTGGTAGTTCTGACGCACTTGGGAGGCCATCTTCACTATTTTCTGTTATACTATTACTGCTCACTATCACCTAGAAAGTTCTACAACTGACCCTTGCTAAGCCAAGCTCTTGTATTTATACTATTGGGACAACCTGCATTCAAACCAGGAATGACATCACCAATGATGATTGACAATCCCTGAGAGCCAATCGGGAATCTTTCCTGAATCCAGGCACCAATTAACAAAGGAGAGAGGGTGTGGGGGAGGAGGGGGTGAGACCCAGAGCCAATCAGAGCTCTGGAAAACCGGCAGATTTGGGAGATCAGTCTCGGTGATGTCACTGCTTTTGGGTTCCTTGACCTTCTTCAAATCTGAAAGTCTCTCATTTGAATTAAATGACAATTTGCTGCTTTCGCTGAAGGGGCTTTTCATAATCTGGCCAAGTTTGTTGCTTGCAAGGAAGTGTGGTGCCGAGACAATACTCAAAGCAATCAAGTCATCTTGAGTGAATTTGCAAACCAGCCATTGGAGAGAGAAATGGGAATGAGAGAATGAGAGGGAGTGAACGTTACTGAACACAGTGTCACCCACAGACACGTCTCCATTTGCTCCAGCGTGTTTTGGGGCAGGCTTGATGGACCAGCTGGTCTTTTTCTGCCCGTCAATTTGGTACGTTAGATGAGTCCTTTTACAGCCAGCGTTGAATGAGGCGAAAGAATATTTGAATCTGATTGAAATGACGAGACTCAGATGTGCTCTAACTGTGGCTCATTATAGATACATACAGCACAGAAGGAGGCCGTTCGGCTCATCGTGCCTGTGCCGACCCTTTGAAAGAGCCACCCAATTAGTCCCTCTCCACTGCTCTTTCCCCTTAGCCCTGCAAATCTTTTCCTTTTCCAGAATAGATCCAATTCCCTCTTCAAAGTTACTATTGAATCTGCTTCCACCAGCCTTTCAGGCAGTGCATTCCAGATCACAACTTGCTGCGTAAAAATAATTCTCATCTCTCCCCTCTGGTTCTTTTGCCTTTCATGTTGGTGTTTCTCTGTGATCCAAAGCCTTGACATCTGGTTTCATTGCAGAAGTGGTTCAGTCCTGCATTAGGTGACGAGAGGCGCTCTCTTGGATTAAAACTCAGTTTTAGATGGGCCGGACGGGGTGGCAGTGATTCAGATCTGGAGCCACCAATCACGCCACAGGCACTACACTGATGGGAGAGATGCCACCAATGAGCACAGTTGACCCACCTGAACCGAAATTGTATCTGGGTATTTACACCTGTATTGGTCAAAAGGGATCCGAGAGGCGGTGAATGTCCTGCGGTGGCGAAGCGCTTCGACCGGACTGATGGACATCACATGGTCACACTCAATGGCCACCCAGGTGGGCACCAGACACTTCAATTGAGGCCTGTGGTTCCTGGTTCTGAGGGGGCTTTTGATTGATCCTTTCCACAGGACCGCTTTCATTTCAGTATCACTACCTCGAGGGAGTAGGAATGTCGATCGGTACAAAAAGCCCAGCGTGGTGAGAAGCATCCCTTTGCCATTTATGAATTTTCACTCAACAGCAAAGATCGAATGTGACTGGAAACGTCTTTCCGCGAAGCAAAGACATTAACGTGGAATGACTGAAGACAGCTATTTCACTGCACTGACTGCAGTTCTCAACTCAGTTCCTAAATGAACTTGTAAACACTGGTGTGTTGCAGTATCAACATTTGAATCCATTCCTAGGAGTTAAGGAGACAAATGGTGATGCAATTAGATTTGGAAAGGATGATTGCTATTTGAAATGCACAGTGGGGCTAAATATAAATGGATGCATTTATGGAGGAGCTGCTGGTATTGGGTTTATTACTTGCTGGAACAGAAAGTGTTGAGCAGGAGAACTATCTATTTAACTTGCTTGGTGTTTTAAGTTATTTGCTTTGTGCATTTAATGAAATGCATTTAATCCTTCCAGAAGGATTACATTTTGTTGGAGTACAGTTCCACAGATGTAACTTTCATTTAGTGCCTTACCCAATTCCATATTGAAGTGGGAGCCTAGATGGATAAGTTAATCAAGGGAGGATATTGAGAGAGCGAGCGAGCACGTGCTCTGTTACAAAACCAAGTTCCATTCTCTCCTGAAAAGGAATCCACACTTTCTTCCCTGAGAGGCCAGTGCGTAAATATGGCATTTCAGGGGGATTTCCCAATTGTATTCCCCTTTAGTACCATGGGTTCAGGGAGCTCAGACATTGCTGGTGTCCACAGCCTTTGTGCTACTTTGCCCACAAAGCTGATCAGAAAGTCTATAGCATCAGTGATGAATTTGGTTTAGTGAGCGACCCGCAGTGCATTCCACAGTAATAACTCAGAATGGGATTGGTACGGCCACAAGCTTACTAAAAAAAAACCCCTAAATTTCTCTTTCCAGGGCAGAGATCATTGTTAAATAGGATTGAGCCTTGGACTGAAATGGTGTAACACTGATTGACTGGAAAACATTCCGTGCACTTCAACATTACAGCAGCTGATATTTTGTTGTATTGAGGAGTTAAAGAGAGTTGCCATTGATGCAAAGGGCAGAGAGAATATTCATCACCAGTGGGAACAGTTACTTGTATTCAACTGCCTTGGCCCCGAGCTCTATCGTTCCCTCCCCAAACTTCTCTCTCCACCGAGACATTCCTTAAAACCTACCTCTTAGCTTTTGGGCACCTGTCCTATCTCAGGTAGCTTGGTGTCAGATTGTGTTTGGTAACACTTGCTGTGAAATGCCTTGGGACAATTTACTATGTTAAAAAGGAGCTATATAAAGGCAAGTCATATTACAGCATTTCTCTTTACAACAGGTGCAACACAATCATGGAAATGCATGAATACAATTTGCGCTCAAGGTATACACAGAATTGAAGTTAGACCCTGAATATCCAGCTCAATACATCAGAATTACACGAGAAGGAAAGATGAAAATAAAGCAGCTACACAGCCCCGTGTAGCACGTGTCTGATGTAAACCAAATTATGGTAATCAGAAAATAAGCAACCACTCAAATTTACAAGGAGACAAAATCCAGTCCAATGTTGAAGAGTTTATTTACAGTTAGTGACAGTTGATATTACATTAAGAGCCCAGGTCTCACAGCTCTTTGTACAAAGTCACACAACCCATCGTTCCCTGAAGGACGGTCTCCCAATTAGATAAACACGAGTACTGAACACAATAAGCTTCAGTCACTCTCCCCCAGGGTGTGCTTGTCAAACAGGTACTCTCCCATGCCATTCTCAGGGGCTCCCAGTCTCTTCAAGTTGGTGATGTGATCTCCAAGCTTCTTGATCATCTTCACTTGCTCATCCAAGTAGTGGGTCTCCAGGAAGTCACACAACTGAAAGAAAATAAGTGACACACATTATTGCCAGTAGCAGATATCAAGGAACATCTGAGCTTTCCCCCACCCCCCTCCTTCTAGAGCATTCGGAATAAGGTAGATGAATTAGCTGCGCAAATAGAGGTAAACGAATATAATTTGATTGAGATTATGCAAACATTGCTCCAGGGTGGCCAAGGCTGGGAACTCAACATCCTGGGGTATTCAATATTCAGGAAAGATAGGCAAAAAGGAAAGGGAGGTGGGGTAGCATTGCTGGTTAAAGAGGGGATTAACATAATTGTAAGGAAGGATATTAGCTCTGATGATGTGGAATCTGTATGGGTAGAACAGAGAAATACCAAGGGGCAGAAAACATTAGTGGGAGTGGTCTGTAGACCTCCAAACAGTATGGGGAGGTTGGGGATGGCATTAAAAGGGAAATTAGAGAAGCGTGCAATAAGGGCACAGCAGTCATCATGGGTGACTTTAATCTACATATAGATTGGTCTAACCAAATTAACAACAATACTGTGGAGGACAAATTCCTGGAGTGTTTACGGGATGGTTTCCTGGACCAATATGTTGAGGAATCAGCCAGAGATCAGGCCATCTTAGACTGGGTATTATGTAATGAGAAAGGATTAATTAGCAATCTTGTTGTGCAAGGCCCCTTTGGGAGGAGCAATCATAATATGATGAATTCTTCATTTCTTCATTAGGATGGAGTGTGAAGTAGTTGACTCAGACTAGGGTCCTGAAATTAAATAAAGGAAACTACGATGGTATGAGGCACAAGTTAGGTAGGATTGGTTGGGGAATGTCACTCAAAGGGTTGACAGTGGATAGGCAATGGCAAACATTCAAAGAACTGCAGAATTTTCTCATCCCAGTTTGGCAGAAGAATAAAACAAAAAAGGTGACTCAACTGTGGCTAACAAGGGAAATTAGGGATAGCATAAGATCCAAGGAGAGGACATATAAATTGGCCAGAAAAAGCAGTAAACTTGAGGATTGGGAGCAGTTTAGGATTCAACAAAGGAGGACAAAGGGATTAATTAAGAAGGGGAAAATAGATGAGGGGGAAGCTTGCAGGGAACATAAAAACTGACTATAAAAGCTTTGATAGATATGTGAAGAGAAAAAGATTGAAGTCGAGCGTAGGTCCCTTGCAGTCAGAATCAGGGGAACTTATATTGGAGAACAAAGAAATGGCAGACCAATTAAATACATATTTTGGTTCTGTCTTCACAAAGGAGGACACAAATAACCTCCGAGATGTCAGGGAACATAGGGTCTGATGAAAGGGAGGAACTGAAAGAAATCAGTATTTGTAGAGAAATAGTGTTAGGGAAATTGATGGGATTGAAGGCCGATAAATCCCCAAGGCCTGATAATCTACATCCTAGGGTACTTAAGGAAGTGGCCCTAGAAATAGTAGTTGCATTGCTGATCATGTTGCAACATTCGATGGAATCTGGAACACTACCCATGGATTGGAGGGTAGCTAATGTTACCCCACTATTCAAAAAAAGGTGGTAGAGAGAAAACAGGGAATTACAGACCAGTAAGCCTGACATCAGTAGTGGGGAAAATGCTAGAGTCCATTATAAGAGATGTAATAGCAGAGCACTTGGAAAACAGTGACAGGATCAGACAAAGTCAACATGGATTTACAAAAGGTAAATCGTGCTTGACTAATCGACTGGAATTTTTTGAGGATGTAACTGGTAAAATAGATAAGGGAGAACCAGTGGATGTGGTGTATTTGGACTTCCAAAAGGCTTTCGATAAGGTCCCGCATGAGAGATTAGCGTGTAAAGTTAAGGCACATGGGATTGGGGCAAGGTATTGACTTGGATAGAGAACTGGTTGGCAGACAGAAAGCAAAGAGTTGGAATAAATGGGTCTTTTTCCAAGTGGCAGGCAGTGACTAGTGGGGTACTGCAGGTATTGGTCCTTGGACCCCAGCTATTCACAATATATATTAATGATCTAGACAAGGGAACTAGATGTAATATCTCCAAGTTTGCAAACACAAAGCTGGGTGGGTGTGCGCTGTGAGGAGGATGCCGAGAAATTCCAGGATGATTTGGACAGGTTGGGTGATTGGGCAGAAGTGTGGCAGATGCAATATAATGTGGATAAATGAGAGGTTATCCACTTGTCAAAAACAGGAAGGCAGATTATTATCTGAAAGGCAATAGATTGGGAGAAGGGGGATGTGCAACGAGACCTGGGTGTCCTTGTGCACCAGTCGCTGAAGGTAAGCATGCAGGTGCAGCAGGCGGTTAAGGCGGCAAATGGTATGTTGGCCTGCGTAGCGAGAGGGTTTGAGTGCAGGAACAAGGATGTCTTGCTGCAGTTGTACAGGGACTTGGAGAGACCACACCTTGAGTACTGTGCACAGTTTTGGTCGCCTTATCTGAGGAAGGAGGTTCTTGCCATGGAAGGAGTTCAGTGAAGATTCACTAGGCTGATACCTGGGATGGCAGGAATGACGTATGAGGAGAGATTGGGCTTATACTCGCTGGAGTTTAGAACAATGAGGGGATCTCATTGAAACTTATAAAATTCTGACAGGACAGGACAGACGAGATGCAGGAAGGATGTTCCTGATGATCAGGGAGTCTAGAACCAGGGGTCACAGTTTAAGGATAAGGGGTAAGCCATTTAGGACAGAAATGGAGGAGGAATTTCTTCACCCAGAGAGTGGCGAACCTGTGGAATTCTCTACCACAGTTGGCAGTAGAGGCCAAGTCATTAAATAGATTCAAGAAGGAGTTGGATATATTTCTTCAGGCTAAAGGGATCAAGGGATATGGAGAAAAAGCAGGGACAGGGTTCTGAATTTGGATGATCAACCATGATCGCATTGAATGGTGGAGCAGACTAGAGGGGTTGAATGGCCTACTCCTGCTCCTATCTTCTATGTTTCTATGTAATCCTCTTGGACTGGAGGATAGTCAAGTGGTGTAATTGAGATGTAAATTTGCTCAAATGATCCAGTAATTCCTGTACAATAGATGCTTAGATCCTAAAAACACTGCAACACATTTATTCTCAATGTCCACATTAGGCCAACCGTCCCGTCCTCTCCCCAACCCCCTGAAGGAGCCAGGAGAGAGACACCCCAACACAAAGCGATTGGGCATGGAGATATTTGAATAGGCTCAAGGACAGCAAGGGTCCACCACCTCCAACATACCCAAAAACCCACATTAAGAACTTACATGAGGGTCAGTGCTCCCAGTGGACAGTTTGTGCAGATCCAGAAGACTCTGGTTGACATTCTTCTCCATCTGCAGAGCTCTCTGCATCACCTCCAGACCATTGCTCCACTCATCCTGCTCTGGTTTCTGAAGGGGAAAGTCACAGTTCACTTACAATGAATTAAACAAAAAATACATGAGACAGTACAAGGAAAACAGGGGTGAACAGCAGCCAGAAGTCCATGTTACCATGAACCAATGTGTCACAGGAATATAGAATTACTGCATTAAGCCACCAGAACCATGGAATCAAATTGAAACTAATTGCTTTAGAAAGTATTGGAAACAAGGGGATCCCGACAGAGGGCCACTCATTTATTGAATCCAACCTTGATGTCCTCCAAGATGATTCGGCCTCCACGCCGATTCTGGAATTTCATCAGTTTCTCAGCGTGCTCACGTTCCTCATGTGACTGCTCCTTGAGGAACTCAGCAAAGTGACGCAGGGCAACGTCATCCCGGTCAAAGTAATAGGACTGTGGAGAGAATTTTAAACAGCTTCATCAGACCTAGATCTTCATATACAATGCAAGATTATTATTTTTACCCCTAGTTAGTGAGTTCCTAATCTTGCAAAAATAGATAACATGGGTTAACTAGCAAAATGCAATTCACTTCACTAATCAGAACATGTTGGACAGCTTCTCCTCCCAATAAAAACAGGATGAAAGATTCAACTAGCAAAAAAACAAACTATAAACTAATGATGTTCAGGATTATATTTCAGGCCCGGTCTGTCTTCAGGTGGATGTGAAAGATCTCAAGGCACTACTTCAGAGAACAGGGAGTTCTCTCCGGTTTCCCAGGCCAATATTTATCCCTCAACCAACACCACTAAAACAGATGATCTGATCATTCATTGTTTGTGGGAGCTTACTGTGCACAAATTGGCTGCTGCATGTTCCACATAACAGTGACTTCATTGGCTACAAAGCACTTTGGGAGGTAGTCAAAGGCTCTATTTAAATGCTTATTTTTGCCATTCTAAACTAAAGTTGGTCATGAAATGAGAACATTCCAGTAGTTTTACACTACAATGTAGTGCAAGAGATCTAGGCACAGTGAACAAGGCTTCAACACCAGGATTCTCAGGACTTCACTTCCAGTTAAAGAGAAAGCTAGTGAGGACCTGCCAACATTTCACTCACTACAGTCACCCCACTGAAACTGAACTTTGTCTCATGTCAACAAGCACAAGCACTTGACCAGGTTTGTGCTCTTCTTCTGTTACAAACTCAGGCAGCAGCTGAGCTAGTTCCATATATTAAACCGGTCAATAGAGTGCAGCTGCTACAAGGAGCAGGCCATTAACGCAACAAGATCACCCTGAAGTACTCACTGCCCAAAGATTGCTTCCCCAGGTAAGGAAGTCAAGAGTAATATAGTTTAAAGCCAGTTCGTGAAACTGCAGAATTTCCAACTTTTCAGAATACAACAACAAGGAACACAAGACTCACCATGGAGAGATAAACATAGGAGGAATAGAGCTCCATGTTGATCTGCTTGTTGACAGCAGCCTCACAGTCCTTGTGGTAGTTCTGACGCACTTGGGAGGCCATCTTCACTATTTTTTGTTAATACTAGTACTGCTCACTAACACCTAGAAAGTTCAAGAACTGACCCTTTCTAACCCAAGCTCTTGTATTTATACTACTGGGACAGCCTGCATTCAAACAAGGAATGACATCACCAATGATGATTGACAATCCCTGAGAGCCAATCAGGAATCGCTCCTGAGTCCAGGCACCAATTAACAAAGGAGAGTGGGTGAGACCCAGAGCCAATCAGAGCTATGGAAAACCGGCAGGTTTGGGAACTCTTTTTGAGTCAACATAAAACGACTGTAAATTAACAAAACTTCAAATGAAACTTATCTCATTAAACTAAAATAACATTGTCCGGGGAGACGATGCACTCCAGTCCCTGCGGCCCGGCAGGTTTGGGAGATCAGTCTCGGTGATGTCACTGTTTTTTTTTATTTTAAAATTTGAACATTTTATTTACAGTAAATGACATTACAGAGATCAAGTTCACAAGTCACAAGACAAAGTCACAAGCCATCATTGCCTACAAGGCAGGGAACTCAGTCTCTACAAGTTGCTGATGTGATCTCCAAGCTCCTTGATCGTCTTCACTTGTTCATCCAGATAGTGGGTCTCCAGGAATTCACACAGATGAGGGTCGGCGCTCCCAGTGCAGAGTTTGTGCAGATCCAGCAGACTCTGGTTGACACTCTTCTCCATCCGCAGAGCTCTCTGTATCGCCGAGCGGAGCCTCCTGCTCTCCCGGACAAAGAGATGAACTGCAAAGGAACTTAAAATACTTAAATTAAATTTTAAAACATATCAAATTAAGGTAAAATCACATTGGCCGAGGTGATGATGCACTCCAGTCCCCGCGGCACCCACCGGTCGCGGAAGGTCTCGAGCGTGCCCGCGGACACCGCGTGCTCCATCTCCAGGGCCACCCGGGTGCGAACATGGCCGCGGAAGAGAGGCAGGCAATCGGGCCAAACGACCCCCTCAACCGCCCGCTGCCTGGACCTGTTAATGGCCACTTTGGCCAGGCCCAGGAGCAGTCCTACGAGGAGGTCCTCCGATCTGCCCGCTCCCCTCCGCACCGGGTGACCGAAGATCAGGAGCGTGGGACTGAAGTGCAGCCAGAAATCGAGGAGCAGCCCCTTCAAATAATGAAAGAGAGGCTGCAACCTCTCACATTCTGTATATACGTGGAACACGGACTCCTCCAGGCCGCAGAAAAGGCAGACGCCCTGGGAGTCCGTGAACCTATTAAAAACTTTATTGCACGGGACTGCTCCGTGCCACACCCTCCAGGCCAAGTCCCCAATAGAAAAAGGGAGGACTCCCGTGTAGAGAGCCCTCCATTGGGGACCTCTGCCGGACAGCAAGATGGCACGCCAAGACGTGTCCGGGCAGCAGACAAAGATGGCAAAGTGGAGTGTGCAGGAAATCCCTCCGTGCAGAATGAAAAGGCACAGAGGGCATTTCCCCGAGACAGCTCAAGCTGTGAGGTGCCGGTTCCCACAGCCCAGTGTACTGCTTGTCTGATATAAACCAAATTATGTTAACTTTAGATGCATTGCTGGTCATCTTCCAAAATTCTATAGACTCTGGAACAGTTCCCATGGATTGGAGGGTAGCTAGTGTAAACCCACTATTTAAAAAAGGTGGGAGAGAGAAAACGGGGAATTATAGACCGGTAAGCCTGACATCGGTAGTGGGGAAAATGCTAGAGTCCATTATAAAAGATGTAATAGCAGAGCACTTGGAAAACAGTGACAGGATCGGACAAAGTCAACATGGATTTACAAAAGGTAAATAATGCTTGACTAATCTACTGGAATTTTTTGAGGATGTAACTGGTAGAATAGACAAGGGAGAACCAGTGGATGTGGTGTATTTGGACTTTCAGAAGGCTTTCGATAAGGTCCCACATAAGAGATTAGCATGCAAAGTTAAAGCACATGGGATTGAGGGTAAGGTACTGACTTGGATAGAGAACTGGTTGGCAGACAGGAAGCAAAGAGTTGGAATAAACGGGTCTTTTTCCGAGTGGCAGGCAGTGACTAGTGGGGTACCGCAGGGATCGGTGCTAGGACCCCAGCTGTTCACAATATATAGTAATGATCTAGACGAGGGAACTAGATGCAATATCTCCAAGTTTGCAGACGACACAAAGCTGGGTGTGTTGAGGAGGATGCAGAGAAACTCCAGTATGATTTGGACAAATTGGGTGATTGGGCAGATGCATTATAATGTGGATAAATGCAAGGTTATCCACTTTGGTGGCAAAAACAGGAAAGTAGATTATCTGAACGCCAATAGATTGGGAAAAGGGGAAGTGCAACGAGATCTAGGAGTCCTTGTGCACCAGTCGTTGAAGGTAAGCATGCAGGTGGTTAAGAAGGCAAATGGTATGTTGGCCTTCATAGCGAGAGGATTCTAGTACAAGAGCAAGGATGTCTTGCTGCAGTTGTACAGGGCCTTGGTGAGACCACACCTTGAGTATTGTGTGCAGTTTTAGTCACCTTATCTGAGGAAGGATGTTCTTGCCATGGAGGGAGTGCAGCGAAGATTCACCAGACTGATACCTGGGATGGCAGGAATGACGTATGAAGAGAGATTGGGACGACTGGGCTTGTAGTCGCTAGAGTTTAGATGAATGAGAGGGGATCTCATTGAAACTTATAAAATTCTAACAGGACGAGACAGACGAGATGCAGGAAGGATGTTCCCGATGGCAGGAGAGTCCAGAACCAGGGGTCACAGTCTAAGGGTAAAGGGTAAGCCATTTAGGACTGAGATGAGGAGGAATTTCTTCACCCAGAGAGTGGTGAACCTGTGCAATTCTCTACCACAAGGCAATTGAGGCCAATTCATCCAGCTCAATACATCAGAATTACACTCGAAGGAAATGACTCTTCCGTGGCCACGTTCGCACCCGGGTGGCCCTGGAGATGGAGCACGCGGTGTCCGCCGGTACGCTCGAGGCCTTCCGCGACCACTAGGCACCGCGGGGATTAGGGTGCTTCTTCACCCCGGACAACCAAATTCTCAATTTAATTTGTTAAATTTCATTTAATATATTTTCATTAATTTACAGTTTGTTTGTACCCAAAAGAGTACACTAGAAGGAAAGAGGAAAATCAATCAGTTACACAGCCCAGTGTAGCTCTTGTCTGAAGTAAACCAAATGTTAATCAGAAAATAAGCAACCACTCAAATTTACAAGGAGACAAAATCCAGTCCAATGTTGAAGAGTTTATTTACAGTTAGTGACAGTTGATATTACATTAAGAGCCCAGGTCTCACAGCTCTTTGTACAAAGTCACACAACCCATCATTCCCTGAAGGACAGGGTCTCACAATTATATAAACACGAGTACTGAACACAATAAGCTTCAGTCACTCTCCCCCAGGGTGTGCTTGTCAAACAGGTACTCTCCCATGCCATTCTCAGGGGCTCCCAGTCTCTTCAAGTTGGTGATGTGATCTCCCAGCTTCTTGATCATCTTCACTTGCTCATCCAAGTAGTGGGTCTCCAGGAAGTCACACAACTGAAAGAAAGAAGCAAAAACTAGTTATGGCCAGTAGCAGATATCAAGGAACATCTGAGCTTTTCCCCCACCCCTCCAGAGTTGGGATTTTAATCCTCTTGGACTGGATGATAGTCAAGTGGTGTAATTGAGATGGATGTAAATTTCCTCAAATGATCCAGTAATTCTTGTATGATAGATGCTTAGATCCTGGAAAAACTGCAACACATTTATTCTCAATGTCCACATTAGGCCAACCGTCCCATCCTCTCCCCAACCCCCTGAAGGACTCAGGAGACACCCCAACACAAAGCTGTTGGGCATGGAGATATTTGAATAGGCTCAAGGACAGCAAGGTTCCACCACCTCCAACATACCCAAAAACCCACATTAAGAACTTACATGAGGGTCAGTGCTCCCAGTGGACAGTTTGTGCAGATCCAGCAGACTCTGGTTGACATTCTTCTCCATCTGCAGAGCTCTCTGCATCACCACCAGACCATTGCTCCACTCATCCTGCTCTGGTTTCTGAAGGGGAAAGTCACAGTTCACTTACAATGAATGAATGAAACAAATAAATACATGAGACAAGGAAAATAGGGGTGAACAGCAGACAGAAGTCCATGTTACCATGAACCAATGTGTCACAGGAATACAGAATTACTGCATTAAGCCACCAGAACCATGGAATCAAATTGGAACTAATTGCTTTAGAAAGTATTGGAAACAAGGGGATCCCGACAGAGGGCCACTCATTCATTGAATCCAACCTTGATGTCCTCCAAGATGATTCGGCCTCCACGCCGATTCTGGAATTTCATCAGTTTCTCAGCATCCTCGTGTTTCTCATGTGACTGCTCCTTGAGGAACTCAGCAAAGTGACGCAGGGCAACATCATCCCGGTCAAAGTAATAGGACTGTGGAGAGAATTGTAAACAGCTTCATCAGACCTAGATCTTCATATACAATGCAAGATTATTATTTTTACCCCTAGTTAGTGAGTTCCTAATCTTGCAAAAATAGATACCATTGGTTAACTAGCAAAATGCAATTCACTTCACTAATCTGAACATGTTGGACAGCTTCACCTCCCAATAAAAACAGGATGAAAGATTCAACAAGCAAAAAAACAAACTATAAACTAATGATGTTCAGGATTATATTTCATGTCCAGTCAAACTAAACTCTACTGCTGGATAAGTAGTACCTCCTCTACTTCCTGTCATTCAGATGAGCTGTTAAACAGAGGCCCTGTCTGTCCTCAGGTGGATGTGAAAGATCTCAAGGCACTACTTCAGAGAACAGGGAGTTCTCTCCAGTTTCCCAGGCCAATATTTATCCCTCAACCAACACCACTAAAACAGATGATCTGATCATTCATTGTTTGTGGGAGCTTACTGTGCACAAATTGGCTGCTGCATGTTCCACATAAGTGACTTCATTGGCTACAAAGCACTTTGGGAGGTAGTCAAAGGCTCTATTTAAATGCTTATTTTTGCCATTCTAAACTAAAGTTGGTCATGAAATGAGAAAATTCCAGTAGTTTTACACTACAATGTAGTGCAAGAGATCTAGGCACAGTGAACAAGGCTTCAACACCAGGATTCTCAGGACTTCACTTCCAGTTAAAGAGAAAACTAGTGAGGACCTGCCAACATTTCACTCACTACAGTCACCCCACTGAAACTGAACTTTCTCTCATGTCAACAAGCACCAACAAGCACTTGACCAGGTTTGTGTTCTTCTTCTGTTACAAACTCAGGCAGCAGCTGAGCTAGTTCCATATATTAAACCTGTCAATAGAGTGCAGCTGCTACAAGGAGCAGGCCATTAACTCAACAAGATCACCCTGAAGTACTCACTGCCCAAAGATTGCTTCCCCAGGTAAGGAAGTCAAGAGAAATATAGTTTAAAGCCAGTTCGTGAAATTGCAGAATTTCCAACTTTTCAGAATACAACAACAAGGAACACAAGACTCACCATGGAGAGATAAACATAGGAGGAATAGAGCTCCATGTTGATCTGCTTGTTGACAGCAGCCTCACAGTCCTTGTGGTAGTTCTGACGCACTTGGGAGGCCATCTTCACTATTTTTTGTTAATACTATTACTGCTCACTATCACCTAGAAAGTTCAAGAACTGACCCTTTCTAACCCAAGCTCTTGTATTTATACTACTGGGACAGCCTGCATTCAAACAAGGAATGACATCACCAATGATGATTGACAATCCCTGAGAGCCAATCAGGAATCGCTCCTGAGTCCAGGCACCAATTAACAAAGGAGAGTGGGTGAGACCCAGAGCCAATCAGAGCTATGGAAAACCGGCAGGTTTGGGAACTCTTTTTGAGTCAACATAAAACGACTGTAAATTAACAAAACTTCAAATGAAACTTATCTCATTAAACTAAAATAACATTGTCCGGGGAGACGATGCACTCCAGTCCCTGCGGCCCGGCAGGTTTGGGAGATCAGTCTCGGTGATGTCACTGTTTTTTTTAATTTTAAAATTTGAACATTTTATTTACAGTAAATGACATTACAGAGATCAAGTTCACAAGTCACAAGACAAAGTCACAAGCCATCATTGCCGACAAGGCAGGGAACTCAGTCTCTACAAGTTGCTGATGTGATCTCCAAGCTCCTTGATCATCTTCACTTGTTCATCCAGATAGTGGGTCTCCAGGAATTCACACAGATGAGGGTCGGCGCTCCCAGTGCAGAGTTTGTGCAGATCCAGCAGACTCTGGTTGACACTCTTCTCCATCCGCAGAGCTCTCTGTATCGCCGAGCGGAGCCTCCTGCTCTCCCGGACAAAGAGATGAACTGCAAAGGAACTTAAAATACTTAAATTAAATTTTAAAACATATCAAATTAAGGTAAAATCACATTGGCCGAGGTGATGATGCACTCCAGTCCCCGCGGCGCCCACCGGTCGCGGAAGGTCTCGAGCGTGCCCGCGGACACTGCGTGCTCCATCTCCAGGGCCACCCGGGTGCGAACATGGCCACGGAAGAGAGGCAGGCAATCGGGCCAAACGACCCCCTCAACCGCCCGCTGCCTGGACCTGTTAATGGCCACTTTGGCCAGGCCCAGGAGCAGTCCTACGAGGAGGTCCTCCGATCTGCCCGCTCCCCTCCGCACCGGGTGACCGAAGATCAGGAGCGTGGGACTGAAGTGCAGCCAGAAATCGAGGAGCAGCCCCTTCAAATAATGAAAGAGAGGCTGCAACCTCTCACATTCTGTATATACGTGGAACACGGACTCCTCCAGGCCGCAGAAAAGGCAGACGCCCTGGGAGTCCGTGAACCTATTTAAAACTTTATTGCACGGGACTGCTCCGTGCAACACCCTCCAGGCCAAGTCCCCAATAGAAAAAGGAAGGACTCCCGTGTAGAGAGCCCTCCATTGGGGACCTCTGCCGGACAGCAAGATGGCACGCTAAGACGTGTCCGGGCAGCAGACAAAGATGGCAAAGTGGAGTGTGCAGGAAATCCCTCCGTGCAGAATGAAAAGGCACAGAGGGCATTTCCCCGAGACAGCTCAAGCTGTGAGGTGCCGGTTCCCACAGCCCAGTGTGCTGCTTGTCTGATATAAACCAAATTATGTTAACTTTAGATGCATTGCTGGTCATCTTCCAAAATTCTATAGACTCTGGAACAGTTCCCATGGATTGGAGGGTAGCTAGTGTAAACCCACTATTTAAAAAAGTTGGGAGAGAGAAAACAGGGAATTATAGACCGGTAAGCCTGACATCGGTAGTGGGGAAAATGCTAGAGTCCATTATAAAAGATGTAATAGCAGAGCACTTGGAAAACAGTGACAGGATCGGACAAAGTCAACATGGATTTACAAAAGGTAAATAATGCTTGACTAATCTACTGGAATTTTTTGAGGATGTAACTGGTAGAATAGACAAGGGAGAACCAGTGGATGTGGTGTATTTGGACTTTCAGAAGGCTTTCGATAAGGTCCCACATAAGAGATTAGCATGCAAAGTTAAAGCACATGGGATTGAGGGTAAGGTACTGACTTGGATAGAGAACTGGTTGGCAGACAGGAAGCAAAGAGTTGGAATAAACGGGTCTTTTTCCGAGTGGCAGGCAGTGACGAGTGGGGTACCGCAGGGATCGGTGCTAGGACCCCAGCTGTTCACAATATATAGTAATGATCTAGACGAGGGAACTAGATGCAATATCTCCAAGTTTGCAGACGACACAAAGCTGGGTGTGTTGAGGAGGATGCAGAGAAACTCCAGTATGATTTGGACAAATTGGGTGATTGGGCAGATGCATCATAATGTGGATAAATGCAAGGTTATCCACTTTGGTGTCAAAAACAGGAAGGTAGATTATTATCTGAACGCCAATAGATTGGGAAAAGGGGAAGTGCAGCGAGACCTAGGAGTCCTTGTGCACCAGTCGTTAAAGGTAAGCATACCAGGTGCAGCAGGTGGTTAAGAAGGCAAATGGTATGTTGGCCTTCATAGCGAGAGGATTCGAGTACAGGAGCAAGGATGTCTTGCTGCAGTTGTACAGGGCCTTGGTGAGACCACACCTTGAGTATTGTGTGCAGTTTTAGTCACCTTATCTGAGGAAGGATGTTCTTGCCATGGAGGGAGTGCAGCGAGGATTCACTAGACTGATACCTGGGATGGCAGGAATGACGTATGAAGAGAGATTGGGACGACTGGGCTTGTATTCGCTAGAGTTTAGATGAATGAGAGGGGATCTCATTGAAACTTATAAAATTCTAACAGGACTAGACAGACGAGATGCAGGAAGGATGTTCCCGATGGCAGGGGAGACCAGAACCAGGGGTCACAGTCTAAGGGTAAAGGGTCAGCCATTTAGGACTGAGATGAGGAGGAATTTCTTCACCCAGAGAGTGGTGAACCTATGGAATTCTCTACCACAAGGCAATTGAGGCCAATTCATCCAGCTCAATACATCAGAATTACACTCGAAGGAAATGACTCTTCCGGGGCCACGTTCGCACCCGGGTGGCCCTGGAGATGGAGCACGCAGTGTCCGCCGGTACGCTCGAGGCCTTCCGCGACCACTAGGCACCGCAGGGGATTAGGGTGCTTCTTCACCCCGGACAACCAAATTCTCAATTTAATTTGTTAAATTTCATTTAATATACTTTCATTAATTTACAGTTTGTTCGTACCCAAAAGAGTACACTAGAAGGAAAGAGGAAAATCAATCAGTTACACAGCCCAGTGCAGCTCTTGTCTGAAGTAAACCAAACGTTAATCAGAAAATAAGCAACCACTCAAATTTACAAGGAGACAAAATCCAGTCCAATGTTGAAGAGTTTATTTACAGTTAGTGACAGCTGATATTACATTAAGAGCCCAGGTCTCACAGCTCTTTGTACAAAGTCACACAACCCATCATTCCCTGAAGGACAGGGTCTCACAATTAGATAAACACAAGTACTGAACACAATAAGCTTCAGTCACTCTCCCCCAGGGTGTGCTTGTCAAACAGGTACTCTCCCATGCCATTCTCAGGGGCTCCCAGTCTCTTCAAGTTGGTGATGTGATCTCCCAGCTTCTTGATCATCTTCACTTGCTCATCCAAGTAATGGGTCTCCAGGAAGTCACACAACTGAAAGAAAGCAGCAAAACTAGTTATGGCCAGTAGCAGATATCAAGGAACATCTGAGCTTCCCCTCTCCCTCCCTCCCTCCCAAGTTGGGATTTTAATCCTCTTGGACTGGATGATAGTCAACTGGTGTAATTGAGATGGATGTAAATTTGCTCAAATGATCCAGTAATTCCTGTACAATAGATGCTTCGATCCTGGAAACACTGCAACACATTTATTCTCCATGTCCACATTAGGCCAACCGTCCCATCCGCTCCCCAACCCCCTGAAGGACCCAGGAGACACACCCCAGCACAAAGCGATTGGGCATGGAGATATTTGAATAGGCTCAAGGACAGCAAGGTTCCACCACCTCAAACATGCCCAAAAACCCACATTAAGAACTTACATGTGGGTCAGTGCTCCCAGTGGACAGTTTGTGCAGATCCAGCAGACTCTGGTTGACATTCTTCTCCATCTGCAGAGCTCTCTGCATCGCCACCAGACCATTGCTCCACTCATCCTGCTCTGGTTTCTGAAGGGGAAAGTCACAGTTCACTTACAATGAATTAAACAAAAAGTACATGAGACAGTACAAGGAAAACAGGGGTGAAAAGCAGACAGAAGTCCATGTTACCATGAACCAATGTGTCACAGGAATACATAATTACTGCATTAAGCCACTAGAACCATGGAATCAAATTGGAACTATTTGCTTTAGCAAGTATTGGAAACAAGGGGATCCCGACAGAGGGCCACTCATTTGTTGAATCCAACCTTGATGTCCGCCAAGATGATTCGGCCTCCACGCCGATTCTGGAATTTCATCAGTTTCTCAGCGTGCTCACGTTCCTCATGTGACTGCTCCTTGAGGAACTCAGCAAAGTGACGCAGGGCAACATCATCCCGGTCAAAGTAATAGGACTGTGGAGAGAATTTTAATAAGCTTCATCAGACCTAGATCTTCATATACAATGCAAGATTATTATTTTTACCCCTAGTTAGTGAGTTCTTCACCTTGCAAAAATAGATACCATTGGTTAACTAGCAAAATGCAATTCACTTCACAAATCTGAACATGTACAGCATCCCCTCCCTATATAAAAAAAAATTTAACTAGAAACAAAAAGCAACTAGGGATTACAACTCATGTCAAGTCAAACCTAAACATCTGGGCAAGTAACATCTTACTTTCTAGGAAGAAAAACCTCATCATTCTAGTAGTTTTACAATCTGCAATTTAGTATTAGAGAGTTCGAACTAGTGTGGAAGGATTCTCAAAGTTAGGCCACAGCTGGAATACTGTGTGCAGTTCTGGTCACCACACTTTCGGAAGGATGTGATTGCATTGGAGGGGGTACAGAGGAGATGCACCAGGATGTTGCTTGGGCTGCAGCACTTCAGCTATGAAGATAGACTGGACAGGCTGGGGTTGTTTTCCTTAGAGCAGAGAAGGCGGAGGGGGGACCGGATTGAGGTGTACAAAATTATGAGGGGCATAGATAGAAAAGGAACTTCTCCCTTTAGTAGAGGGGTCAATAACCAGGGGGCATAGTTTCAAGGTAAGTGGCAGGATGTTTAGAGGGGATTTGAGGAAAAACTAGCACCCAGAGGGTGGTTGGAATCTGGAACTCACTGCCTGAAAGGGTGGTAGAGGCAGGAACCCTCACAACATTCAAGAGGCATTTAGATGAGCACTTGAAACACCATAGCATACAAGGCTACAGACCAAGTGATGGAAAATGGGATTAGAATAGATAGGGCTTGATGGCCAGCGCAGACACGATGGGCCTCTTTCTATGATGTATAACTGAGTCTATGACTACTTAAAGTCCAATTAAAAGAGAAAGCTAGTTTGGACCTGCCAATATTTCACTCACTAGTCACTCCACTGAAACTGAACTTTCTCACATGTCAACAAGCATTTTACCAGGTTTGTGCTCTTCTGTTAAACTCAGGCAGCAGCCAAGCTAGTTTCAGATGTGAAACCCCTCAATAGAGTGCAGCTGCTACAAGGAGCAGGCCATTAACTCAACAAGATCACTGCCCAAAGATTTCTTCCCCAGGTAAGGAAGTCAAGAGAAATATAGTTTAAAGCCAGTTCATTGAACTGGAGAATTTCCAGCTTTTCAAAATACAACAACAAGAAATACAAAACTCACCATGGAGAGATAAACATAGGAGGAATAGAGCTCCATGTTGATCTGCTTGTTGACAGCAGCCTCACAGTCCTTGTGGTAGTTCTGACGCACTTGGGAGGCCATCTTCACTATTTTCTGTTATACTATTACTACTCACTATCACCTAGAAAGTTCAAGAACTGACCCTTTCTAACCCAAGCTCTTGAATTTATACTACTGGGACAGCCTGCATTCAAACCAGGAATGACATCACCAATGATGATTGACAATCCCTGAGAGCCAATCAGGAATCGCTCCTGAATCCAGGCACCGATTAACAAAGGAGAGGGGGTGTGGGGGAGGAGGGGGTGAGACCCAGAGCCAATCAGAGCTATGGAAAACCGGCAGATTTGGGAGATCAGTCTCGGTGATGTCACTGCTTTTGGGTTCCTTGACCTTCTTCAAATCTGAAAGTCTCTCATTTGAATTAAATGACAATTTGCTGCTTTCGCTGAAGGGGCTTTTCATAATCTGGCCAAGTTTGTTGCTTGCAAGGAACTGTGGTGCCGAGACAATACTCAAAGCAATCAAGTCGTCTTGAGTGAATTTGCAAACCAGCCATTGGAGAGAGAAATGGGAATGAGAGAATGAGAGGGAGTGAACGTTACTGAACACAGTGTCACCCACAGACACGTCTCCATTTGCTCCAGCGTGTTTTGGGGCAGGCTTGATGGACCAGCTGGTCTTTTTCTGCCCGTCAATTTGGTACGTTAGATGAGTCCTTTTACAGCCAGCGTTGAATGAGGCGAAAGAATATTTGAATCTGATTGAAATGACGAGACTCAGATGTGCTCTAACTGTGGCTCATTATAGATACATACAGCACAGAAGCAGGCCATTCGGCCCATCGTGCCTGTGCCGACTCTTTGAAAGAGCCACCCAATTAGTCCCACTCCACTGCTCTTTCCCCATAGCCCTGCAAATCTTTTCCTTTTCCAGTATAGATCCAATTCCCTCTTCAAAGTTACTATTCAATCTGCTTCCACCAGCCTTTCAGGCAGTGCATTCCAGATCACAACTTGCTGCGTAAAAATAATTCTCATCTCTCCCCTCTGGTTCTTTTGCCTTTCATGTTGGTGTTTCTGTGATCCAAAGCCTTGACATCTGGTTTCATTGCAGAAGTGGTTCAGTCCTGCATTAGGTGACGAGAAGCGTTCTCTTGGATTAAAACTCAGCTTTAGATGGGCCGGACGGGGTGGCAGTGATTCAGATCTGGAGCCACCAATCACGCCACAAGCACTACACTGACGGGAGAGATGCCACCAATGAGCACAGTTGACCCACCTGAACCGAAATCGTATCTGGGTATTTACACCTGTATTGGTCAAAAGGGATCCGAGAGGCGGTGAATGTCCTGCGGTGGCGAAGCGCTTCGACCGGACTGGTGGACATCACATGGTCACACTCACTGGCCACCCAGGTGGGCACCAGACACTTCAATTGAGGCCTGTGGTTCCTGGTTCTGAGGGGGCTTTTGATTGATCCTTTCCACAGGACCGCTTTCATTTCAGTATCACTACCTCGAGGGAGTAGGAATGTCGATCGGTACAAAAAGCCCAGGGTGGGGAGAAGCATCCTTTGCCATTTATGAATTTTCATACAACAGCAAAGATCGAATGTGACTGGAACTGTCTTTCATCGAAGCAAAGACATTAACGTGGAATGACTGAAGACAGCTATTTCACTGCACTGACTGCAGTTCTCAACTAAGTTCCTAAATTAACTTGTAAACACTGGTGTATTGCAGTATCAACATTTGAATCCATTCCTAGGAGTTAAGGAGACAAATGGTGATGCAATTAGATTTGGAAAGGATGATTGCTATTTGAAATGCACAGTGGGGCTAAATATAAATGGATGCATTTATGGAGGAGCTACTGGTATTGGGTTTATTACTTGATGAAACAGAAAGTGTTGAGCAGGAGAACTATCTATTTAACTTGCTTGGTGTTTTAAGTTATTCGCTTTGTGCATTTAATGGAATGCATTTAATCCTTCCCAAAGGATTACATTTTGTTAGAGTACAGTTCCACAGATGCAACTTTCCTTTAGTGCCTTACCCAATTCCATATTGAAGTGGGAGCCTAGATGGATAAGTTAATCAAGGGAGGATATAGAGAGAGCGAGCGAGCACGTGCTCTGTTACAAAACCAAGTTCAATTCTCTCCTGAAAAGGAATCCACACTTTCTTCCCTGAGAGGCCAGTGTGTAAATATGGCATTTCAGGTGGATTTCCCAATTGTTTTCCCCTTTAGTACCATGGGTTCAGGGAGCTCAGACATTGCTGGTGTCCACAGCCTTTGTGCTACTTTGCCCACAAAGCTGATCAGAAAGTCTATAGCATCAGTGATGAATTTGGTTTAGTGAGCGACCCGCAGTGCATTCCACAGTAATAACTCAGAATGGGATTGGTACGGCTACAAGCTTACTAAAAAAAACCCTAAATTTCTCTTTCCAGGGCAGAGATCATTGTTAATTATGATTGAGCCTTGGACTGAAATGGTGTAACACTGATTGACTGGAAAACATTCCGTGCACTTCAACATTACAGCAGCTGATATTTTGTTGTATTGAGGAGTTAAAGAGAGTTGCCATTGATGCAAAGGGCAGAGAGAATATTCATCACCAGTGGGAACAGTTACTCGTATTCAACTGCCTTGGCCCCGAGCTCTATCGTTCCCTCCCCAAACTTCTCTCTCCACCGAGACATTCCTTAAAAACCTACCTCTCTTAGCTTTTGGGCACCTGTCCTGTCTCAGGTAGCTTGGTGTCAGATTGGGTTTGGTAACACTTGCTGTGAAATGCCTTGGGACAATTTACTACATTAAGAGTAGCTATATTAAGGCAAGTCATATTACAGCATTTCTCTTTACAACAGGTGCAACACAATCATGGAAATGCATGAATACAATTTGCTCTCAAGGTATACACAGAATTGAAGTTAGACCCTGAATATCCAGCTCAATACATCAGAATTACACGAGAAGGAAAGAGGAAAATAAAGCAGCTACACAGACCCGTGTAGCACGTGTCTGATGTAAACCAAATTATGGTCATCAGAAAATAAGCAACCACTCAAATTTACAAGGAGACAAAATCCAGTCCAATGTTGAAGAGTTTATTTACAGTTAGTGACAGTTGATATTACATTAAGAGCCCAGGTCTCACAGCTCTTTGTACAAAGTCACACAACCCATCATTCCCTGAAGGACAGGGTCTCACAATTAGATAAACACGAGTACTGAACACAATAAGCTTCAGTCACTCTCCCCCAGGGTGTGCTTGTCAAACAGGTACTCTCCCATGCCATTCTCAGGGGCTCCCAGTCTCTTCAAGTTGGTGATGTGATCTCCAAGCTTCTTGATCATCTTCACTTGCTCATCCAAGTAGTGGGTCTCCAGGAAGTCACACAACTGAAAGAAAATAAGTGACACACATTATTGCCAGTAGCAGATATCAAGGAACATCTGAGCTTTCCCCCACCCCCCTCCTTCTAGAGCATTCGGAATAAGGTAGATGAATTAGCTGCGCAAAGAGGTAAACGAATATGATTTGATTGGGATTACAGAAACATGGCTCCAGGGTGGCCAAGGCTGGGAACTCAACATAGAATCTAGGAGCAGGAGTAGGCCATTCGGCCCGTCGAGCCTGCTCCACCATTCAATACGATCATGGCTGATCATCCAAATCCAGTACCCTGTCCCTGCTTTAATCCCCACAGTACACATATCCCACCCTACCCCCGTAACCCCACGTATTTAATTCCCCCTAACACGAAGGGTCAATTTATCATAGCCAAATCAACCTAACCCGCACATTTTTGGACTGTGGGAGGAAACTGGAGGAAACCCCCGCAGACACAGGGAGAATGTGCAAACTCCACACAGACAGTCACCCGAGGTCAGCATCCTGGGGTATTCAATATTCAGGAAAGATAGGCAAAAAGGAAAGGGAGGTGGGGTAGCATTGCTGGTTAAAGAGGGGATTAACATAATTGTAAGGAAGGATATTAGCTCTGATGATGTGGAATCTGTATGGGTAGAACAGAGAAATACCAAGGGGCAGAAAACATTAGTGGGAGTGGTCTATAGACCTCCAAACAGTAATGCGGAGGTTGGGGATGGCATTAAAAGGGAAATTAGAGAAGCGTGCAATAAGGGCACAGCAGTCATCATGGGTGACTTTAATCTACATATAGATTGGTCTAACCAAATTAATAACAATACTGTGGAGGACGAATTCCTGGAGTGTTTACGGGATGGTTTCCTGGACCAATATGTTGAGGAACCAGCCAGAGATCAGGCCATCTTAGACTGGGTATTATGTAATGAGAAAGGATTAATTAGCAATCTTGTTGTGCGAGGCCCCTTTGGGAGGAGCCATCATAATATGATGAATTCTTCATTAGGATGGAGAGTGAAGTCGTTGACTCAGACTAGGGTCCTGAATTTAATAAAGGAAACTACGATGGTATGAGGCACGAGTTGGTCAGGATTGATTGGGGAATGTCACTCAAAGGGCTGACAGTGGATAGGCAATGGCAAACATTCAAAGAACCGCAGAATTTGTTCATCCTAGTTTGGCATAAGAATAAAACAAAAAAGGTGACTCAACTGTGGCTAACAAGGGAAATTAGGGATAGCATAAGATCCAAGGAGAGGACATATAAATTGGCCAGAAAAAGCAGTAAACTTGAGGATTGGGAGCAGTTTAGGATTCAACAAAGGAGGACAAAGGGATTAATTAAGAAGGGGAAAATAGAATGAGGGGAAGCTTGCAGGGAACATAAAAACTGACTATAAAAGCTTCTATAGATATGTGAAGAGAAAAAGATTGGTGAAGTCAAGCGTAGGTCCCTTGCAGTCAGAATCAGGGGAACTTATATTGGGAACAAAGAAATGGCAGACCAATTAAATACATATTTTGGTTCTGTCTTCACAAAGGAGGACACAAATAACCGAGATGTCAGGGAACATAGGGTCTGATGAAAGGGAGGAACTGAATGAATGAGTATTTGTAGGGAAATTGATGGGATTGAAGGCTGATAAACCCCCAGGGCCTGATAATCTACATCCTAGGGTACTTAAGGAAGTGGCCCTAGAAATAGTAGAAGCATTGCTGATCATGTTGCAACATGCGATGGAATCTGGAACACTACCCATGGATTGGAGGGTAGCTAATGTTACCCCACTATTCAAAAAAGGTGGGAGAGAGAAAACAGGGAATTACAGACCAGTAAGCCTGACATCAGTAGTGGGGAAAATGCTAGAGTCCATTATAAGAGATGTAATAGCAGAGCACTTGGAAAACAGTGACAGGATCAGACAAAGTCAACATGGATTTACAAAGGGTAAATCGTGCTTGACTAATCGACTGGAATTTTTTGAGGATGTAACTGGTAAAATAGATAAGGGAGAACCAGTGGATGTGGTGTATTTGGACTTCCAAAAGGCTTTCGATAAGGTCCCGCATAAGATATTGGCGTGTAAAGTTAAGGCACATGGGATTGGGGCAAGGTATTGACTTGGATAGAGAACTGGTTGGCAGACAGAAAGCAAAGAGTTGGAATAAACAGGTCTTTTTCCAAGTGGCAGGCAGTGACCAGTGGGGGACCCCAGCTAGTCACAATATATATTAATGATCTAGACAAGGGAACTAGATGTAATATCTCCAAGTTTGCAGACAACACAAAGCTGGGTGGGCGTGTGTGCTGTGAGGAGGATGCCGAGAAATTAGAGGATGATTTGGACAGGTTGGGTGATTGGGCAGAAGCGTGGCAGATGCAATATAATGTGGATAAATGCGAGGTTATCCACTTGTCAAAAACAGGAAGGCAGATTATTATCTGAATGGCAATAGATTGGGAGAAGGGGATGTGCAACGAGACCTGGGTGTCCTTGTGCACCAGTCGCTGAAGGTAAGCATGCAGGTGCAGCAGGCGGTTAAGGCGGCAAATGGTATGTTGGCCTTTGTAGCGAGAGGGTTTGAGTACAGGAACAAGGATGTCTTGCTGCAGTTGTACAGGGACTTGGTGAGACCACACCTGGAGTACTGTGCACAGTTTTGGTCACCTTATCTGAGGAACGAGGTTCTTGCCATGGACGGAGGTCAGTGAAGATTCACCAGGCTGAAACCTGGGATGGCAGGAATGACGTATGAGGAGAGATTGGGTCGATTGGGCTTATACTCGCTGGAGTTTAGAAGAATGAGGGGATCTCATTGAAACTTATAAAATTCTGACAGGACAGGCGAGATGCAGGAAGGATGTTCCCGATGGTCGGGGAGTCTAGAACCAGGGGTCAGTCTAAGGATAAGGGGTAAGCCATTTAGGACAGAAATGGAGGAGGAATTGAGTCACCCAGAGAGTGGTGAACCTGTGGAATTCTCTACCACAGAAGGCAGTAGAGGCCAATTCATGAAATAGATTCAAGAAGGAGTTGGATATATTTCTTCAGGCTAAAGGGATCAAGGGATCTGGGGAGAAAGCAGGGACAGGGTTTTGAATTTGGATGATCAGCCATGATCGCATTGAATAGTGGAGCAGACTAGAGGGGCCGAATGGCCTACTCCTGCTCTTATCTTCTATGTTTCTATGTAATCCTCTTGGACTGGAGGATAGTCAAGTGGTGTAAGAGATGTAAATTTGCTCAAATGAGCCAGTAATTCATGTACAATAGATGCTTAGACCTTGGAAAAACTGCAACACATTTATTCTCAATGTCAACATCAGGCCAACCGTCCCATCCACTCCCCAACCCCCTGAAGGACTCAGGAAACACACCCCAACACAAAGCTATTGGGCATGGAGTTATTTGAATAGGCTCAAGGACAGCAAGGTTCCACCACCTCCAACATACCCAAAAACCCACATTAAGAACTTACATGAGGGTCAGTGCTCCCAGTGGACAGTTTTTGCAGATCCAGCAGACTCTGGTTGACATTCTTCTCCATCTGCAGAGCTCTCTGCATCACCACCAGACCATTGCTCCACTCATCCTGCTCTGGTTTCTGAAGGGGAAAGTCACAGTTCACTTACAATGAATGAAACAAAAAATACATGAGACAGTACAAGGAAAGCAGGGGTGAACAGCAGCCAGAATTCCATGTTACCATGAACCAAAACAACAACAGAAAACGTGGAAAAACTCAGCAGGCGAGGCAGCATCTGTGGAGAGAGAAACAGAGTTAATGTTTCAGGTCGAAGACCTTTCATCAGAACTGGAGACAGCAGGAAATCAAATAGATTTAAAGCAAGGATAAAGCTGGGAAAAGGGGGAGGGGATAAAAGAACAAAAGGAGAGATTAAGAGACAGTAAGAGATATCAAGGCAAGAGGTGGTGTTAATGTGACAGGTTAAGGCTGAAAGAAGTGTGAAATGCAATGGCAGAATGTGTCACAGGAATATAGAAACTGCATTAAGTCACCAGAACCATGGAATCAAATTGGAACCAATTGCTTTAGAAAGTATTGGAAACAAGGGGATCCCGACAGAGGGCCACTCATTTATTGAATCCAACCTTGATGTCCTCCAAGATGATTCGGCCTCCACGCCGATTCTGGAATTTCATCAGTTTCTCAGCGTGCTCACGTTCCTCATGTGACTGCTCCTTGAGGAACTCAGCAAAGTGACGCAGGGCAACGTCATCCCGGTCAAAGTAATAGGACTGCAGAGAGAATTTTAAACAGCTTCATCAGACCTAGATCTTCATATACACAATCCAAGATTATTATTTTTACCCCTAGTTAGTGAGTTCCTAATCTTGCAAAAATAGATACCATTGGTTAACTAGCAAAATGCAATTCACTTCACTAATCTGGACATGTTGGACAGCTTCTCCTCCCAATAAAAACAGGATGAAAGATTCAACAAGCAAAAAAAATTATAAACCAATGTTCAGGATTATATTTCATGTCCAGTCAAACTAAACTCTACTGCTGGATAAGTAGTACCTCCTCTACTTCCTGTCATTCAGATGAGATGTTAAACAGAGGCCCTGTCTGTCCTCAGGTGGATGTGAAAGATCTCAAGGCACTACTTCAGAGAACAGGGAGTTCTCTCCAGTTTCCCAGGCCAATATTTATCCCTCAACCAACACCACTAAAACAGATGATCTGATCATTCGCTCATTGTTTGTGGGAGCTTACTGTGCACAAATTGGCTGCTGCATTTCCCACATTACAACAGGCGACTTCCTTGGCTACAAAGCACTTTGGGAGGTAGTCTAAGGCACTATATAAATGCTCATTTTTCCAATCCAAACTAAAGTTGGGCATGGAATGAGAAAATTCCTCAATGCCAGTAGTTTTACACTACAATGTAGTGCAAGAGATCTAGGCACAGTGAACAAGGCTTCAACACCAGGATTCTCAGGACTTCACTTCCAGTTAAAGAGAAAACTAGTGAGGACCTGCCAACATTTCACTCACTACAGTCACCCCACTGAAACTGAACTTTGTCTCATGTCAACAAGCACTTGACCAGGATTGTGCTCTTCTTCTGCTACAAACTCAAGCAGCAGCTGAGCTAGTTCCATATATTAAACCTGTCAATAGAGTGCAGCTGCTACAAGGAGCAGGCCATTAACTCAACAAGATCACACTGAAGTTCTCACTGCCCAAAGATTGCTTCCCCAGGTAAGGAAGTCAAGAGAAATATAGTTTAAAGCCAGTTCATGGAACTGCAGAATTTCCAAAATACAACAACAAGGAACACAAGACTCACCATGGAGAGATAAACATAGGAGGAATAGAGCTCCATGTTGATCTGCTTGTTGACAGCATCCTCACAGTCCTTGTGGTAGTTCTGACGCACTTGGGAGGCCATCTTCACTATTTTCTGTTATACTATTACTGCTCACTATCACCTAGAAAGTTCAAGAACTGATCTTTTCTAACACAAGCTCTTGTATTTATACAACTGGGACAGACTGCATTCAAACTAGGAATGACATCACCAATGATGATTGACAATCCCTGAGAGCCAATCAGGAATCTTTCCTGAATCCAGGCACCAATCAACAAAGGAGAGGGGGTGTGGGGGAGGAGGGAGTGAGACCATTAGCCAATCAGAGCTCTGGAAAACCGGCAGGTTTGGGAGATCAGTCTCATTGATGTCACTGCTTTTCGGTTCCTTGACCTTCTTCAAATCTGAAAGTCTCTCGTTGTTTGATGCTCTCATTTGAATTAAATGACAATTTGCTGCTTTCGAAAAGCTCAAGGTGCTGAGAATCATCCTTCGCTATCCATGAATTTTCCTACAATTGTTCCTTCATCGTCGCTGGGTCAAAATCCTGCAACTCACTCCCTAACAGCATTGTGGGAGTTCCTTCACCGCACGGACTGCAGCGGTTCAAGAAGGCGGCTCACCACCACCTTCTCAAGGGTGACTCGGGATGGGCAATAAATTCTGCCGTTGACAGCGACGCCCACATCCCATGAATTAATATTCAAAAAAATGGAATAAATTGATTGGAAACATCTTTGTGTGTTATGGAACCTACACCAGAGTATTATTCATTCCCATTTTCAGATTCTGTAGAACCGGGACCCATGAGGCTTGACTTTTCATTAAATATTTCTCCCCATCACACAATCCCTTCGAATGTAAAGACAGTAATTTCTCTTCCAGAAAAACAGGCGTGTATTTTCTAGCCCATCACTCGGGGAGCTGCTACCAGGGCTGTGCTTCTTTGTAGTCAGACTGTAGGAAATGGATCGGCATGGAGCGGGGTGAACATTGACCTAATATATTTTGTGAGATGCAAACAGTTAACCATTAGTGCAGTTCTGACCTCGGTGCGGGGAGTGCTTGCAGCTGAACCGGACCCGAGTTCAGCATGTTAAATTTGTATAGAACCTTGGTTAGACTACACTTGGAGTACCGTGCACAGTTCTGGTCTCCATAGAAACATATAGAATCATAGAATAGTGCAGCGCAGAAGGAAGCCATTCGGCCCATCGAGTCTGTACCGGCTCGTTCAAAGAGCAATCCAGTCAGTCCCAGTCCCCCGCTCTTTCCCCATGTCCCTGCAATTTTATCTACTTCATGTATTTATCCAATTCCCTTTTGAAGGCCACTATTGAATCTGTATCCACCGCCCCATCAGGCAGCGCATTCCAAATCCCAACCACTCCTTGTGTAAAAAAGTTTTTCCTCGTGTCGCCTCTGGTTCTTTTGCTAATCATCTTAAATCTGTGCCCTCTGGTTATCAACCCTTCAGCCAATGGGAAACACTTTCTCTTTATTTACTCTATCTAAACCCTTCATGATTCAAACACCTCTATCAAATCTCCTCTTAGCCTTCTCTGCTCCAAGGAGAATATTACAAAAAGGATATAGAGGCACTGGAGAAGGTGCAAATTTGATTTACAAGGATGATAGCAGAACTGAGAGGTTATATCTATCAGGAATGACTGAGCAGGCTGGGGCTCTTTTCTCTCGAAATAAGAAGGCTGAAGGGTGACCTAATAGAGGTCTTTAAAATGATGAAGGTCTTTTGATAAGGTAGATGGAAAGAAAATGCTTTCACTTGTGGGGGAGTCCAAAACTCAGGGCCATAAATATCAGATAGTCACTAATAAATCAAACAGGGGATTCAGGAGAAACTTCTTCAGTGGTTAGAATGTGGAACTCGCTCCCACATGGAGTCGTTGAGGCGAAGAGCAGAGATGCATTTAAGGGGAAGTTTGGTAAGAAAGGAATAGAAGGATATGCTGATCGGATTAGATGAAGAAGGGCGGGAGGAGGCTCGTGTGGAGCATAAACACTGGCATGGAGCAGTCGGGCCGAGTGGCCTGTTTCTGTGCTGTAAATTCTATGTAATTCTTAAAACACGGGCGCCTGTAAAGTTTTTCACATCGAGTGAACTGAAGACTTTGTTTTGTCTGCAACATGAAGCCATCAAACCTTCAGCACGCAAACCCATCCCGACTCGTAGAATTGCGGTTCATCATCGTGTGAAATGTGGCGACTCCGATACCCCAAAAATGCCTCTGAGAGATGCAAAGACATCAACGTGGAATGGCTGAAGACTGCAATTTCATTGCACCCACTGCAGTTCTCAGCTAAGTTCCTAAATTAGCTTGTAAACACTGGCGTGTTGCAGCTGCAGCATCATCAACGTTTGAATCCATTCCTAGGGGTGAAGGACACAAATGGAGATGCAGTAGGATTTGGAAGGATGATTGCTATTTGGTATGAAATGCACAATGGGCCTGAATACCAATCAATACATTTCTGGAGGAGCTGCTGGTATTGGGTTTATAAATTGATGGAACAGGCAGGGAGGGGGAAAGAGTTTCAGGAGAAGTATCTATTTAACTCGGGTGTTTTGCTTTGTGCATTTAATGAAATACATTTACTCCTTCCAGAAGGATTATATTTTGTGGGAATACAGTTCCACACGTATTCCTCACCCTTCAATACCTTACCCAAGACCATGAGTGTTGGCAGGTTTGTCAACCATGGGGTGGGTGGGGGGGGGCGGGGCGGAGAGGGGCCCCAGAACAAAGCCCAATAGGGTATTCACACTTTCTCAGTAAGATATCTTTGGAATTCTCTAACCCAAAGGGCTGTGGATGCTGAATCATTAACTATATTCAAGGTTAAGAGAGAGATTTTTGGATTCTAGTGGAATCAAGGGATGTGGAGATCGAGCAGGAAAGTAGAGGTGCTTTCCACTTATGTTATGCAGATAGCAAGCTGAAACAGCAATTATTGACTCTTCTCCACCATCTGACCAATTGTAGTCCCCTTATGAGTTCAGTGAGCTCCAACATTGCTGGTCTGTGCAGCAGTTATTTGTTTCTCTGCCCACAAAGCTGATCAGAAAGGTTATAGCGGCAGTGGTGAGTTTGTTAACTGAGTGACCCCCAGTAATAACTGATCGGGATCTGTAGCAGTTTACTGAATATCAACAGCTCTTCCCAGGGGACATAGCATTCTTAAAGAGAACGCTAAACCAGAGCTTTCTCTTCATTGGACTGAAATGGCATAACAGTCACCAGAAAACTTCCTTGTGTTTATTATAACTTGTATTTCATTGTATTGACTAAATGATAACTCTCTTCAAGCTCTCAAGGGCAGGGGGAATATTCATCACTAGTGGAAACAAGTACTTTTATTTAGCTGCCTGGACCCCAAGCTCTGGAATTCCCTTCCTAAACCTCTCTGCCTCCTTTAAGACTCTAAAGCCTACTTCTGACCAAGCTCCATGGGTCCCTGGTCCCATTAGCTCATGTGGCTGAACACACCTTTGTACATTAACTTGTATTGCAGCACAAGATTGAAGAATTTGCAAGAAATACATAGAATTGAATGGAGATCTTTCAACATGTGTCTGAATATCCAAGTTAAATTGATTAAAATTACCCCAGCAAAAAAAATAAATTCATAGGACTGTTCCGATTGGCTGAAGGGTCGAGAACCAGAGGACACAGATTTAAGGTGATTGGCAGGAGGCCCAAAGGCGACATGAGGAAAAACCTTTTTATGCAGCGAGTGGTTAGGATCTGGAATGCACTGCCTGAAAGGGTGGTGGAGGCAGATTCAATCGTGGCTTTCAAAAGGGAATTAGATAAGTACCTGAAGGAAATAAATTGCAGGGCTACAGGAAAAAGGGCAGGGGAGTGGGATGAGCTGAAGTGCTCCTGCAGAGAGCCGGCACGGGCTCGACGGGCCGAATGGCCTCCTGTGCTGTAACCATTCTATGATTCTATTACCGAATCCCCATGACAACACTGCTGCACAGCCCAGTGTAATACTTGAAATGTAACCAAGTTATGCTAACTGGAAAAAACCCACTAAAATTTACAAGGAGACAAAATCCAGTCCAATATTGAACAGTTTATTTACAGTTAGTGACATTTCACATTAAGAGCCCAGGTCTCTCAGCTCCTGTACAAAGTCACAAGCCATCATTCCCTACAGGACAGGAGTCTCGCACACAATTATAAATACAAGTACTAAACACGATAGGCTTCATCCCTGCAGTCAGTTTAGTCACTCTTCCCCCAGGGTGTGCTTGTCGAACAGGTACTCTCCCAGGCCATTCTCAGGGGCTCCCAGTCTCTTCAAGTTGGTGATGTGATCTCCCAGCTTCTTGATCATCTTCACTTGCTCATCCAAGTAGTGGGTCTCCAGGAAGTCACACAACTGGAAAAAGAGGGAAACTAGTTATGTCCAGCAGCAGATATCAAGGAACATCCTAGCTTCCCCCTTGAGAGTTTAATCCACTTGGACCGCAGGATAGTCTAGTGGTGCAATTGAGATTAATGGAATTACTGCATCATTAGATTAAACTTCCTGCACAATAGGGGCATAGATCCTAGAATCACTGGGACACATTTACTAGTCAATGTCCACAGTAGGCCAACCTCCCACCACTCAAAAACCTAAAAGGCACCAATACAAAGCTATTGGGCATGGAGATCTTTTGAATAGACTCAAGGACAGCAAGGTTCCACCACCTCCAACTTAACCAAAAGCCCACATTACAGCATCAAGAACTTACATGAGGGTCTGTCCTCTCCGTGGAGAGTTTGTGCAGATCCAGCAGACTCTGGTTGACATTCTTCTCCATCTGCAGAGCTCTCTGCATCGCCACCAGACCATTGCTCCACTCATCCTGCTCTGGTTTCTGGAAAGGGAAATTCAGACAGTTCACTGTACAATGGATTAACAAACAAGAAAGTATTGAAGGAAATTAGGGGTGCAAATGTCGAATGTTACCATGAACCAATGGGTTAGAAGAAAATAGAACTACTGCATTAAGCCAACACAACTACTGGAGTCAAATAACAGATGTATTTAAGGGGATGCTAGATAAGTACTAGGGAGAGGTGTATAGAAGGATAGGCAGATAGGGCTAGATGAAGCACGGTGGGAGGTGGCTCGTCACGTATGAACTCCGTCATGGACCCACTTGGCCAAATGGCCTGTTTGTGTTGTAAATTGAAACCAATTGCTTTAGAAAGTATTTGAAACAATCAGTCCAAGGGGATCCAGACAGAAGGTCACTCATTTATTGAGCCAAACCTTGATGTCCGCCAAGATGATTCGGCCTCCACGCCGATTCTGGAATTTCATCAGTTTCTCAGCGTGCTCCCGTTCCTCATGTGACTGCTCCTTGAAGAACTCGGCAAAGTGACGCAGGGCAACATCATCCCGGTCAAAGTAGAAGGACTGTGGAGAGATCAGATAAATAGTTGGGTATCCCATGGCAGATCTATCATGGGTATTGTACATAAGACAGCCAACCTGGATTTTGCTTTCTTACAAAGGGTTCCAGTCTCACTGAACTTGTTGTACATGAAAACTAGCACAGGCCTACTTACTTCACTAACCTGGTAGCGAGTGGACAATCTTACCCCTAGCAATAGGGAAACTAGCCAATGGAAACAGCAAAAGAACCAGAGGCAACATGAGGAAACTCTTAAATGCATGCACTGCCTGAAAGGGTGGTGGAAGCAGATTAAATAGTAACATTCAATTATGGGCCCAGATCTATTGCTAAGGGGCACTAGAAGCAAACCCATTAAAGTAGAGATCGAGTCACATTGCACAATTCACATCATACATCAAAGAGGAGAAACTGGTCTGAGTCTTACTGGCTACATTCATCCCATGGAACTAAAATTACCACAAGCAGCATTAATTTGGCACCTTCAACACTAATCAAGGCATTTCAGAGAGAAGCAGATACCAAGGAATAAAGGTTCATAAACCTTCAGAATTTGAAGGGCTTGGTCAAGGTCAAGAAGTAGGAAAGCAGAGGAGTTAAGGGAGAGTTCCACTGAGTGGGGTCAAAATGGCTGAAGGCTTCACCACCAGTAAAGCAAAGGGAGTTAGAGAAAAGACAGAAGGGCACAAACTGGTACTTAAAACTAGGAGGTTAAGAATATTAGGAGCAGGAGTAGGCCATTCAGCCACTCAAGCCTGCTCCACCATTCAATTTGATCATGGCTGACTTGTAGCTTTACTCCATCCCCCTGGAGACCCTTACCCAACAAAAACCATCAGTCCTGAAAGCTCCAATTGTCCCAGCATCCACAGCTGGGGGGAGGGGGGCAGGGGAAAGCAGGTAAAGAAAGTGTTGCAGATTTCCACCACCCTGGTGTGAAAAAGTGCTTCCTGACTTCCCTCCTAAATGGCCAACTTCTAATTTTAAGATTACATCCCCTCATTACAAAAGCAAGGTAGGGAAAGGCCATGGAGTGATTTAGAAAAGTGAGGATAAGAATTCTGAATGCCACACATTGAATGCAGAGTGTATTCCAAATATAAACTTCAACAACACGCTCACAAGAGCCCAGGAAAGAGAGTCATTAAGATACTCAGAATATGGTTCAGCTACTGCAAGGAACAGAGTCAGTTTGTGAATAAATACACAAGATGATAAATTGCATTATATTATAGCTTTAAAAAATGAGTTTACTGCACATAGATTGAGGGGTGGGCTGGATACAGCACAGCATTTAGTAAAGTAACATTACATAGTCTCCACTATGAAGTGGTCAGAAATACAAGACTCACCATGGAGAGATAAACATAGGAGGAATAGAGCTCCATGTTGATCTGCTTGTTGACAGCATCCTCACAGTCCTTGTGGTAATTCTGACGCACTTGAGAAGCCATCCTAATTATTCTTTTTCAAATCTAAGCTTTGTTGAAGTAAGAAGCTGGGATTTAACCAACCCCCCAAACTCCTGTATTTATACTGCTGGATAATCCAGGGCGTGGCCGCCTAGATGATGAGTGACATTCCTCAATACCCAATCAGAAGTGGCAGCCTCTCTCAGAGCACCAATCAAGTAAAGGGAGGAGGGGGAGATGACTCCCAGAGCCGGTCAGAACTTTGAAAAATGAGTGTCATTGGCTGACAACGCAATAAGGCTCCCAAGGGAAGGGGACAGTAGCATCGTGGTTAAGTTACTGCATTAGTTAATTCAGGAGACCTTGACTAATGAGACGTGAGTTCAAATCCATCCACGGCAGCTGGGGAATTTAAATTTATAGAAAAAAAATATAAGGATCCCAATCGCCCTGACTTTCCTCAAACACAGTTCAAATATCTGGAATCTTAGGCTAATCAATTGGGACGATTAAATCATCAATCAGAAACACTTAAACATAAGTGCCCCCCTTTTTAAAAGGGCACAAACAATAAGTTCCAAATTATGACAAAACTAACATAAAAACTTTTTCAATTATAATTTAGTTCCCTGGATCCACTCTGCACTCCAGTCCCTCTGGTACCCACCGGTTATGGAAAGCCTCAAAGGGAACCGTCAGACACTGCGTGCTCCCTCTTCAGGGACACCCAGGCATTGTTGTAGCCGCGGAAGGGAGGCGGGCAGCCGGAGCGAACACCCTCCCATCGACCGCGCTCTGCCTGGACCAGTTGAGGGCCACCTTGCCCAGGTTAATTGAATCCTCCGTTGTTTGCGAGTCAGTGTCTTGTTAACAGTTCTGCGTGGTTCAGTGGGTTGGTCATTTTCAGGTATCTGCGGGTTTGAGGCAACATTCAAACAGATCAGTGAGTCTGCAAAGCGGGTCAGACGAATGGAAAGTGCGCGTGAAGAATGTGACAAACACAAGTGCTCAGAAGTAAGAGAGGAAATAGCAGAGGCTCTGACCATAATTTTCCAATCTTCTCTGGCTTCAGGTGTGGTGCCAGAGGACTGGAGGACTGCTAACGTGGTACCGTTGTTTAAAAAGGGACCATGTACAGCAGGCACCTCAAAGCACTGGAGAGGTACCACCAACACTGCCTCTGCAAGATCCTGCAAATCCATTGGCAGGATAGGCGCACCAACGTCAGTGTTCTCACTCAGGCCAACATCCCCAGCATCGAAGGTTTGACCACGCTCGATCAGCTCGATCAGATGGACAGGTCACATTGTCCACATGCCCGATACGAGACTCCCAAAAGAAGCGCTCTACTCGGAGCTCCGGCACGGCAAGAGAGCCCCAGGTGGGCAGAGGAAACGCTTCAAGGACACCCTCAAAGCCTCCTTGAAAAAGTGCAACATCCCCACCGACACCTGGGAATCCCTGGCCCAAGACCGCATAAAGATTTGAGGAGAATCTTTTTCACCCAGAGGGTGTTGGTGGTCTGGAACTCACTGCCTGAAAGGCTGTTCGAGGCAGAGACACTCATCACATTTAAAAAGTACTTGGATATACACTTGAAGTGCCGTAACCTACAGGGCTACGGACCAAGAGCTGGAAATTGGGATTAGGCTGGATCGCTCTTTGTCGGCCTCCTTCTGTGATGTAAATTTCTATGATTCTATGATACTCCTTCACTTCCAGGTTTAGTGAGCACCTGTACGCACATCAGCTAGAATGTGGAGGGGACACAGAAACATAGAAAAATAGGAGCAGGAGTAGGCCATTCGGCCCTTCGAGCCTGCTCCGCCATTCAATATGATCATGGCTGATCCTCTATCTCAATACCATATTCCCGCTCTCTCCCCATACCCCTTGACACCTTTTGCGTCTAGAAATCTATCTCTCTCCTTGTTAAATATATTCAGTGACTTGGCCTCCACAGCCTTCTGTGGTAGAGAATTCCACAGGGACCATGGGATGTTGAGTTCTTTTTATGTTACCATGAAATTTTACAAGCAATGAAATGGACTGTAGTCCAAAAAGAAAGAAAGACTTGCCCCCGAATATCTCCTTGCACCTGGACTTCATTGTGGAAGCCTTGGGAATGTTTATCCACTCAGAAAGACGACTTGCATTTCTATAGCGCCTTTCACGGCCTCAGGACGTCCCAAAGCGCTTTACAGCCAATGAAGTACTTTTTGAAGTGCAGTCACTGTTGTAATGTGGGAAATGTGGCAGCCAATTTGCGCACAGCAAGCTCCCACAAACAGCAATGTGATAATGACCAGATCATCTGTTTTAGTGATGCTGGTTGAGGGATAAATATTGTCCAGGATACCAGGGATAACTCCCCTGCTCTTCTTCGAAATAGCATCCAGAGATCTTTTACATCCACCTGAGAGGGCAGACGGGGCCTCGGTTGAACATCTCATCTGAAAGACGGCACTTCAGACGGTGCAGCACTCCCGCATTATTGCACTGGACTGAGAGTGTCAGCCTAGATTTTTGTGCTCAAGTCTCTGGAGTGGGGACTTGAACCCACGACCTTCTGACTCAGAGACAAGAGTGCGACCCACTGAGTCCATCTGACTGATCCCTGAAACTAAAAGCTCTCAGTCACCCACTCCACCAATATCTATCTCAATCATCTGTAAATTCTCCACGTTATCTGCCTCCACTGTCCCCTGACTCATCTCCCGTGTTGGTGGATTGTGGCCTGGAGCCATTTAATTTATATTCCCACTGTCGATTTCCCTTCCCTAGTATCAGCTGTGGCTCAGTGGGCAGCACACTCGCCTCTGAGTCAGAATGTTGCAGGTTCAAGTCCTACTTCAGGGACTCTAAACATATGAAGCTAGGCTGACACTCTAGTCCAACGCTGAGGGAGTGCTGCACTGTCAGAGGTGCTCTCTTTCGGTATGAGATGTTAAACTGAGGTGGATGTAAAAGATCCCACGGCACTATTTCAAAGAAGAGCAGGGGAGTTATCCCTGGTATCCTGGCCAATATTTCTCCCTCAACCAACATAACAAAAACAGATGATCTGGTCATTTTCACATTGCTGTTTGTGGGAGCTTGCTGTGCGCAAATTGGCTGCCACATTTCCCACATTACAACAATGACTACACTTCAAAAGTACTTTGTTGCCTGTAAAGTGCATTGAGATGTCCCGTGGTTGTGAAAGGCGCTATAGAAATGCAAGTCTTTCTTTTCCCTAGTCTCATTCTTTTGTATTTTCCCACATTAAATGCCATTTTCCACCCACCTGTCCCGATCCCTTTGTATTTGTAGGTCCGCCTCACCCCTATTATTAGATTCATGCCAGCTTTAAATGATGGTTAACTGTGTATGTGTGTTTTTGTAATGTTTTAAATATGACCTTTTGCACGAGTACATTCCGTGCATTTTACACGTACTGTGGTAAGTCTAGTCTATCCGCCGGGGAAAGGATGTTTGAGTTAAACTGACGGGATTGGGGGGATTGCGGGAAGAGAGAGGCAATCACTGTGTCTACTCTTCTTGAGCAACCCTTAAACAAACAGACTGTAACTAAACTTAAAACATTAAATGAAACTTCACAAATTAAATTAAAATTTGGTTGCCGGGGGCAATGAAGCACTCCAGTCCCTGTGGTGCCTACCGGTCGTGGAAGGCCGCGAGAGTGCCGGCGGACAGTATGCTCCATCTCCAGGGCCACCCAGGCGTGAACATGGCCACGGAAGAGGCAGGCAGTCAGACCGACCGCCCGCTGCCTGGACCAGTTAATGGCCTTTTTGGCCAGGCCCAGGAGCAGTCCTATGAGGAAGTCCTCCGATCTGCCCGCTCCCTTCCACACCGGTTGACTGAAGATCAGGAGCGTGGGACTGAAGTGTAACCAAACATTGAGGAGCAGCTCCTTCAAATAATGACAGAGGGGCTGCAACCTCTCACATTCCATCTAAACACAGCCCAGTGCAGCTCTTGTCTGAAGTAAACCAAATGTTACAGAAAATAAGCAACCACTCAAATTTACAAGGAGACAAAATCCAGTCCAATGTTGAAGAGTTTATTTACAGTTAGTGACAGTTGATATTACATTAAGAGCCCAGGTCTCACAGCTCTTTGTACAAAGTCACACAACCCATCGTTCCCTGAAGGACAGGGTCTCACACAATTATATAAACACAAGTACTGAACACAATACGCTTCAGTCACTCTCCCCCAGGGTGTGCTTGTCAAACAGGTACTCTCCCATGCCATTCTCAGGGGCTCCCAGTCTCTTCAAGTTGGTGATGTGATCTCCAAGCTTCTTGATCATCTTCACTTGCTTATCCAAGTAGTGGGTCTCCAGGAAGTCACACAACTGAAAGAAAGAAGCAAAAACTAGTTATGGCCAGTAGCAGATATCAAGGAACATCTGAGCTTTCCCCCACCCAAGTTGGGATTTTAATCCTCTTGGACTGGATGATAGTCAAGTGGTGTAATTGAGATGGATGTAAATTTGCTCAAATGATCCAGTAATTCTTGTACAATAGATGCTTAGATCCTGGAAACACTGCGACACATTTATTCTCAATGTCCACATTAGGCCAACCGTCCCATCCACCCCAACCCCCTGAAGGACTCAGGAGAGACACCAACACAAAGCGATTGGGCATGGAGATATTTGAATAGGCTCAAGGACAGCAAGTTTCCACCACCTCCAACATACCCAAAAACCCAGATTAAGAACTTACATGAGGGTCAGTGCTCCCAGTGGAGAGTTTGTGCAGATCCAGCAGACTCTGGTTGACATTCTTCTCCATCTGCAGAGCTCTCTGCATCACCACCAGACCATTACTCCACTCATCCTGCTCTGGTTTCTGAAGGGGAAAGTCACAGTTCACTTACAATGAATGAAACAAAAAGTACATGAGACAAGGAAAATACAAGGAAAACAGGTGAACAGCAGCCAGAAGTCCATGTTACCATGAACCAATGTGTCACAGGAATACAGAATTACTGCATTAAGCCACCAGAACCATGGAATCAAATTGAAAGTAATTGCTTTAGAAAGTATTGGAAACAAGGGGATCCCGACAGAGGGCCACTCATTCATTGAATCCAACCTTGATGTCCTCCAAGATGATTCGGCCTCCACGCCGATTCTGGAATTTCATCAGTTTCTCAGCATCCTCGTGTTTCTCATGTGACTGCTCCTTGAGGAACTCAGCAAAGTGACGCAGGGCAACGTCATCCCGGTCAAAGTAATAGGACTGTGGAGAGAATTTTAAACAGCTTCATCAGACCTAGATCGTCATATACACAATGCAAGATTATTATTTTTACCCCTAGTTAGAGAGTTCTTCACCTTGCAAAAAGAGATACCATTGGTTAACTAGCAAAATATTGAGGTGAGTCAATAAAGGGAGGCCCGAGGCTCAGGTAGGCCTCAGACCAGCGTCAACAGCAGGGGAGGAGGAGCCTTTCTTTCTCTCTCCCACAGAGCGGTCGGCAGCGGGGAAGGAGGAGCGGACCTGGTTGGAGCGGCGGAGGCCTGAGGTGAGTCATTAAACTCACCTACGTGGCCTTTTTCCCCAGCGGGGAAAGAGCTTCGCGGGCTTTTTCAAAGGCAGGGCCAATTCATTGGTACCCATATATAGGTGGAGCGGTTGCTAAACCAGAGACACTACACTAGTAGTGACTCCCACCCCCTCTAACCTTTAGGGGTAGAGGGAATTTAAAAGGTAGGTTCGATTTTATATTTTGTTTTCAGGGACTTAACTCCTGGACCCAAGATAAATAAGTTTAAATTTTAGTAATAAAGTAACATAAGGGTTAAGTCATGACAGGAAGTCTCGGACCTGTTTCATGCTCCTCCTGTGCCATGTGGGAAACCAGGGACACTTCGTGTCCCTGACAACTACGTGTGCGGGAAGTGTGTCCAGCTGCAGCTCCTGACAGCCCGCATGGTGGTGCTGGAGCTGCGGGTGGACTCACTCTGGAGCATGCACGATGCCAAGAACTCGGTGAATCGCTCATTTAGGTGAGTTGTCCACACCGCAGGTAAAGGCTAGGACAGACAGTGAATGGGTGACCAAGAAGCAGGGTAATATCAGGAAGGTAGTGCAGGAGTCCCCTGTGGTCATCTCCCTCCAAAACAGGTATGCCGCTTTGGATACTGTTGGGGGAGATGGCCTACTAGGGGAAGGCACCAGCAGCCAGGTTCATGGCTGGCTCTGCTGCACAGCAGGGCGGGAAAAAGAGTGGTAGGGCTATAGTGATAGGGGACTCAATTGGAAGGGGAATAGACAGGAGTTTCTGTGGCCGCAACCGAGATTCCAGGATGGTATGTTGCCTCCCTGGTGCAAGGGTCAAGGATGTCTCGGAGTGGCTGCAGAACATTCTGAAGAGGGAGGGTGAACAGCCAGCTGTCGTGGTGCATGTAGGTACCAACGATATAGGTAAAAAGCGGGAAGAGGTCCTACAAGCAGAATTTAGGGAGCTAGGAGCTAAATTAAAAAGTAGGACCTCTAAGGTAGTAATCTCTGGATTGCTACCAGGGCCACGTGCTAATCAGAATAGAGAGAACAGGATAGCGAGATTGAATACGTGGCTTGAGCAGTGGTGCAGGAGGGAGGGATTCAAATTCCTGAGGCATTGGAACCAGTTCTGGGGGAAGTGGGACCTGTACAAAAGGGACAGTCTGCACTTGGGCAGGACTGGAACCGATGTCCTCGGGGTAACATTTGCTAAAGCAGTGCGGGAGGATTTAAACTAATATGGCAGGGGAATGGGAACCTAATATGGCAGGGGAATGGGAACCTATGTAGCAAAACAGGGGGAAGTAATATGCAGTCAGAAACAAATGTTGGAAGGGTGAGAAACAATAGGGGAAGGCCAAGTAAACAAAGGCAAGAAACACAGAGGGCCATACTAAATCATAAGTCTAAAAGGACAAAGGAAGTTAATAAAACAAGCCTAAAGGCTCGGTGTCTTAATGCAAGGAGTATCCGTAATAAAGTGGATGAATTGACTGCAAATAGATGTTAACGGATACGATGTGATTGGGATTACAGAGACGTGGCTCCAGAACAATCAAGGCTGGGAACTGAACATCCAGGGGTATTCAACATTCAGAAAGGATAGAATAAAAGGAAAAGGGGGTGGGATAGCATTGCTGGTTAAAGAGGAGATTAATGCAATAGCTAGGAAGGACATCAGCTTGGAGGATGTGGAATCAATATGGGTTGAGCTGCAGAACACCAAAGGGCAGAAAACGTTAGTGGGAGTTGTGTACAGACCTCCAAACAGCAGTAGTGAGGTGGGGGAGGGTATGAAACAGGAAATCAGGTGAGTGCAAAAAAGGCATGGCAGTTATCATGGGTGACTTTAATATGCATATAGATTGGGCTACTCAAACTGGAAGCAATACGGTGGAGGAGGATTTCCTGGAGTGTTTAAGGGATGGTTTCCTAAACCAATATGTTGAGGAACCAACTCGAGGGGAGGCCATCCTGGACTGGGTATTGTGTAATGAGGAAGGACTAATCAGCAATCTTGTGGTACGAGGCCCCCTGGGGAAGAGTGACCATAGTATGGTGGAGTTCTACATTAGGATGGAGAAGGAAACAGTTAAGTCAGAGACCATGGTCCAGAACTTAAATAAGGGCAACTTTGAGGGTATGAGGCGTGAATTGGCGAGCGATATTTAAGGGGCTATCAGTGGAAGGGCAATGGCAGACATTTAGAGATCGCATGGATGAACTACAACAATTGTACATCCCGGTCTGGCGTAAAAATAAAGGGAAGGTGGCTCAACCATGGCTAACAAGGGAAATCAGGGATAGTATTAAAAGCAAGGAAGTTGCATACAAATTGGCCAGAAGTAGCAGCAAACCCAGGGACTGGGAGAACTTCAAAACTCAGCAGAGGAGGACGAAGGGTTTGATTAGGGCAGGGAAAATAATATGAAAGGAAGCTTGCAGAGAACATTAAAATGGACTGCAAAAGCTTCTATAAATATGTAAAAAGAAAAAGGTTAGTAAAAACAAACGCAGGTCCCCTGCAGTCGGAAACAGGGGAAGTCGTAATGGGAACAAGGAAATGGCAGATCAATTGAACAAGTACTTTGGTTCGGTGTTTACTGTGGAGGACACACACAACCTGCCGGAAATAAAAGGGGTCAGAGGATCTGGTAAGAGGGAGGAGCTGAGGGAAATCCTTATCAGTCGGGAAAAGGTATTGGGGAAATTGATGGGACTGAAGGCTGAAAAGTCCCCAGGGCCTGCATCCCAGAGTACTAAGGAGGTGGCCTTGGAAATAGTGGATGCATTGACGATCATTTTCCAACATTCCTTAGACTCTGGATCAGTTCCGATGGAGTGGAGGGTGGCCAATGTAACCCCTCTTTTTAAAAAAGGAGGGAGGGAGAAAGCAGGGAATTATAGACCGGTCAGCCTGACATCGGTCGTGGGTAAAATGATGGAAGCAATTATTAAAGATGTCATAACAGACCATTTGGAAAGTGGCGACATGATAGGTCCAAGTCAGCATGGATTTGTGAAAGGGAAATCATGCTCGACAAATCTTCTGGAATTTTGAGGATGTTTCCAATAGGGTGGACAGGGGGGAACCAGTAGATGTGGTGTATTTGGACTTTCAGAAGGCCTTCGACAAGGTTCCACACGAGATTGGTGAGCAAAGTTAAAGCACATGGGATTGGGGGTAATGTGTTGACATGGATTGAGAACTGGTTGGCACACAGGAAACAAAGAGTAGGAGTAAATGGGTACTTTTCAGAATGGCAGGCAGTGACCAGCGGGGTACCGCAGGGTTCAGTGCTGGGACCCCAGCTGTTTACATTATATATTAATGATTTGGACGAAGGGATTAAATGTAATATCTCCAAATTTGCAGATGACACTAAATTGGGAGGCAGTGTGAACAATGAGGAGGATGCTAGGAGGCTACAGAGTGACTTGGACAGGTTGGGTGAATGGGCAAATGTATGGCAGATGAAGTACAATGTGGATAAATGTGAGGTTATCCACTTTGGTGGTAAAAATAGGGAGGCAGACTATTACCTGAATGGTGGCAGATTAGGGAAAGGGGAGGTGCAACAAGACCTGGGCATCATGGTACATCAGTCACTGAAGGTGGGAATGCAAGTGCAGCAGGCAGTCAAGAAAGCAAACAGAATGATGGCCTTCATAATAAGGGGATTTGAGTACAGGAGTAGGGAAGTGATGCTGCAGTTGTACAGGGCCTTGGTGAGGCCACACCTGGAGTATTGTGCGCAGTTTTGGTCTCCTAACTTAAAGGACATTCTTGCTATTGAGGGAGTGCAGCGAAGGTTCACTAGATTGATTCCTGGGATGGCCGGACTGACATATCAAGAAAGATTGGGTCAACTGAACTTGTATCCTCTGGAGTTCAGAAGAATGAGGGGGGATCTTATAGAGACATTTAAAATCCTGACTGGTTTAGACAAATTAGATGCAGGCAGAATGTTCCCAATGTTAGGGAAAACTAGAACCAGGGGTCACAGTCTAAGGATTAAGGGGAAGCCATTTAAGACTGAGCTGAGGAGGAACTTCTTCACCCAGAGAGTGGTGAATCTATGGAATTCTCTACCACAGAAGGTTGTTGAGGCCAGTTTGCTAAATATATTCAAAAGGGAGTTAGATATAACACACAACTAGGGGGATCAAGGGGTATGGCGAGAAAGCAGGAATGGGGTACTGAGGTAGCATGTTCAGCCATGAACGCATTGAATGGCGGTGCAGGCTCGAAGGACCGAATGGTCTACTCCTGTACCTATTTTCTATGTTTCTAAAATGCAATTCACTTCACGAATCTGAACATGTACAGCATCCCCTCCCTATATAAAAAAAGTTCAACTAGAAACAAAAAGCAACTAGGGATTACAACTCATGTCAAGTCAAACCTAAACATCTGGGCAAGTAACATCTTACTTTCTAGGAAGAAAAACCTCTTCCTTCTAGTAGTTTTACAATCTGCAATTTAGTATTTAGAGAGATCTAACTAGTGTGGAAGGATTCTCAAAGCTGGAATACTGTGTGCAGTTCTGCTCACACCACTATAGGAAGGATGTGATTGCATTGGACGGGGTACAGGGGAGATTCACCAGGATGTTGCCTGGGCTGCAGCACTTCAGCTATGAAGATAGACTGGACAGGCTGGGGTTGTTTTCCTTAGAGCAGAGAAGGCTGAGGGGGGACCAGATTGAGGTGTACAAAATTATGAGGGGCATAGATAGAAAAGGAACTTCTCCCTTTAGTAGAGGGGTCAATAACCAGGGGGCATAGTTTCAAGGTAAGGGGCAGGATGTTTAGAGGGGATTTGAGGAAAAACTTTCACCCAGAGGGTGGTTGGAATCTGGAACTCACTGCCTGAAAGGGTGGTAGAGGCAGGAATCCTCAACATTCAAGAAGCATTTAGATAAGCACTTGAAACACCATAGCATACAAGGCTACAGACCAAGTGATGGAAAATGGGATTAGAATAGATAGGGCTTGATGGCCGGCACACAGACACGATGGGCCTCTTTCTATGATGTATAACTGAGTCTATGACTACTTAAAGTCCAATTAAAAGAGAAAGCTAGTGAGGACCTGCCAATATTTCACTCACTAGTCACCCCACTGAAACTGAACTTTGTCACATGTCAACAAGCATTTAACCAGGTTTGTGCTCTTCTGTTAAACTCAGGCAGCAGCCAAGCTAGTTTCATATGTGAAACCCCTCAATAGAGTGCAGCTGCTACAAGGAGCAGGCCATTAACTCAACAAGATCACTGCCCAAAGATTTCTTCCCCAGGTAAGGAAGTCAAGAGAAATATAGTTTAAAGCCAGTTCACTGAACTGGAGAATTTCCAGCTTTTCAGAATACAACAACAAGAAATACAAAACTCACCATGGAGAGATAAACATAGGAGGAATAGAGCTCCATGTTGATCTGCTTGTTGACAGCATCCTCACAGTCCTTGTGGTAGTTCTGACGCACTTGGGAGGCCATCTTCACTATTTTCTGTTAATACTATTACTGCTCACTATCACCTAGAAAGTTCTAAAACTGACTCTTTCTAACACAAGCTCTTGTATTTATACTATTGGGACAGCCTGCATTCAAACCAGGAATGACATCACCAATGATGATTGACAATCCCTGAGAGCCAATCAGGAATCGCTCCTGAATCCAGGCACCAATTAACAAAGGAGAGGGGGTGTGGGGGAGGAGGGGTGAGACCCAGAGCCAATCAGAGCTATGGAAAACCGGCAGATTTGGGAAATCAGTCTCGGTGATGTCACTGCTTTTGGGTTCCTTGACCTTCTTCAAATCTGAAAGTCTCTCATTTGAATTAAATGACAATTTGCTGCTTTCGCTGAAGGGGCTTTTCATAATCTGGCCAAGTTTGTTGCTTGCAAGGAACTGTGGTGCCGAGACAATACTCAAAGCAATCAAGTCGTCTTGAGTGAATTTGCAAACCAGCCATTGGAGAGAGAAATGGGAATGAGAGAATGAGAGGGAGTGAACGTTACTGAACACAGTGTCACCCACAGACACGTCTCCATTTGCTCCAGCGTGTTTTGGGGCAGGCTTGATGGACCAGCTGGTCTTTTCCAGCCCGTCAATTTGGTACGTTAGATGAGTCCTTTTACAGCCAGCGTTGAATGAGGCGAAAGAATATCTGATTGAAATGATGAGACTCAGATGTGCTCTAACTGTGGCTCATTATAGATACATACAGCACAGAAGGAGGCCATTCGGCCCATCGTGCCTGTGCCGACTCTTTGAAAGAGCCACCCAATTAGTCCCACTCCACTGCTCTTTCCCCATAGCCCTGCAAATCTTTTCCTTTTCCAGTATATATCCAATTCACTCTTCAAAGTTACTATTCAATCTGCTTCCACCAGCCTTTCAGGCAGTGCATTCCAGATCACAACTTGCTGCGTAAAAATAATTCTCATCTCTCCCCTCTGGTTCTTTTGCCTTTCATGTTGGTGTTTCTGTGATCCAAAGCCTTGACATCTGGTTTCATTGCAGAAGTGGTTCAGTCCTGCATTAGGTGACGAGAGGCGTTCTCTTGGATTAAAACTCAGTTTTAGATGGGCCGGACGGGGTGGCAGTGATTCAGATCTGGAGCCACCAATCACGCCACAGGCACTACACTGATGGGAGAGATGCCACCAATGAGCACAGTTGACCCACCTGAACCAAAATTGTATCTGGGTATTTACACCTGTATTGGTCAAAAGGGATCCGAGAGGCGGTGAATGTCCTGCGGTGGCGAAGCGCTTCGACCGGACTGATGGACATCACATGGTCACACTCAATGGCCACCCAGGTGGGCACCAGACACTTCAATTGAGGCCTGTGGTTCCTGGTTCTGAGGGGGCTTTTTGATTGATCCTTTCCACAGGACCGCTTTCATTTCAGTATCACTACCTCGAGGGAGTAGGAATGTCGATCGGTACAAAAAGCCTAGGGTGGGGAGAAGCATCCTTTGCCATTTATGAATTTTCACAAAACAGCAAAGATCAAATGTGACTGGAAACGTCTTTCCGCGAAGCAAAGACATTAACGTGGAATGACTGAAGACAGCAATTTCACTGCACTGACTGCAGTTCTCAACTAAGTTCACAGAATCATAGAATCATAGAAGATAGGAGCAGGAGTAGGCCATTCGGCCCCTCTAGCCTGCTCCGCCATTCAATGCGATCATGGCTGATCATCCAATTTCAGTACCCTGTCCCTGCTTTCTCCCCATATCCCTTGATCCCTTTAGCCTTAAGAAATATATCCAACTCCTTCTTGAATCTATATAATGAATTGGCCTCTACTGCCTTCTGTGGCAGAGAATTCCACAGGTTCACCACTCTCTGGGTGAAGAAATTCCTCCTCATTTCTCTCCTAAATGGCTTACCCCTTATCCTTAGACTGTGACCCCTGGTTCTGGACTCCCCGACCATCGGGAACATCCTTCCTGCATCTAGTTTGTCCTGTCCTGTTTGAATTTTATAAGTTTCAATGAGATCCCCTCTCATTCTTCTAAACTCCAGCGAGTATAAGCCCAATCGACCCAATCTCTCTTCATACGTCATTCCTGCCATCCCAGGTATCAGCCTTGTGAATCTTCGCTGAACTCCTTCCACGGCAAGAACATCCTTCCTCAGATAAGGCGACCAAAACTGCACACAGTACTCAAGGTGTGGTCTCGCCAAGGCCCTGTACAACTGCAGCAAGACATCCTTGTTCCTGTACTCAAACCCTCTCGCTACGAAGGCCAACATACCATTTGCCTTCTTAACCGCCTGCTGCACCTGCATGCTTACCTTCAGCGACTGGTGCACAAGGACACGCAGGTCTCGTTGCACTTCCCCTTCTCCCAATCTATTGCCTTTCAGATAATAATCTGCCTTTCTGTTTTTGACACCAAAGTGGATAACCTCACATTTATCCACGTTATATTGCATCTGCCACGCTTCTGCCCAATCACCCAACCTGTCCAAATCATCCTGGAGTTACTCGGCATCCTCCTCGCAGCACACACGCCCACCCAGTTTTGTGTCATCTGCAAACTTGGAGATATTACATCTAGTTCCCTTGTCTAGATCATTAATAATCCTAAATGAACTTGTAAACACTGGTGTTGCAGTATCAACATTTGAATCCATTCCTAGGGGTTAAGGAGACAAATGGTGATCCAATTGGATTTGGAAAGGATGATTGCTACTTGAAATGCACAGCGGGGCTCAGTATAAATGGTTGCATTTATGGAGGAGCTGCTGGTATTAGGTTTATTACTTGATGGAACAGAAAGTGTTGAGGGGTGGGGGGCAGGAGAAATATCTATTTAACTTTCTTGGTGTTTTAAGTTATTTGCTTTGTGCATTTAATGAAATGCATTTACTCCTTCCCAAAGGATTACATTTTGTTGGAGTACAGTTCCAGAGATGTAACTCTTCCCTTTAGTGCCTTACCCAATTCCTTATTGAAGTGGGAGCCTAGATGGAGACGTTAATCAAGGGAGAGGGTATATATATATATATATATATATATATATATATATATATAGATAGATAGAGAGAGAGAGAGAGAGAGAGAGAGAGAGAGAGCGCTCTGTTACCAAAACCAAGTTCAATTCTCTCCTGAAAAGGAATCCACACTTTCTTCCCTGAGAGGCCAGTGTGTAAATATAGCATTTTAGGTGGATTTCCCAATTGTATTCCCCTTTAGTACCATGGGTTCAGGGAGCTCAGACATTGCTGGTGTCCACAGCCTTTGCTACTTTGCCCACAAAGCTGATCAGAAAGTCTATAGCATCAGTGATGAATTTGGTTTAGTGAGCGACCCGCAGTGTATTCCTCAGAATGGGATTGGTACGGGCACAAGCTTACTAAAAAAAAAACACACCCTAAACTTCTTTCCAGGGCAGAGACCATTGTTAAATAGGATTGAGCCTTGGACTGAAATGGTGTACTGTCCAATTGACTGGAAAACATTCCTTGCACTTTAACACTACAGCAGCTGATATTTTGTTGTATTGAGAAGTTACCATTGATGCAAAGGGCAGAGAGAATATTCATCACCAGTGGGAGCAGTTACTTGTATTCAGCTGCCTTGGACCCAAGCTCTATAGTTCCCTCCCCAAACTTCTCTCTCCACCAAGACATTCCTTAAAACCTACCTCTCACTAAGCTTTTAGGCACCTGTCCTATGTGGCTTGGTGTCAAATTGTGTTGGATCACACTCCCTGTGAAATGCCTTGGGACAATTTACTATGTTAAAGGAGCTATATAAAAGGCAAGTCATAGTACAGCATTTCTTTCTACATCAGATGCAATATAATCATGGAAATGCATGAATACAATTTGCTCTCAAGGTATACACAGAATTGAAGTTAGACCCTGAATATCCAGCTCAATACATCAGAATTACACTCGAAGGAAATGACTCTTCCGTGGCCACGTTCGCGCCCGGGTGGCCCTGGAGATGGAGCACGCGGTGTCCGCCGGTACGCTCGAGGCCTTCCGCGACCAGTGGGCACCGCGGGGACTGGAGTGCTTCATCACCCCGGACAAGCAAATTCTCAATTTAATTTGCTAATTTCATTTAATGTATTTTCATTAATTTACAGTTTATTTGTTCGTACCCAAAAGAGTACACTAGAAGGAAAGAGGAAAATCAATCAGTTACACAGCCCAGTGTAGCTCTTGTCTGAAGTAAACCAAATGTTAATCAGAAAATAAGCAAACACTCAAATTTACAAGATGACAAAATCCATCCAATGTTGAAGAAGTTTATTTACAGTTAGTGACAGTTGATATTACATTAAGAGCCCAGGTCTCACAGCTCTTTGTACAAAGTCACACAACCCATCATTCCCTGAAGGACAGGGTCTCACAATTAGATAAACACAAGTACTGAACACAATAAGCTTCAGTCACTCTCCCCCAGGGTGTGCTTGTCAAACAGGTACTCTCCCATGCCATTCTCAGGGGCTCCCAGTCTCTTCAAGTTGGTGATGTGATCTCCAAGCTTCTTGATCATCTTCACTTGCTCATCCAAGTAGTGGGTCTCCAGGAAGTCACACAACTGAAAGAAAATAAGTGAAACTAGTTGTGGCCAGTAGCAGATATCAACATGGCAGCTTCCCCCCCACCCTCCCCCAGAGTTGGGATTTTAATCCTCTTGGACTGGATGATAGTCAAGTGGTGTAATTGAGATGTAAATTTGCTCAAATGAGCCAGTAATTTTTGTACAATAGATGCTTAGACCTTGGAAAAACTGCAACACATTTATTCTCAATGTCAACATCAGGCCAACCGTCCCATCCTCTCCCCAACCCCCTGAAGGACCCAGGAGACACACCCCAACACAAAGCAATTGGGCATGGAGATATTTGAATAGGCTCAAGGACAGCAAGGTTCCACCACCTCCAACATACCCAAAAACCCACATTAAGAACTTACATGAGGGTCAGTGCTCCCAGTGGAGAGTTTGTGCAGATCCAGCAGACTCTGGTTGACATTCTTCTCCATCTGCAGAGCTCTCTGCATCACCACCAGACCATTGCTCCACTCATCCTGCTCTGGTTTCTGAAGGGGAAAGTCACAGTTCGCTTACAATGAATGAAACAAAAAATACATGAGACAGTACAAGGAAAACAGGGTTGAACAGCAGCCAGAAGTCCATGTTAACATGAACCAATGTGTCACAGGAATATAGAATTACTGCATTAAGCCACCAGAACCATGGAATCAAATTGGAACTAATTCCTTTAGAAAGTATTGGAAACAAGGGGATGTGGACAGAGGGCCACTCATTTATTGAATCCAACCTTGATGTCCTCCAAGATGATTCGGCCTCCACGCCGATTCTGGAATTGCATCAGTTTCTCAGCGTGCTCACGTTCCTCATGTGACTGCTCCTTGAAGAACTCAGCAAAGTGACGCAGGGCAACATCATCCCGGTCAAAGTAATAGGACTGCGGAGAGAAATTTTTAACACATGATGCCTGACCAAGAGCTCACATACATAAAAGTCACACACACCACTTCCTTCCCCCTCTCCAGTTAGAGAGTTCTCACTTTCTTTGGGAATAATATCATTGTTAACTAGCAAAATTAATTCACTTCACTAATCTGAACATGTATAGGGAGGGGATGCTATACAAAAACATTCAACTAGAAACAAAAAGCAACTAGGGATTACAACTCATGTCAAGTCAAACCAAACATCTGGGCAACTAACATCTTACTTTCTCGGAAGAAAAACCTCTTCATTCTAGTAGTTTTACAATCTGCAATTTAGTATGAGAGATCTCTAACTACAGTGTGGAAGGATTCTCAAAGTTAGGCCACAGCTGGAATACTGTGTGCAGCTCTGGTCACCACACTATAGGAAGGAGGTGATTGCATTGGAGGGGGTACTAGGAGATTCACCAGGATGTTACCTGGGCTGGAGCGCTTCAGCTAAGAGAATGGACAGGCTGGGGTTGTTTTCCTTAGAGCAGAGAAGGCTGAGGGGGGACCGGATTGAGGTGTACAAAATTATGAGGGGCATAGATAGAAAAGGAACTTCTCCCTTTAGAGGGGTTAATAACCAGGGGCACAGTTTCAAGGTAAGGGGCAGGGGGTTTAGAGGGGATTTCAGGAAAAACTTTTTCACCCAGAGGGTGGTTGGAATCTGGAACTCTGCCTGAAAGGGTGGTAGAGGCAGGAACCCTCACAACATTCAAGAAGCATTTAGATGAGCACTTGAAACACCATAGCATACAAGACTACAGACCAAGTGCTGGAAAATGGGATTAGAATAAATAGGGCTTGATGGCCGGCACAGACACGATGAGCCTCTTTCTGTGCTGTATAACTGAGTCGATGACTCTACTTAAAGTCCAATTAAAGAGAAAGCTAGTGAGGACCTGCCAACATTTCACTCACTAGTCACCCCACTGAAACTGAACTTTGTCACATGTCAACAAGCACTTTACCAGGTTTGTGCTCTTCTGTTAAACTCAGGCAGCAGCCAAGCTAGTTTCAGATGTGAAACCCCTCAATCGAGTGCAGCTGCTACAAGGAGCAGGTCATTAACAACAAGATCAACCTGAAGTACTCACTGCCCAAAGATTTCTTCCCCAGGTAAGGAAGTCAAGAGAAATATAGTTTAAAGCCAGTTCATGGAACTGCAGAATTTCCAACTTTTCAGAATACAACAACAAGGAACACAAGACTCACCATGGAGAGATAAACATAGGAGGAATAGAGCTCCATGTTGATCTGCTTGTTGACAGCATCCTCACAGTCCTTGTGGTAGTTCTGACACACTTGGGAGGCCATCTTCACTATTTTCTGTATACTATACTATCACCTAGAAAGTTCAAGAACTGACCCTTTCTAACACAAGCTCTTGTATTTATACTACTGGGACAGCCTGCATTCAAACAAGGAATGACATCACCAATGATGATTGACAATCCCTGAGAGCCAATCAGGAATCTCTCCTGAATCCAGATACCAATTAACAAAGGAGAGGGGGTGTGGGGGAGGAGGGGGTGAGACCCAGAGCCAATCAGAGCAATGGAAAACCGGCAGGTTTGGGAGATCAGTCTCGGTGATGTCACTGCTTTTGGGTTCCTTGACCTTCCTCAAATCTGAAAGTCTCTCGTTGTTTGATGCTCTCATTTGAATTAAATGACAATTTGCTGCTTTCGAAAAGCTCAAGGTGCTGAGAATCATCCTTCGCTATCCATGAATTTTCCTACAATTGTTCCTTCATCGTCGCTGGGTCAAAATCCTGGAACTCCCTCCCTGACAGCATTGTGGGAGTACCTTCACCACACGGACTGCAGCGGTTCAAGAAGGCGGCTCACCACCACCTTCTCAAGGGTGACTCGGGATGGCAATAAATTCTGCCGTTGACAGCGACGCCCACATCCCATGAATTAATATTCAAAAAAATGGAATAAATTGATTGGAAACATCTTTGTGTGTTGTGGAACCTACACCAGAGTATTATTTATTCCCATTTTCAGATTGTGTAGAACCGGGACCCATGAGGCTTGACTTTCCAATAAATATTTCTCCCCATCACACAATCCCTTCGAATGTAAAGACAGTAATTTCTCTTCCAGAAAAACAGGCGTGTATTTTCGAGCCCATCACTCGGGGAGCTGCTACCAGGGCTGTGCTTCTTTGTAGTCAGACTGTAGGAAATGTATCGGCATGGAGCGGGGTGAACATTGACCTAATATATTTTGTGAGATGCAAACAGTTAACCGTTAGTGCAGTTCTGACCTCGGTGCGGTGAGTGCTTGCAGCTGAACCGCATCCGAGTTCAGCATGTTAAATTTCTTTAGAACCTTGGTTAGACTACACTTGGAGTACCGTGCACAGTTCTGGTCTCCATAGAAACATATAGAATCATAGAATAGTGCAGCGCAGAAGGAGGCCATTCGGCCCATCGAGTCTGTACCGGCTCGTTCAAAGAGCAATTCAGTTAGTCCCACTCCTCCGCTCTTTCCCCATGTCCCTGCAATTTTATCTACTTCCAGTATTTATCCAATTCCCTTTTGAAGGCCACTATTGAATCTGTATCCACCACCCCATCAGGCAGCGCATTCCAAATCCTAACCACTCCTTGTGTAAAAAAGTTTTTCCTCATGTCGCCTCTGGTTCTTTTGCTAATCATCTTAAATCTGTGCCCTCTGGTTATCGACCCTTCAGCCAATGGGAAACACTTTCTCTTTATTTACTTTATCTAAACCCTTCATGATTTTAAACACCTCTATCAAATCTCCTCTTAGCCTTCTCTGCTCTAAGGAGAATATTACAAAAAGGATATAGAGGCATTGGAGAAGGTGCAAATTTGATTTACAAGGATGATAGCAGAACTGAGAGGTTATATCTATCAGGAATGACTGAGCAGGCTGGGGCTCTTTTCTCTCGAAATAAGAAGGCTGAAGGGTGACCTAATAGAGGTCTTTAAAATGATGAAGGTCTTTTGATAAGGTAGATGGAAAGAAAATGCTTTCACTTGTGGGGGAGTCCAAAACTCAGGGCCATAAATATCAGATAGTCACTAATAAATCAAACAGGGGATTCAGGAGAAACTTCTTCAGTGGTTAGAATGTGGAACTCGCTCCCACATGGAGTCGTTGAGGCGAAGAGCAGAGATGCATTTAAGGGGAAGTTTGGTAAGAAAGGAATAGAAGGATATGCTGATCGGATTCGATGAAGAAGGGCGGGAGGAGGCTCGTGTGGAGCATAAACACTGGCATGGAGCAGTCGGGCCGAGTGGCCTGTTTCTGTGCTGTAAATTCTATGTAATTCTTAAAACACGGGCGCCTGTAAAGTTTTTCACATCGAGTGAACTGAAGACTTTGTTTTGTTTGAAACATGAAGCCATCAAACCTTCAGCACGCAAACCCATCCCGACTCGTAGAATTGCGGTTCATCATCGTGTGAAATGTGGCGACTCCGATACCCCAAAAATGCCTCTGAGAGATGCAAAGACATCAACGTGGAATGGCTGAAGACTGCAATTTCATTGCACCCACTGCAGTTCTCAGCTAAGTTCCTAAATTAGCTTGTAAACACTGGCGTGTTGCAGCTGCAGCATCATCAACGTTTGAATCCATTCCTAGGGGTGAAGGACACAAATGGAGATGCAGTAGGATTTGGAAAGGATGATTGCTATTTGGTATGAAATGCACAATGGGCCTGAATACCAATCAATACATTTCTGGAGGAGCTGCTGGTATTGGGTTTATAAATTGATGGAACAGGCAGGGAGGGGGAAAGAGTTTCAGGAGAAGTATCTATTTAACTCGGGTGTTTTGTTTTGTGCATTTAATGAAATACATTTACTCCTTCCAGAAGGATTATATTTTGTGGGAATACAGTTCCACACGTATTCCTCATCCTTCAATACCTTACCCAAGACCATGAGTGTTGGCAGGATAGTCAACCATGGGGTGGGGTGGAGGAGAGGGGTCCCAGAACAAAGCCCAATAGGGTATTCACACTTTCTCAGTAGGATATCTTTGGAATTCTCTACCGCAAAGGGCTGTGGATGCTGAATCATTAACTATATTCAAGGCTGAGAGATAGATTTTTGGATTCTGGTTGTTGTGGAGTATTTTAAACAAACACTTGACACAAGGTTTTCGGATCGATAATCAAGTCGTCTTTATTACACTGGTGGGGAGACAGCCTACTCTGTCTTGGCCAGACTTCTCCAAATTGTTACAGCAAACACTACATTTTTATACATTACAATACATATGTCCAGCTCATGCAAAATTCATTCCTGCCACCTGATTGGACCTTGGCCCGCATGCATCTTCACTGATTGGTTGCCTATGCTGCGTTACATTAAAGTACCGCCTTTATTATCGGAAAATTATATGTCCGTTATCCCCCAAGCTGTTGTTGCACCTATGACCTTTGTTTATGCCAGATGGGGTCTCATCAACATTGTACTTCTGACTCATTGTCCTCCTTTCCTGCGTCTCTAGGCCTCTTTACTTGCAACTCATTGTTTTACTTTCCTGCCAGAACAGAACTTACATCCTCTCGGCCTCTTATGGTTCCACGTCCGGCTAGGTTATCTCAACTGCCAGTTCAGCAACTTAGAAAAAGCTTAATGCTGCAAAGGCCTATTAGATTATTGTCTTTATTACACTAATCAGTGAAACTGCCAGCGAGGTCAGTTTAACTCTTTCCTCACTGCATGGTGGAATCAAGGGATATGGAGATCGGGCTGGAAAGTGGAGGTGAGATTGAAGATCAGCTATGATTTTATTGAATGGTGGAGCTGGCTCAAGGGGCCGCATGGCCAACTCCTGCTCCTAATTATGTTATGCGGATAGCAAGCTGATATGGCAATTGTTGATTCTCCACCACCACACCAACTGTAGTCTCCTTATGAGTTCAGTGAGCTCCAACATTGCTGGTCTGTGCAGCCGTTATTTGTTTCTCTGCCCACAAAGCTGATCAGAAAGGCTATAGCGGCAGTGGTGAGTGTTTTAACTGAGTGACCCCCAGTCATAACTGACCGGAATCTGTAGCAGTTTACTGAATACCAACTGCTCTTCCCAGGGGACATGCAATTCTTATAAAGGACGCTTAGCCAGAGCTTTCTCTTCATTGGACTGAAATGGCATAACACTGAGTCACCAGAAAACTTCCTTGTGTTTATGGTAACTTGTATTTCATTGTATTGACTAAATGATAACTCTCTTCAAGCTCTCAAGGGCAGGGGGAATATTCACCACCAGTGGGAACAAGTACTTTTATTTAGCTGCCTAGAACCTAAGCTCTAGAATTCCCTCCCTAAACCTCTCTGCCTCCTTTAAGACTCTAAAACCTACTTCTGGTCACATAAGCTCATGTGGCTGAACACACCTTTGTACATTAAGTTGTTGTATTACAGCATTGCTCTTTGTATTGCAGCACAAGATTGAAGAATTTGCAAGAAATACATAGAACTGAAAGGAGATCTTTCAATATGTGTCTGAATATCCAAGTTAAATTGATTAAAATTACCCCCGCAAAAAAATTCATAGGACTGTTCCCATTGGCGGAAGGGTCGAGAACCAGACGACACAGATTTAATTTGATTGGCAGGAGGCCCAAAGGTGACATGAGGAAAACCTTTTTACGCAGCGAGTGGTTAGGATCTGGAATGCACTGCCTGAAAGGGTGGTGGAGGCAGATTCAATCGTGGCTTTCAAAAGGGAATTAGATAAGTACCTGAAGGAAAAAAATTGCAGGGCTACAGGAAAAAAGGGCAGGGGGGTGAAATTGAGCAGACGTGCCAGAGGGGAAGAACGGGCTGAATGACCTGTGCTGTAACCATTCTATTACCGAATCACCATGACAACACTGCTGCACAGCCCAGTGTAATACTTGAAATGTAACCAAGTTATGCTAACTGGAAAAAACCACTAAAATTTACAAGGAGACAAAATCCAGTCCAATATTGAACAGTTTATTTACGGTTAGTGACATTTCACATCAAGAGCCCAGGTCTCTCAGCTCCTGTACAAAGTCACAAGCCATCATTCCCTACAGGACAGGAGTCTCGCACACAATTATAAATACAAGTACTAAACACAATAGGCTTCATCCCTGCAGTCAGTTCAGTCACTCTTCCCCCAGGGTGTGCTTGTCGAACAGGTACTCTCCCATGCCATTCTCAGGGGCTCCCAGTCTCTTCAAGTTGGTGATGTGATCTCCAAGCTTCTTGATCATCTTCACTTGCTCATCCAAGTAGTGGGTCTCCAGGAAGTCACACAACTGGAAAAAGAGGGAAACTAGTTATGTCCAACAGCAGATTTCAAGGAACATCCTAGCTTCCCCCAAGAGTTTAATCCACTTGGACTGCAGGATAGTCTAGTGGTGCAATTGAGATTAATGGAATTACTGCATCATTAGATTAAACTTCCTGCACAATAGGGGCATAGATCCTAGAATCACTGGGACACATTTACTAGTCAATGTCCACAGTAGGCCAACCTCCCACCACTCAAAAACCTAAAAGGCACCAATACAAAGCTATTGGGCACGGAGATCCTTTGAATAGACTCAAGGACAGCAAGGTTCCACCACCTCCAACTTAACCAAAGCCCACATTACAGCATCAAGAACTTACATGAGGGTCTGTCCTCTCCGTGGAGAGTTTGTGCAGATCCAGCAGACTCTGGTTGACATTCTTCTCCATCTGCAGAGCTCTCTGCATCGCCACCAGACCATTGCTCCACTCATCCTGCTCTGGTTTCTGGAAAGGGAAATTCAGACAGTTCACTGTACAATGGATTAAACAAACAAGAAAGTATTGAAGGAAATTAGGGGTGCAAATGTCTAATGTTACCATGAACCAATGTGTTAGAAGAAAATAGAACTACTGCATTAAGCCAACACAACTACTGGAGTCAAATAACAGATGTATTTAAGGGGATGCTAGATAAGTACTAGGGAGAGGTGTATAGAAGGATAGGCAGATAGGGCTAGATGAAGCACGGTGGGAGGTGGCTCGTGGAGTATAAACTCCATCATGGACCCACTTGGCCAAATGGCCTGTTTGTGTTGTAAATTGGAGCCAATTGCTTTAGAAAGTATTTGAAACAATCAGTCTAAGTGAATCCAGACAGAAGGTCACTCGTTTATTGAGGCAAACCTTGATGTCCGCCAAGATGATTCGGCCTCCACGCCGATTCTGGAATTTCATCAGTTTCTCAGCGTGCTCCCGTTCCTCATGTGACTGCTCCTTGAAAAACTCAGCAAAGTGACGCAGGGCAACATCATCCCGGTCAAAGTAGAAGGACTATGGAGAGATCAGATAAATAGTTGGGTATCCCATGGCAGATCTATCATGGGAATTGTACATAAAGACAGCCAACCTGGATTTTGCTTTCTTTCAAAGGGTTCCAGTCTCACTGAACTTGTTGTACATGAAAACTAGCACAGGCCTACTTACTTCACTAACCTGGTAGAGAGTGGACAATCTTACCCCTAGCAATAGGGAAACTAGCCAATGGAAACAGCAAAAGAACCAGAGGCAACATGAGGAAACTCTTAAATGCATGCACTGCCTGAAAGGGTGGTGGAAGCAGATTAAATAGTAACTTTCAATTATGGGCCCAGATCTATTGCTAAGGGGCACTAGAAGCAAACCCATTAAAGTAGAGATCGAGTCACATTGCACAATTCACATCATACATCAAAGAGGAGAAACTGGTCTGAGTCTTACTGGCTACATTCATCCCATGGAACTAAAATTACCACAAGCAGCATTAATTTGGCACCTTCAACACTAATCAAGGCATTTCAGAGAGAACCAGATACCAAGGAATAAAGGTTCAAATTCTGAAGGTTTATGAAGAGCTTGGTCAAGGTCAAGAAGTAGGAAAGCAGAGGAGTTAAGGGAGAGTTCCACTGAGTGGGGTCAAAATGGCTGAAGGCTTCACCACCAGTAAAGCAAAGGGAGTTAGAGAAAAGACAGAAGGGCACAAACTGGTACTTAAAACTAGGAGGTTAAGAATATTAGGAGCAGGAGGAGGCCATTCAGCCACTCAAGCCTGCTCCACCATTCAATTTGATCATGGCTGACTTGTAGCTTTACTCCATCCCCCTGGAGACCCTTACCCAACAAAAACATCTGTCTTGAAAGCTCCAATTGTCCCAGCATCCACAGCTGGGGGGTGGGGGGCAGGGGAAAGCAGGTAAAGAAAGTGTTCCAGATTTCCACCACCCTTGTGTGAAAAAGTGCTTCCTGACTTCCCTCCTAAATAGCCAACTTCTAATTTTAAGATTACATCCCCTCATTACAAAAGCAAGGTAGGGAAAGGCCATGGAGTGATTTAGAAGTGAGGATAAGAATTCTGAATACCACACATTGAATGCAGAGTGTATTCCAAATATAAACTTCAACAACACGCTCACAAGAGCCCAGGAAAGATATTCATTAAGATACTCAGAATATGGTTCAGCTACTGCAAGGAACAGAGAGGCAGTTTGTGAATAAATACACAAGATGATAAATTGCATTATATTATAGCTTTAAAAAATGAATTTACTGCACATAGATTGAGGGGTGGGCTGGATACAGCACAGAATTTAGTAAAGTAACATTACATAGTCTCCACTATGAAGTGGTCAGAAATACAAGACTCACCATGGAGAGATAAACATAGGAGGAATAGAGCTCCATGTTGATCTGCTTGTTGACAGCATCCTCACAGTCCTTGTGGTAATTCTGACGCACTTGAGAAGCCATCCTAATTATTTTGTTTAAACCTAAGCTTTGTTGAAGTAAGAAGCTGGGATTTAACCAATCCCCCAAACTCCTGTATTTATACTGCTGGATAATCCAGGGCGTGGCCGCCTAGATGATGAGTGACATTCCTCAATACCCAATCAGAAGTGGCAGCCTCTCTCAGAGCACCAATCAAGTAAAGGGAGGAGGGGAGATGACTCCCAGAGCCGGTCAGAACTTTGAAAAATGAGTGTCATTGGCTGACAACGCAACCAGGGTAACAAGGGAAGGGGATGGTAGCATAGTGGTTAAGTTACTGTACTAGTTAATCCAGGGGAGCTTGACTAATGAGGTATGAGTTCAAATCCATCCATGGCAGCTGGGGAATTTAAATTTATAGAAAAAAAATATAAGGATCCCAATCGCCCTGACTTTCCTCAAACACAGGTTCAAATATCTGGGATCTTAGGCTAATCAATTGGGACGATTAAATCATCAATCAGAAACACATAAACCATAAGTGCCCCCCTTTTTAAAAGGGCACAAACAATAAGTTCCAAATTATGACAAAACTAACATAAAAACTTTTTAAATTATAATTTAGTTCCCTGGATCCACTCTGCACTCCAGTCCCTCTGGTGCCCACCGGTTATGGAAAGCCTCAAAGGGAACCGTCAGACACTGCGTGCTCCCTCTTCAGGGACACCCAGGCATTGTTGTAGCCGCGGAAGGGAGGCGGGCAGCCGGAGCGAACACCCCCCCATCGACCGCGCTCTGCCTGGACCAGTTGAGGGCCACCTTGCCCAGGTTAATTGAATCCTCCGTTGTTTGCGAGTCAGTGTCTTTTTAACAGTTCTGCGTGGTTCAGTGGGTTGGTCATTTTCAGGTATCTGCGGGTTTGAGGCAACATCCAAACAGATCAGTGAGTCTGCAAAGCGGGTCAGGCGAATGGAAAGTGCGTGTGAAGAATGTGACAAACACAAGTGCTCAGAAGTAAGAGAGGAAATAGCAGAGGCTCTGACCATCATTTTCCAATCTTCTCTGGCTTCAGGTGTGGTGCCAGAGGACTGGAGGACTGCTAACGTGGTACCGTTGTTTAAAAAGAGAGAAAGGGACAGACCGAATAATTACAGGTCAGTCAGCCTAACCTCGGTGGTGGGAAAATTATTGGAAACATTTCTGAGCGACAGGATAAATCTTCATTTAGAAAGACACGGACTAATCAGGGACAGTCAGCGTGGATTTGTTAAGGGAAGGTTGTGTCTGACTAACTTGATTGAATTTTTTGAGGATGTAACAAGGAGGGTCGATGAGGGTAGTGCGTTTGATGTAGTCTATATGGATTTTAGCAAGGCTTTTGATAAGGTCCTGCAAGGCAGACTGGTCACGAAAGTAAAAGCCCATGGGATCCAAGGCAAAGTGGCAAGTTGGATCCAAAATTGTCTCAGAGGCAGGAAACAAAGGGTCATTGTCGAAGGGTGTTTTTGTGACTGGAAGGCTGTTTCCAGTGGGGTTCCGCAGGGCTCAGTACTGGATCCTTTGCTTTTTGTGGTATATATCAATCATATGGACTTGAATGTAGGAAGTATGATTAAGAGGTTTGCAGATGATACAAAAATTATCCGTGTGGTTGATAATGAAGAAAGCTGAACACTGCAGGAAGATATCAATGGACTGGTCAGGTGGGCAGAACAGTGGCAAATGGAATTGAATCTGGAGAAGTGTGAGGTTATGCATTTGTGGAGGGCTAACAAGGCAAGGGAATACACAATAAATGGTAGGACACCGAGAAGTGCAGAAGATCAGAGGGACCTTGGAGTGCATGTCCACAGATCCCTGAAGGTAGCTGGACAGGTAGATAAGGTGGTTAAGAAGGCATACGGGATACTTGCCTTTATTAGCCGAGGCATAGAATATAAGAGCAGGGAGGTTATGCTTGAAATGTATAAAACACTAGTTAGGCCGCAGCTAGAATACTGCGTGCAGTTCTGGTCACCACATTACAGGAAGGATGTGATTGCACTAGAGAGGGTGCAGAGGAGATTTACGAGGATGTTGCCTGGGCTGGGGAATTTTAGCTATGAGGAAAGATTGGATAGGCTGGGGTTGTTTTCTTTGGAACAGAGGAGGCTGAAGGGAGACCTAATTGAGGTGTATAAAATTATGAGGGGCCTAGATAGAGTGGATAGGAAGGACCTATTTCCCTTAGCAGAAGGGCCGACAACCAGGGGGCATAGATTTAAAGTAATTGGTCGGAGGTTCAGAGGGGATTTGAGGAGAACTTTTTTCACCCAGAGGGTGGTGGGGGTCTGGAACTCACTGCCTGAAAGGGTGGTAGAGGCAGAAACCCTCATCACATTTAAAAAGTACTTGGATATGCACTTGAAGTGCCGTAACCTACAGGGCTACGGACCAAGAGCGGGAAAGTGGGATTAGGCTGGATAGCTCTTTGTCGGCCTCCTTCTGTGCTGTAAATTTCTATGATTCTATGATACTCCTTCACTTCCAGGTTTAGTGAGCACCTGTACGCACATCAGCTTGAATGTGGAGGGGACACAGAAACATAGAAAAATAGGAGCAGGAGTAGGCCATTCGGCCCTTCGAGCCTGCTCCACCATTCAATATGATCATGGCTGATCTTCTATCTCAATACCATATTCCCGCTCTCTCCCCATAGCCCTTGATGCCTTTTGCGTCTAGAAATCTATCTATCTCCTTGTTAAATATATTCAGTGACTTGGCCTCCACAGCCTTCTGTGGTAGAGAATTCCACAGGGACCATGGGATGTTGAGTTCTTGTTATGTTACCATGAAATTTTACAAGCAATGAAATGGACTGCAGTCCAAAAAGAAAGAAAGACTTGCACCCGAATATCTCCTTGCACCTGGACTTCATTGTGGAAGCCTCGGGAATGTTTATCCCCTCAGAAAGAAGAAAGACTTGCATTTCTATAGCGCCTTTCACGGCCTCGGGACGCCCCAAAGCGCTTTACAGCCAATGAAGTACTTTTTGAAGTGTAGTCACTGTTGTAATGTAGGAAATGCGGCAGTTACTTTGCACACAGCAAGCTCCCACAAACAGCAATGTGATAATGACCAGATCATCTGTTTTAGTGATGTTGGTTGAGGGATAAATATTGTCCAGGACACCGGGGAGAACTTCCCTGCTCTTCTTCGAAATGACGTCCAGAAATCTTTTACATCCACCTGAGAGGGCAGACGGGGCCTCGGTTGAACATCTCATCCGAAAGACGGCACCTCCGACAGTGCAGCACTCCCTCAGCACTGCACTGAGAGTGTCAGCATAGCTTTTTGTGCATAAGTCTATGGAGTGGGGACTTGAACCCATGACCTTCTGACTCAGAGACGAGAGTGCGACCCACTGAGTCCATCTGACTGATCCCTGAAACTAAAAGCTCTCAGTCACCCACTCCACCAATATCCATCTCAATCATCTGTAAATTCTCCACGTTATCTGCCTCCATGATCCCCTGACTCATCTCCCATGTTGGTGGCTTGTGGCCTGGAGCCATTTAATTTATATTCCCACTGTCGATTTCCTTTTCCTAGTGTCAGCTGTGGCTCAGTGGGCAGCACACTCGCCTCTGAGTCAGAAGGTTGTGGGTTCAAGTCCCACTCCAGTAGACCTAAGCACATGAAGCTAGGCTGAGACTCCAGTCTAGTGCTGAGGGAGTGCTGAACTGTCGGAGGTACTGTCTTTCAGATGAGATGTTAAGCTGAGGCCCTGTCTGCCCTCTCAGATGGATGTAAAAGATCCCATGGCACTATTTCAAAGAAGAGCAGGGGAGTTGTCCCTGGTACTGATATTTCTCCCTCAACCAACATAACAAAAACAGATTATCTGGTCATTTTCACATTGCTGTTGGTGGGAGCTTACTGTGCATAAATTGGCTGCCACATTTCCCACATTACAACAATGACTACACTTCAAAAGTACTTTGTTGGCTGTAAAGTGCATTGAGATGTCCGGTGGTCGTGAAAGGCGCTATAGAAATGCAAGTCTTTCTTTCTTTGCCGTAGTCTCATTCTTTTGTATTTTCCCACATTAAATGCCATTTTCCACCCACCTATCCCGATCCCTTTGTATTTGTAGGTCCGCCTCACCCCTATTATTAGATTCATGCCAGCTTTAAATGATGGTTAACTGTGTATGTGTGTTTTTGTAATGTTTTAAATATGACCTTTTGCACGAGTACATTCCATGCATTTTACACGTACTGTGGTAAGTCTAGTCTATCCGCCAGGGAAAGGATGTTTGAGTTAAGCTGACGGGATTGGGGGGATTGCGGGAAGAGAGAGGCAATCACTGTGTCTACTCTTTTTGAGCAACCCATAAACAAACAGACTGTAACTAAACTTTAAACATTAAATGAAACTTAACAAATTAAATTGAAATTTGGTTGCCGGGGGTGATGAGGCACTCCAGTCCCTGAGCACAGAGAGAGGCTGGGAAATATGAAACGAGATTGAAACAAACAGCAGGAGCTTGAGCAAAGTGCTGCACAGCAAGGGAATGAGAAGCTGAAGAGATGGAGAAAACAGCCAGACAACTATAGGAGGAACTACAAGCGCTTCATCCGAGTTTTGGAACATACTCAAGTTTGGATGTCGCTGGCAAGTCCAGCATTTATTGCCCATCCCTATTTGCCCTGAGAAGGTGATGGTGAGCCACCTTCTTGAACTACAGTGCATGTGAAGGTGCTCAATAATGGTTATGATAGGGCTTGCTAGGTCACTTCAGAGGGCAATTAGGAGTCAACCACATTGGTGTGCAAATGGAGTCACATATAGGCCCATACGAGGTAAGGATGGCAGGTTTCCTTTCCCTAAAAAAGTTAGTGAGCCAGTTGGACTGTTACAACAATCTGAAAAGTTCAGTTTTTAAAATTTTTTACACTGAACCCAAATTTGCAAATGGTCATAGTGAGATTTGAACTCCTATTCCATGGATTATTAGTCCAGTAACAGCCACGGCACTATTGTACCCCTCACATAGCTTGAAACAAGGCTCAACCTCCTCTTTCCCTCAGTGAGGCCGGTTTAAAAGCCACAATTGAGACTACGGTAATGCAAGTTGAAATTCCGCACACATTAGCTCCTGGTAACAGCCGATATTTGGAATTAAAACAGTTTAGTTGAAGTTATACCTGATGGGAAAGGCTGACATCCACTAATTGCAAATGGACTATTTTGGTCCTTTAATAATGCCCTCCATTAAAATTATTCAAAGGGAAAACTGCACAATGTTAAATCATTCTCAATGAACATTGGCCTTTTTCCACAGAGGCTGGTGGTTATGTCTAGTATATAGATCAGCAGCTTACATTAGATACCTGGCTATGTTACCAGCTCTTCCTTTCCACACAATACATGAATTTAGTGAGGCCTCATCGGATGTTCCTTGTGCTTTGGATGGATACCTGCTTCAGGGAACACTTTTCTAGTGTTCCTAAAATAGAAAGACTATCAGCAGCAATTCATGTGGGTTGTCTGTTCAGTAGGTGCAGACTCTACTGTAACAGCACACCCTTGGCAAAGAGATTCAAACATGAGGGGCAAAGTCTTACTGTAACCAGATTACACAAATCTCTCTTCTGCAATGCACCAAACCTTAAAAACCCAATTAAAAAGGCTAAGATTAGACTTGTAGCTAGCATCTTAGGCCACTATGGAACCAAAGTCAGTATTGTGGAGGGGAAGGTGTTAAAACATCCCACACGCCCAAGCAAATCAGGTTTGAGCAAAATCACAACCCATTTCTTTGCAGAAGTAGTTCTTGTTTGATGAAAGGTCAAACTACATTGATCTGAAAATGTGCTCTGTTACTTAACTAAAAAAGGGTCCAGTTCAACTCAAATGTTTTTATTTCAGCTGCAAGAACACCCAATGTTTTAGAAGTTAATCCTAAGGCTTTGAGCTCAGCTCTTAGTTCAGAGTGATGACAACACAGTACTTTAGCAATACACAAGCTGAGTGTCTACAATGTAGACAACAGTCACTCTTCCCCCAGGGTGTGCTTGTCAAACAGGTACTCTCCCAGGCCATTCTCAGGGGCTCCCAGTCTCTTCAAGTTGGTGATGTGATCTCCAAGCTTCTTGATCATCTTCACTTGCTCATCCAAGTAATGGGTCTCCAGGACGTCACAACTGGGGAGGAATAAAAATCACTGAGCCAGCTCCTTCAATAACAAATCCTGCATGATCACCACCAACTTGTATTTATACAGCATCTTTTTCCATAGTAAAACATCCCAAGGCGCTTTAACAAAATTTGACAGCCACACAAGGGGATATTCGGACCGATAACCCAAAGCTTGGTCAAAGAGGTAGGTGTTGAGTATTGCCTGGTAAAACTCTCCTTATGTCCCATGACAAAAATTGAGCAAGGGGATTACTAGAGACACAACTTTGTTCCCTCCCAGCTACAAGTGTTGAAAATAAATGCTGCCCCGACTGTTCATCTAAAGTCACTCAGTTGGAGGATTCTGACAAGCGTGAAGTTATCCACTTGATAGAAAAAACAGAAAGGCAGAGTATTTCCTAAATGGTGAAAGATTGGGGATTGCAGATGCGCAAAGGGACCTGGGTGTCCTTGTACATGAGTCACTGAAAGTGAATGCGCAGGTGCAGCAAGCCATTAGTAAGGCAAATGGTATGCTGGCCTTCATAGCGAAAGGGTTCGAGTACAGGAACAAGGATGTCTTGCTGCAGTTGTACAGGGCCTTGGTGAGACCACACCTGGAGTACTGTGTACAATTTTGGTCGCCTTATCTGAGGAAGGATGTTTTGCCATGGAAGGAGTTCAGTGAAGATTCACAAGGCTGATACCTGGGATGGCAGGAATGACGTATGAAGAGAGATTGAGTTTATACTCACTGGAGTTTAGAAGAATGAGAAGGGATCTCATTAAAAACTTACAAAATTCTGTCAGGACAGGACAAACTAGATGCTGGATGGATGTTCCCAATGGTGAGGGAGTCCAGAACCAGGGGTCACAGTTTAAGGATAAGGGGTAAGCCATTTAGGACAGAGGAGGAATTTCTTCACCCAGAGAGTGGTGAACCTGTGGAACTCTCTGCCACAGAAGGCAGTAGAGGCCAATTCATTAAATAGATTAAAGAAGGCATTGGATATATTTCTTAAGGCTAAAGGGATCAAGGAGAAAGCAGGGACAGGGTACTGAATTTGGATTTTCAGCCATGATTGCATTGAATGGCGGAGCAGGCTAGAGGGGCTGAATGGCCTACTCCTGCTCCTATCTTGTATAATTCTATGAAATTCAAGTCTTTCACCAACTCAAATGAAAATCAAGTTGGAGCCCCAAGATGCAGTCATTGAATCTTCTTGCCACAATTATATACAAGACACTAACTACAGTCCTCTAGTTATGCATGAAGAAAACTAGTCAAACTCTTGATAGGACCAACCTCCATGCAAATTCTGAGGCAGTAGCCTGCCCATGGAACGTCTTTTTAAAGTTAGACGATCAACTTGACCGATAAGGGGGAAGGAAAAAAAAAATTGTACGTAGGAACAGTTAATGCAATTCAATTGGATTTGTATTTGGATTAAAAATATTTTATGCAAGTTTGCAGTTCAGGTATTCTATAGATACCATCCATAAAAAAGGTCACAGCTCAGAAACTACTAATTGGCCACCAATATACTACATCCTTTAGGTTGTATTTTTTAGTTTTCTTATATTGGAAAGTTTAAGAACATACTAACAAACAAGGAACAGGACAGTCTTTTTGAAAAGGTGACAGTAAGATTCCACCCTGGTACAAAGTTGAATAGAAAAAAAATGAATGGTTCACCTGGCTAGAATTCTGTCACTTCACATTACTTCATTTTAACTTTACTAAGAACAAGCAAAGCGAAGGCTCTTAAAACTCACCATGGAGAGATAAACATAGGAGGAATAGAGCTCCATGTTGATCTGCTTGTTGACAGCATCCTCAGTCCTTGTGGTAGTTCTGACGCACTTGGGAGGCCATCCTGACCGTTATGATTATGCAGCAATAATACTCAGGCTAAGTTCAGTCTTAAAATGCCTGACCCATACTCAGATTTATTCTGTTAAGCACAACCCACCTTTAAATACAGTAAGTGATGATCATTGATGGACAATTGTTGATGGCCACTCTGGCACCTACTCAGCCACCAATGAACAAAGAGAAAGAATGATAAGGTTGCAAACCAATCAGAGCTTTGAAGATTAAGTGCCAATGGATGACCACTCACTACTCTTCAATTGAAAACAATAGAGACACCAGGATGCCCCAGTATCAGAATCACTGTCCAAACCAGAATCAAACTGGTTCTTCATATGGCAATGTGTACTCTTCTGGATTGGGTGTTTAAACAAATTGTCTAACTTAAAACATGAATTAAATTTTGGTTGCCGGGGTGATAATGCACTCCAGTCCCTGCGGTGCCTACCCGGCGCAGAAGGCCGCAAACGTTCCTGTGGACAGTGTGCTCCATCTCCAGGGCCACCCGGGCGTGAACGTGGCCACAGAAGAGGCAGGCAGTCGGGTCCTCCACCGCCTGCTGCCTGGACCAGTTAATGGCCTTTTTGGCCAGGCCCAGGAGCAGTCCTATGAGGAGGTCCTCCGATCTGCCCGCTCCCCTCCGCACCGGTTGACCAAAGATCAGGAGCGTGGGACTGAAGTGTAACCAAAAATTGAGGAGCAGCTCCTTCAAATAATGAATGTCAGAGGGGCTGCAACCTCTCACATTCAGTGTAAACACAGCCCAGTCTAGCTCTTATCTGAAGTAAACCAAATGTTCATCAGAAAATAAAGCTATCACTCAAAATTTACAAGGAGACAAAATCCAGTCCAATGTTGAACAGTTTATTTACAGTTAGTGACAGTTGATATTACATTAAGAGCCCAGGTCTCACAGCTCTTTGTACAAAGTCACACAACCCATCATTCCCTGAAGGACAGGGTCTCAATTATATAAACACGAGTACTGAACAAAATAAGCTTCAGTCACTCTCCCCCAGGGTGTGCTTGTCAAACAGGTACTCTCCCATGCCATTCTCAGGGGCTCCCAGTCTCTTCAAGTTGGTGATGTGATCTCCAAGCTTCTTGATCATCTTCACTTGCTCATCCAAGTAGTGGGTCTCCAGGAAGTCACACAACTGAAAGAAAATAAATGAAACAGATTGCCAGTAGCAGATATCAAGGAACATCTGAGCTTTCCCCCACCCCCCTCCTTCTAGAGCATTCGGAATAAGGTAGATGAATTAGCTGCGCAAAGAGAGGTAAACGAATATGATTTGATTGGGATTACGGAAACATGGCTCCAGGGTGGCCAAGGCTGGGAACTCAACATCCTGGGGTATTCAATATTCAGGAAAGATAGGCAAAAAGGAAAGGGAGGTGGGGTAGCATTGCTGGTTAAAGAGGGGATTAACATAATTGTAAGGAAGGATATTAGCTCTGATGTGGAATCTGTATGGGTAGAACAGAGAAATACCAAGGGGCAGAAAACGTTAGTGGGAGTGGTATATAGACCTCCAAACAGTAATGCGGAGGTTGGGGATGGCATTAAAAGGGAAATTAGAGAAGCGTGCAATAAGGGCACAGCAGTCATCATGGGTGACTTTAATCTACATATAGATTGGTCTAACCAAATTAGCAACAATACTGTGGAGGACGAATTCCTGGAGTGTTTACGGGATGGTTTCCTGGACCAATATGTTGAGGAACCAGCCAAAGATCAGGCCATCTTAGACTGGGTATTATGTAATGAGAAAGGATTAATTAGCAATCTTGTTGTGCGAGGCCCCTTTGGGAGGAGCAATCATAATATGATGAATTCTTCATTCTTCATTAGGATGGAGAGTGAAGTAGTTGACTCAGACTAGGGTCCTGAATTTAAATAAAGGAAACTACAATGGTATGAGGCACGAGTTGGTTGGGGAATGTCACTCAAAGGGTTGACTGTGGATAGGCAATGGCAAACATTCAAAGAACTGCAGAATTTGTTCATCCCAGTTTGGCATAAGAATAAAACAAAAAAGGTGACTCAACTGTGGCTCACAAGGGAAATTAGGGATAGCATAAGATCCAAGTAGAGGACATATAAATTGGCCAGAAAAAGCAGTAAACTTGAGGATTGGGAGCAGTTTAGGATTCAACAAAAGGATTAATTAAGAAGGGGAAAATAGAATATGAGGGGAAGCTTGCAGGGAACATAAAAACTGACTATAAAAGCTTTTATAGATATGTGAAGAGAAAAAGATTGAAGTCGAGCGTAGGTCCCTTGCAGTCAGAATCAGGGGAACTTATATTGGAGAACAAAGAAATGGCAGACCAATTAAATACATATTTTGGTTCTGTCTTCACAAAGGAGGACACAAATAACCTCCGAGATGTCAAGGGAACATAGGGTCTGATGAAAGGGAGGAACTGAAAGAAATCAGTATTTGTAGAGAAATAGTGTTAGGGAAATTGATGGGATTGAAGGCCGATAAATCCCCAAGGCCTGATAATCTACATCCTAGGGTACTTAAGGAAGTGGCCCTAGAAATAGTAGATGCATTGCTGATCATGTTGCAACATTCGATGGAATCTGGAACACTACCCATGGATTGGAGGGTAGCTAATGTTACCCCACTATTCAAAAAAAGGTGGTAGAGAGAAAACGGGGAATTACAGACCGGTAAGCCGGACATTAGTGGGGAAAATGCTAGAGTCCATCATAAGAGATGTAATAGCAGAGCACTTGGAAAACAGTGACAGGATCAGACAAAGTCAACATGGATTTACAAAAGGTAAATCGTGCTTGACTAATCGACTGGAATTTTTTGAGGATGTAACTGGTAAAATAGATAAGGGAGAACCAGTGGATGTGGTGTATTTGGACTTCAAAAGGCTTTCGATAAGGTCCCGCATGAGAGATTAGCGTGTAAAGTTAAGGCACATGGATTGGGGCAAGGTATTGACTTGGATAGAGAACTGGTTGGCAGACAGAAAGCAAAGAGTTGGAATAAATGGGTCTTTTTCCAAGTGGCAGGCAGTGACTAGTGGGGTACTGCAGGTATTGGTCCTTGGACCCCAGCTATTCACAATATATATTAATGATCTAGACAAGGGAACTAGATGTAATATCTCCAAGTTTGCAAACAACACAAAGCTGGGTGGGTGTGCGCTGTGAGGAGGATGCAGAGAAATTCCAGGATGATTTGGACAGGTTGGGTGATTGGGCAGAAGTGTGGCAGATGCAATATAATGTGGATAAATGTGAGGTTATCCACTTGTCAAAAACAGGAAGGCAGATTATTATCTGAATGGCAATAGATTGGGAGAAGAGGATGTGCAACGAGACCTGGGTGTCCTTGTGCACCAGTCGCTGAAGGTAAGCATGCAGGTGCAGCAGGCGGTTAAGGCAGCAAATGGTATGTTGGCCTGCGTAGCGAGAGGGTTTGAGTGCAGGAACAAGGATGTCTTGCTGCAGTTGTACAGGGACTTGGAGAGACCACACCTTGAGTACTGTGCACAGTTTTGGTCGCCTTATCTGAGGAAGGAGGTTCTTGCCATGGAAGGAGTTCAGTGAAGATTCACTAGGCTGATACCTGGGATGGCAGGAATGACGTATGAGGAGAGATTGGGCTTATACTCGCTGGAGTTTAGAACAATGAGGGGATCTCATTGAAACTTATAAAATTCTGACAGGACAGACAGACGAGATGCAGGAAGGATGTTCCTGATGATCAGGGAGTCTAGAACCAGGGGTCACAGTTTAAGGATAAGGGGTAAGCCATTTAGGACAGAAATGGAGGAGGAATTTCTTCACCCAGAGAGTGGCGAACCTGTGGAATTCTCTACCACAGTTGGCAGTAGAGGCCAAGTCATTAAATAGATTCAAGAAGGAGTTGGATATATTTCTTCAGGCTAAAGGGATCAAGGGATATGGAGAAAAAGCAGGGACAGGGTTCTGAATTTGGATGATCAACCATGATCGCATTGAATGGTGGAGCAGACTAGAGGGGTTGAATGGCCTACTCCTGCTCCTATCTTCTATGTTTCTATGTAATCCTCTTGGACTGGAGGATAGTCAAGTGGTGTAATTGAGATGTAAATTTGCTCAAATGATCCAGTAATTCCTGTACAATAGATGCTTAGATCCTAAAAACACTGCAACACATTTATTCTCAATGTCCACATTAGGCCAACCGTCCCGTCCTCTCCCCAACCCCCTGAAGGACCCAGGAGAGAGACACCAACACAAAGCGATTGGGCATGGAGATATTTGAATAGGCTCAAGGACAGCAAGGGTCCACCACCTCCAACATACCCAAAAACCCACATTAAGAACTTACATGAGGGTCAGTGCTCCCAGTGGACAGTTTGTGCAGATCCAGAAGACTCTGGTTGACATTCTTCTCCATCTGCAGAGCTCTCTGCATCACCTCCAGACCATTGCTCCACTCATCCTGCTCTGGTTTCTGAAGGGGAAAGTCACAGTTCACTAACAATGAATTAAACAAAAAATACATGAGACAGTACAAGGAAAACAGGGGTGAACAGCAGCCAGAAGTCCATGTTACCATGAACCAATGTGTCACAGGAATATAGAATTACTGCATTAAGCCACCAGAACCATGGAATCAAATTGAAACTAATTGCTTTAGAAAGTATTGGAAACAAGGGGATCCCGACAGAGGGCCACTCATTTATTGAATCCAACCTTGATGTCCTCCAAGATGATTCGGCCTCCACGCCGATTCTGGAATTTCATCAGTTTCTCAGCGTGCTCACGTTCCTCATGTGACTGCTCCTTGAGGAACTCAGCAAAGTGACGCAGGGCAACGTCATCCCGGTCAAAGTAATAGGACTGTGGAGAGAATTTTAAACAGCTTCATCAGACCTAGATCTTCATATACAATGCAAGATTATTATTTTTACCCCTAGTTAGTGAGTTCCTAATCTTGCAAAAATAGATAACATGGGTTAACTAGCAAAATGCAATTCACTTCACTAATCAGAACATGTTGGACAGCTTCTCCTCCCAATAAAAACAGGATGAAAGATTCAACTAGCAAAAAAACAAACTATAAACTAATGATGTTCAGGATTATATTTCAGGCCCGGTCTGTCTTCAGGTGGATGTGAAAGATCTCAAGGCACTACTTCAGAGAACAGGGAGTTCTCTCCGGTTTCCCAGGCCAATATTTATCCCTCAACCAACACCACTAAAACAGATGATCTGATCATTCATTGTTTGTGGGAGCTTACTGTGCACAAATTGGCTGCTGCATGTTCCACATAACAGTGACTTCATTGGCTACAAAGCACTTTGGGAGGTAGTCAAAGGCTCTATTTAAATGCTTATTTTTGCCATTCTAAACTAAAGTTGGTCATGAAATGAGAACATTCCAGTAGTTTTACACTACAATGTAGTGCAAGAGATCTAGGCACAGTGAACAAGGCTTCAACACCAGGATTCTCAGGACTTCACTTCCAGTTAAAGAGAAAGCTAGTGAGGACCTGCCAACATTTCACTCACTACAGTCACCCCACTGAAACTGAACTTTGTCTCATGTCAACAAGCACAAGCACTTGACCAGGTTTGTGCTCTTCTTCTGTTACAAACTCAGGCAGCAGCTGAGCTAGTTCCATATATTAAACCTGTCAATAGAGTGCAGCTGCTACAAGGAGCAGGCCATTAACTCAACAAGATCACCCTGAAGTACTCACTGCCCAAAGATTGCTTCCCCAGGTAAGGAAGTCAAGAGAAATATAGTTTAAAGCCAGTTCGTGAAACTGCAGAATTTCCAACTTTTCAGAATACAACAACAAGGAACACAAGACTCACCATGGAGAGATAAACATAGGAGGAATAGAGCTCCATGTTGATCTGCTTGTTGACAGCAGCCTCACAGTCCTTGTGGTAGTTCTGACGCACTTGGGAGGCCATCTTCACTATTTTTTGTTAATACTAGTACTGCTCACTAACACCTAGAAAGTTCAAGAACTGACCCTTTCTAACCCAAGCTCTTGTATTTATACTACTGGGACAGCCTGCATTCAAACAAGGAATGACATCACCAATGATGATTGACAATCCCTGAGAGCCAATCAGGAATCGCTCCTGAGTCCAGGCACCAATTAACAAAGGAGAGTGGGTGAGACCCAGAGCCAATCAGAGCTATGGAAAACCGGCAGGTTTGGGAACTCTTTTTGAGTCAACATAAAACGACTGTAAATTAACAAAACTTCAAATGAAACTTATCTCATTAAACTAAAATAACATTGTCCGGGGAGACGATGCACTCCAGTCCCTGCGGCCCGGCAGGTTTGGGAGATCAGTCTCGGTGATGTCACTGTTTTTTTTTATTTTAAAATTTGAACATTTTATTTACAGTAAATGACATTACAGAGATCAAGTTCACAAGTCACAAGACAAAGTCACAAGCCATCATTGCCTACAAGGCAGGGAACTCAGTCTCTACAAGTTGCTGATGTGATCTCCAAGCTCCTTGATCGTCTTCACTTGTTCATCCAGATAGTGGGTCTCCAGGAATTCACACAGATGAGGGTCGGCGCTCCCAGTGCAGAGTTTGTGCAGATCCAGCAGACTCTGGTTGACACTCTTCTCCATCCGCAGAGCTCTCTGTATCGCCGAGCGGAGCCTCCTGCTCTCCCGGACAAAGAGATGAACTGCAAAGGAACTTAAAATACTTAAATTAAATTTTAAAACATATCAAATTAAGGTAAAATCACATTGGCCGAGGTGATGATGCACTCCAGTCCCCGCGGCACCCACCGGTCGCGGAAGGTCTCGAGCGTGCCCGCGGACACCGCGTGCTCCATCTCCAGGGCCACCCGGGTGCGAACATGGCCGCGGAAGAGAGGCAGGCAATCGGGCCAAACGACCCCCTCAACCGCCCGCTGCCTGGACCTGTTAATGGCCACTTTGGCCAGGCCCAGGAGCAGTCCTACGAGGAGGTCCTCCGATCTGCCCGCTCCCCTCCGCACCGGGTGACCGAAGATCAGGAGCGTGGGACTGAAGTGCAGCCAGAAATCGAGGAGCAGCCCCTTCAAATAATGAGAGAGAGGCTGCAACCTCTCACATTCTGTATATACGTGGAACACGGACTCCTCCAGGCCGCAGAAAAGGCAGACGCCCTGGGAGTCCGTGAACCTATTAAAAACTTTATTGCACGGGACTGCTCCGTGCCACACCCTCCAGGCCAAGTCCCCAATAGAAAAAGGGAGGACTCCCGTGTAGAGAGCCCTCCATTGGGGACCTCTGCCGGACAGCAAGATGGCACGCCAAGACGTGTCCGGGCAGCAGACAAAGATGGCAAAGTGGAGTGTGCAGGAAATCCCTCCGTGCAGAATGAAAAGGCACAGAGGGCATTTCCCCGAGACAGCTCAAGCTGTGAGGTGCCGGTTCCCACAGCCCAGTGTACTGCTTGTCTGATATAAACCAAATTATGTTAACTTTAGATGCATTGCTGGTCATCTTCCAAAATTCTATAGACTCTGGAACAGTTCCCATGGATTGGAGGGTAGCTAGTGTAAACCCACTATTTAAAAAAGGTGGGAGAGAGAAAACGGGGAATTATAGACCGGTAAGCCTGACATCGGTAGTGGGGAAAATGCTAGAGTCCATTATAAAAGATGTAATAGCAGAGCACTTGGAAAACAGTGACAGGATCGGACAAAGTCAACATGGATTTACAAAAGGTAAATAATGCTTGACTAATCTACTGGAATTTTTTGAGGATGTAACTGGTAGAATAGACAAGGGAGAACCAGTGGATGTGGTGTATTTGGACTTTCAGAAGGCTTTCGATAAGGTCCCACATAAGAGATTAGCATGCAAAGTTAAAGCACATGGGATTGAGGGTAAGGTACTGACTTGGATAGAGAACTGGTTGGCAGACAGGAAGCAAAGAGTTGGAATAAACGGGTCTTTTTCCAAGTGGCAGGCAGTGACTAGTGGGGTACCGCAGGGATCGGTGCTAGGACCCCAGCTGTTCACAATATATAGTAATGATCTAGACGAGGGAACTAGATGCAATATCTCCAAGTTTGCAGACGACACAAAGCTGGGTGTGTTGAGGAGGATGCAGAGAAACTCCAGTATGATTTGGACAAATTGGGTGATTGGGCAGATGCATTATAATGTGGATAAATGCAAGGTTATCCACTTTGGTGTCAAAAACAGGAAGGTAGATTATTATCTGAACGCCAATAGATTGGGAAAAGGGGAAGTGCAGCGAGACCTAGGAGTCCTTGTGCACCAGTCGTTGAAGGTAAGCATACAGGTGCAGCAGGCGGTTAAGAAGGCAAATGGTATGTTGGCCTTCATAGCGAGAGGATTCGAGTACAGGAGCAAGGATGTCTTGCTGCAGTTGTACAGGGCCTTGGTGAGACCACACCTTGAGTATTGTGTGCAGTTTTAGTCACCTTATCTGAGGAAGGATGTTCTTGCCATGGAGGGAGTGCAGCGAAGATTCACTAGACTGATACCTGGGATGGCAGGAATGACGTATGAAGAGAGATTGGGACGACTGGGCTTGTATTCGCTAGAGTTTAGATGAATGAGAGGGGATCTCATTGAAACTTATAAAATTCTAACAGGACTAGACAGACGAGATGCAGGAAGGATGTTCCCGATGGCAGGGGAGACCAGAACCAGGGATCACAGTCTAAGGGTAAAGGGTAAGCCATTTAGGACTGACATGAGGAGGAATTTCTTCACCCAGAGAGTGGTGAACCTATGGCATTCTCTACCACAAGGCAATTGAGGCCAATTCATCCAGCTCAATACAGCAGAATTACACTCGAAGGAAATGACTCTTCCGTGGCCACGTTCGCACCCGGGTGGCCCTGGAGATGGAGCACGCGGTGTCCGCCGGTACGCTCGAGGCCTTCCGCGACCAGTGGGCACCGCGGGGATTAGGGTGCTTCTTCACCCCGGACAACCAAAGTCTCAATTTAATTTGTTAAATTTCATTTAATATACTTTCATTAATTTACAGTTTGTTCGTACCCAAAAGAGTACACTAGAAGGAAAGAGGAAAATCAGTTACACAGCCCAGTGTAACTCTTGTCTGAAGTAAACCAAATGTTAATCAGAAAATAAGCAACCACTCAAATTTACAAGGAGACAAAATCCAGTCCAATGTTGAAGAGTTTATTTACAGTTAGTGACAGTTGATGTTACATTAAGAGCCCAGGTCTCACAGCTCTTTGTACAAAGTCACACAACCCATCATTCCCTGAAGGACAGGGTCGCACAATTAGATAAACACGAATACTGAACACAATAAGCTTCAGTCACTCTCCCCCAGGGTGTGCTTGTCAAACAGGTACTCTCCCATGCCATTCTCAGGGGCTCCTAGTCTCTTCAAGTTGGTGATGTGATCTCCAAGCTTCTTGATCATCTTCACTTGCTCATCCAAGTAGTGGGTCTCCAGGAAGTCACACAACTGAAAGAAAGAAGCAAAACTAGTTATGGCCAGTAGCAGACATCAAGGAACATCTGAGCTTTTCCCCCACCCCTCCAGAGTTGCGATTTTAATCCTCTTGGACTGGATGATAGTCAAGTGGTGTAATTGAGATGGATGTAAATTTCCTCAAATGATCCAGTAATTCCTGTACAATAGATGCTTAGATCCTGGAAAAACTGCAACACATTTATTCTCAATGTCCACATTAGGCCAACCGTCCCATCCTCTCCCCAACCCCCTGAAGGACTCAGGAGACACCCCAACACAAAGCTGTTGGGCATGGAGATATTTGAATAGGCTCAAGGACAGCAAGATTGAAACACCGCCAACATACCCAAAAACCCACATTAAGAACTTACATGAGGGTCAGTGCTCCCAGTGGACAGTTTGTGCAGATCCAGCAGACTCTGGTTGACATTCTTCTCCATCTGCAGAGCTCTCTGCATCACCTCCAGACCATTGCTCCACTCATCCTGCTCTGGCTTCTGAAGGGGAAAGTCACAGTTCACTTACAATGAATGAATCAAATAAATACATGAGACAAGGAAAATAGAAGAAAAATAGGGGTGAACAGCAGACAGAAGTCCATGTTACCATGAACCAATGTGTCACAGGAATACAGAATTACTGCATTAAGCCACCAGAACCATGGAATCAAATTGGAACTAATTGCTTTAGAAAGTATTGGAAACAAGGGGATCCCGACAGAGGGCCACTCATTCATTGAATCCAACCTTGATGTCCTCCAGGATGATACGCCCTCCACGCCGATTCTGGAATTTCATCAGTTTCTCAGCATCCTCGTGTTTCTCATGTGACTGCTCCTTGAGGAACTCAGCAAAGTGACGCAGGGCAACGTCATCCCGATCAAAGTAATAGGACTGTGGAGAGAATTTTAAACAGCTTCATCAGACCTAGATCTTCATATACAATGCAAGATTAGTATTTTTACCCCTAGTTAGTGAGTTCTTAATCTTGCAAAAATAGGTCCCATTGGTTAACTAGCAAAATGCAATTCACTTCACTAATCTGAACATGTTGGACAGCTTCTCCTCCCAATAAAAACAGGATGAAAGATTCAACCAGCAAAAAATGATGTTCAGGATTATATTTCATGTCCAGTCAAACTAAACTCTACTGCTGGATAAGTAGTACCTCCTCTACTTCCTGTCATTCAGATGAGATGTTAAACAGAGGCCCGGTCTGTCCTCAGGTGGATGTGAAAGATCTCAAGGCACTACTTCAGAGAACAGGGAGTTCTCTCCAGTTTCCCAGGCCAATATTTATCCCTCAACCAACACCACTAAAACAGATGATCTGATCATTCTCTCATTGTTTGAGATCACTTATTGTGCACAAATTGGCTACTGCATTTCCCACAACAGGTGCCTTCATTTGGCTACAAATCACTGTGAGGTAGTCAAAGGCACTATATAAATGCTTATTTTGCCATTCTAAACTCAAGTTGGGCATAGAATGAGAATTCCTCAATGCCAGTAGTTTTACACTACAATGTAGTGCAAGAGATCTAGGCACAGTGAACAAGGCTTCAACACCAGGATTCTCAGGACTTCACTTCCAGTTAAAGAGAAAGCTAGTGAGGACCTGCCAACATTTCACTCACTACAGTCACCCCACTGAAACTGAACTTTGTCTCATGTCAACAAGCACTTGACCAGGTTTGTGTTCTTCTGTTACAAACTCAGGCAGCAGCTGAGCTAGTTCCATATATTAAACCTGTCAATAGAGTGCAGCTGCTACAAGGAGCAGGCCATAACTCAACAAGATCACCCTGAAGTACTCACTGCCCAAAGATTGCTTCCCCAGGTAAGGAAGTCAAGAGAAATATAGTTTAAAGCCAGTTCATGGAACTGCAGAATTTCCAACTTTTCAGAATACAACAACAAGGAACACAAGACTCACCATGGAGAGATAAACATAGGAGGAATAGAGCTCCATGTTGATCTGCTTGTTGACAGCATCCTCACAGTCCTTGTGGTAGTTCTGACGCACTTGGGAGGCCATCTTCACTATTTTCTGTTATACTATTACTGCTCACTATCACCTAGAAAGTTCTACAACTGACCCTTGCTAAGCCAAGCTCTTGTATTTATACTATTGGGACAACCTGCATTCAAACCAGGAATGACATCACCAATGATGATTGACAATCCCTGAGAGCCAATCGGGAATCTTTCCTGAATCCAGGCACCAATTAACAAAGGAGAGAGGGTGTGGGGGAGGAGGGGGTGAGACCCAGAGCCAATCAGAGCTCTGGAAAACCGGCAGATTTGGGAGATCAGTCTCGGTGATGTCACTGCTTTTGGGTTCCTTGACCTTCTTCAAATCTGAAAGTCTCTCATTTGAATTAAATGACAATTTGCTGCTTTCGCTGAAGGGGCTTTTCATAATCTGGCCAAGTTTGTTGCTTGCAAGGAAGTGTGGTGCCGAGACAATACTCAAAGCAATCAAGTCATCTTGAGTGAATTTGCAAACCAGCCATTGGAGAGAGAAATGGGAATGAGAGAATGAGAGGGAGTGAACGTTACTGAACACAGTGTCACCCACAGACACGTCTCCATTTGCTCCAGCGTGTTTTGGGGCAGGCTTGATGGACCAGCTGGTCTTTTTCTGCCCGTCAATTTGGTACGTTAGATGAGTCCTTTTACAGCCAGCGTTGAATGAGGCGAAAGAATATTTGAATCTGATTGAAATGACGAGACTCAGATGTGCTCTAACTGTGGCTCATTATAGATACATACAGCACAGAAGGAGGCCGTTCGGCTCATCGTGCCTGTGCCGACCCTTTGAAAGAGCCACCCAATTAGTCCCTCTCCACTGCTCTTTCCCCTTAGCCCTGCAAATCTTTTCCTTTTCCAGAATAGATCCAATTCCCTCTTCAAAGTTACTATTGAATCTGCTTCCACCAGCCTTTCAGGCAGTGCATTCCAGATCACAACTTGCTGCGTAAAAATAATTCTCATCTCTCCCCTCTGGTTCTTTTGCCTTTCATGTTGGTGTTTCTCTGTGATCCAAAGCCTTGACATCTGGTTTCATTGCAGAAGTGGTTCAGTCCTGCATTAGGTGACGAGAGGCGCTCTCTTGGATTAAAACTCAGTTTTAGATGGGCCGGACGGGGTGGCAGTGATTCAGATCTGGAGCCACCAATCACGCCACAGGCACTACACTGATGGGAGAGATGCCACCAATGAGCACAGTTGACCCACCTGAACCGAAATTGTATCTGGGTATTTACACCTGTATTGGTCAAAAGGGATCCGAGAGGCGGTGAATGTCCTGCGGTGGCGAAGCGCTTCGACCGGACTGATGGACATCACATGGTCACACTCAATGGCCACCCAGGTGGGCACCAGACACTTCAATTGAGGCCTGTGGTTCCTGGTTCTGAGGGGGCTTTTGATTGATCCTTTCCACAGGACCGCTTTCATTTCAGTATCACTACCTCGAGGGAGTAGGAATGTCGATTGGTACAAAAAGCCCAGGGTGGTGAGAAGCATCTTTTGCCATTTATGAATTTTCACTCAACAGCAAAGATCGAATGTGACTGGAAACGTCTTTCCGCGAAGCAAAGACATTAACGTGGAATGACTGAAGACAGCTATTTCACTGCACTGACTGCAGTTCTCAACTCAGTTCCTAAATGAACTTGTAAACACTGGTGTGTTGCAGTATCAACATTTGAATCCATTCCTAGGAGTTAAGGAGACAAATGGTGATGCAATTAGATTTGGAAAGGATGATTGCTATTTGAAATGCACAGTGGGGCTAAATATAAATGGATGCATTTATGGAGGAGCTGCTGGTATTGGGTTTATTACTTGCTGGAACAGAAAGTGTTGAGCAGGAGAACTATCTATTTAACTTGCTTGGTGTTTTAAGTTATTTGCTTTGTGCATTTAATGAAATGCATTTAATCCTTCCAGAAGGATTACATTTTGTTGGAGTACAGTTCCACAGATGTAACTTTCATTTAGTGCCTTACCCAATTCCATATTGAAGTGGGAGCCTAGATGGATAAGATAATCAAGGGAGGATATTGAGAGAGCGAGCGAGCACGTGCTCTGTTACAAAACCAAGTTCCATTCTCTCCTGAAAAGGAATCCACACTTTCTTCCCTGAGAGGCCAGTGCGTAAATATGGCATTTCAGGGGGATTTCCCAATTGTATTCCCCTTTAGTACCATGGGTTCAGGGAGCTCAGACATTGCTGGTGTCCACAGCCTTTGCTACTTTGCCCACAAAGCTGATCAGAAAGTCTATAGCATCAGTGATGAATTTGGTTTAGTGAGCGACCCGCAGTGCATTCCACAGTAATAACTCAGAATGGGATTGGTACGGCCACAAGCTTACTAAAAAAAAACCCTAAATTTCTCTTTCCAGGGCAGAGATCATTGTTAAATAGGATTGAGCCTTGGACTGAAATGGTGTAACACTGATTGACTGGAAAACATTCCGTGCACTTCAACATTACAGCAGCTGATATTTTGTTGTATTGAGGAGTTAAAGAGAGTTGCCATTGATGCAAAGGGCAGAGAGAATATTCATCACCAGTGGGAACAGTTACTTGTATTCAACTGCCTTGGCCCCGAGCTCTATCGTTCCCTCCCCAAACTTCTCTCTCCACCGAGACATTCCTTAAAACCTACCTCTTAGCTTTTGGGCACCTGTCCTATCTCAGGTAGCTTGGTGTCAGATTGTGTTTGGTAACACTTGCTGTGAAATGCCTTGGGACAATTTACTATGTTAAAAAGGAGCTATATAAAGGCAAGTCATATTACAGCATTTCTCTTTACAACAGGTGCAACACAATCATGGAAACGCATGAATACAATTTGCTCTCAAGGTATACACAGAATTGAAGTTAGACCCTGAATATCCAGCTCAATACATCAGAATTACACGAGAAGGAAAGAGGAAAATAAAGCAGCTACACAGCCCCGTGTAGCACGTGTCTGATGTAAACCAAATTATGGTAATCAGAAAATAAGCAACCACTCAAATTTACAAGGAGACAAAATCCAGTCCAATGTTGAAGAGTTTATTTACAGTTAGTGACAGTTGATATTACATTAAGAGCCCAGGTCTCACAGCTCTTTGTACAAAGTCACACAACCCATCGTTCCCTGAAGGACGGTCTCCCAATTAGATAAACACGAGTACTGAACACAATAAGCTTCAGTCACTCTCCCCCAGGGTGTGCTTGTCAAACAGGTACTCTCCCATGCCATTCTCAGGGGCTCCCAGTCTCTTCAAGTTGGTGATGTGATCTCCAAGCTTCTTGATCATCTTCACTTGCTCATCCAAGTAGTGGGTCTCCAGGAAGTCACACAACTGAAAGAAAATAAGTGACACACATTATTGCCAGTAGCAGATATCAAGGAACATCTGAGCTTTCCCCCACCCCCCTCCTTCTAGAGCATTCGGAATAAGGTAGATGAATTAGCTGCGCAAATAGAGGTAAACGAATATAATTTGATTGAGATTATGCAAACATTGCTCCAGGGTGGCCAAGGCTGGGAACTCAACATCCTGGGGTATTCAATATTCAGGAAAGATAGGCAAAAAGGAAAGGGAGGTGGGGTAGCATTGCTGGTTAAAGAGGGGATTAACATAATTGTAAGGAAGGATATTAGCTCTGATGATGTGGAATCTGTATGGGTAGAACAGAGAAATACCAAGGGGCAGAAAACATTAGTGGGAGTGGTCTGTAGACCTCCAAACAGTATGGGAGGTTGGGGATGGCATTAAAAGGGAAATTAGAGAAGCGTGCAATAAGGGCACAGCAGTCATCATGGGTGACTTTAATCTACATATAGATTGGTCTAACCAAATTAACAACAATACTGTGGAGGACAAATTCCTGGAGTGTTTACGGGATGGTTTCCTGGACCAATATGTTGAGGAATCAGCCAGAGATCAGGCCATCTTAGACTGGGTATTATGTAATGAGAAAGGATTAATTAGCAATCTTGTTGTGCAAGGCCCCTTTGGGAGGAGCAATCATAATATGATGAATTCTTCATTTCTTCATTAGGATGGAGTGTGAAGTAGTTGACACAGACTAGGGTCCTGAAATTAAATAAAGGAAACTACGATGGTATGAGGCACAAGTTAGGTAGGATTGGTTGGGGAATGTCACTCAAAGGGTTGACAGTGGATAGGCAATGGCAAACATTCAAAGAACTGCAGAATTTTCTCATCCCAGTTTGGCAGAAGAATAAAACAAAAAAGGTGACTCAACTGTGGCTAACAAGGGAAATTAGGGATAGCATAAGATCCAAGGAGAGGACATATAAATTGGCCAGAAAAAGCAGTAAACTTGAGGATTGGGAGCAGTTTAGGATTCAACAAAGGAGGACAAAGGGATTAATTAAGAAGGGGAAAATAGATGAGGGGGAAGCTTGCAGGGAACATAAAAACTGACTATAAAAGCTTTGATAGATATGTGAAGAGAAAAAGATTGAAGTCGAGCGTAGGTCCCTTGCAGTCAGAATCAGGGGAACTTATATTGGAGAACAAAGAAATGGCAGACCAATTAAATACATATTTTGGTTCTGTCTTCACAAAGGAGGACACAAATAACCTCCGAGATGTCAGGGAACATAGGGTCTGATGAAAGGGAGGAACTGAAAGAAATCAGTATTTGTAGAGAAATAGTGTTAGGGAAATTGATGGGATTGAAGGCCGATAAATCCCCAAGGCCTGATAATCTACATCCTAGGGTACTTAAGGAAGTGGCCCTAGAAATAGTAGTTGCATTGCTGATCATGTTGCAACATTCGATGGAATCTGGAACACTACCCATGGATTGGAGGGTAGCTAATGTTACCCCACTATTCAAAAAAAGGTGGTAGAGAGAAAACAGGGAATTACAGACCAGTAAGCCTGACATCAGTAGTGGGGAAAATGCTAGAGTCCATTATAAGAGATGTAATAGCAGAGCACTTGGAAAACAGTGACAGGATCAGACAAAGTCAACATGGATTTACAAAAGGTAAATCGTGCTTGACTAATCGACTGGAATTTTTTGAGGATGTAACTGGTAAAATAGATAAGGGAGAACCAGTGGATGTGGTGTATTTGGACTTCCAAAAGGCTTTCGATAAGGTCCCGCATGAGAGATTAGCGTGTAAAGTTAAGGCACATGGGATTGGGGCAAGGTATTGACTTGGATAGAGAACTGGTTGGCAGACAGAAAGCAAAGAGTTGGAATAAATGGGTCTTTTTCCAAGTGGCAGGCAGTGACTAGTGGGGTACTGCAGGTATTGGTCCTTGGACCCCAGCTATTCACAATATATATTAATGATCTAGACAAGGGAACTAGATGTAATATCTCCAAGTTTGCAAACACAAAGCTGGGTGGGTGTGCGCTGTGAGGAGGATGCCGAGAAATTCCAGGATGATTTGGACAGGTTGGTGATTGGGCAGAAGTGTGGCAGATGCAATATAATGTGGATAAATGAGAGGTTATCCACTTGTCAAAAACAGGAAGGCAGATTATTATCTGAAAGGCAATAGATTGGGAGAAGGGGGATGTGCAACGAGACCTGGGTGTCCTTGTGCACCAGTCGCTGAAGGTAAGCATGCAGGTGCAGCAGGCGGTTAAGGCGGCAAATGGTATGTTGGCCTGCGTAGCGAGAGGGTTTGAGTGCAGGAACAAGGATGTCTTGCTGCAGTTGTACAGGGACTTGGAGAGACCACACCTTGAGTACTGTGCACAGTTTTGGTCGCCTTATCTGAGGAAGGAGGTTCTTGCCATGGAAGGAGTTCAGTGAAGATTCACTAGGCTGATACCTGGGATGGCAGGAATGACGTATGAGGAGAGATTGGGCTTATACTCGCTGGAGTTTAGAACAATGAGGGGATCTCATTGAAACTTATAAAATTCTGACAGGACAGGACAGACGAGATGCAGGAAGGATGTTCCTGATGATCAGGGAGTCTAGAACCAGGGGTCACAGTTTAAGGATAAGGGGTAAGCCATTTAGGACAGAAATGGAGGAGGAATTTCTTCACCCAGAGAGTGGCGAACCTGTGGAATTCTCTACCACAGTTGGCAGTAGAGGCCAAGTCATTAAATAGATTCAAGAAGGAGTTGGATATATTTCTTCAGGCTAAAGGGATCAAGGGATATGGAGAAAAAGCAGGGACAGGGTTCTGAATTTGGATGATCAACCATGATCGCATTGAATGGTGGAGCAGACTAGAGGGGTTGAATGGCCTACTCCTGCTCCTATCTTCTATGTTTCTATGTAATCCTCTTGGACTGGAGGATAGTCAAGTGGTGTAATTGAGATGTAAATTTGCTCAAATGATCCAGTAATTCCTGTACAATAGATGCTTAGATCCTAAAAACACTGCAACACATTTATTCTCAATGTCCACATTAGGCCAACCGTCCCGTCCTCTCCCCAACCCCCTGAAGGAGCCAGGAGAGAGACACCCCAACACAAAGCGATTGGGCATGGAGATATTTGAATAGGCTCAAGGACAGCAAGGGTCCACCACCTCCAACATACCCAAAAACCCACATTAAGAACTTACATGAGGGTCAGTGCTCCCAGTGGACAGTTTGTGCAGATCCAGAAGACTCTGGTTGACATTCTTCTCCATCTGCAGAGCTCTCTGCATCACCTCCAGACCATTGCTCCACTCATCCTGCTCTGGTTTCTGAAGGGGAAAGTCACAGTTCACTTACAATGAATTAAACAAAAAATACATGAGACAGTACAAGGAAAACAGGGGTGAACAGCAGCCAGAAGTCCATGTTACCATGAACCAATGTGTCACAGGAATATAGAATTACTGCATTAAGCCACCAGAACCATGGAATCAAATTGAAACTAATTGCTTTAGAAAGTATTGGAAACAAGGGGATCCCGACAGAGGGCCACTCATTTATTGAATCCAACCTTGATGTCCTCCAAGATGATTCGGCCTCCACGCCGATTCTGGAATTTCATCAGTTTCTCAGCGTGCTCACGTTCCTCATGTGACTGCTCCTTGAGGAACTCAGCAAAGTGACGCAGGGCAACGTCATCCCGGTCAAAGTAATAGGACTGTGGAGAGAATTTTAAACAGCTTCATCAGACCTAGATCTTCATATACAATGCAAGATTATTATTTTTACCCCTAGTTAGTGAGTTCCTAATCTTGCAAAAATAGATAACATGGGTTAACTAGCAAAATGCAATTCACTTCACTAATCAGAACATGTTGGACAGCTTCTCCTCCCAATAAAAACAGGATGAAAGATTCAACTAGCAAAAAAACAAACTATAAACTAATGATGTTCAGGATTATATTTCAGGCCCGGTCTGTCTTCAGGTGGATGTGAAAGATCTCAAGGCACTACTTCAGAGAACAGGGAGTTCTCTCCGGTTTCCCAGGCCAATATTTATCCCTCAACCAACACCACTAAAACAGATGATCTGATCATTCATTGTTTGTGGGAGCTTACTGTGCACAAATTGGCTGCTGCATGTTCCACATAACAGTGACTTCATTGGCTACAAAGCACTTTGGGAGGTAGTCAAAGGCTCTATTTAAATGCTTATTTTTGCCATTCTAAACTAAAGTTGGTCATGAAATGAGAAAATTCCAGTAGTTTTACACTACAATGTAGTGCAAGAGATCTAGGCACAGTGAACAAGGCTTCAACACCAGGATTCTCAGGACTTCACTTCCAGTTAAAGAGAAAGCTAGTGAGGACCTGCCAACATTTCACTCACTACAGTCACCCCACTGAAACTGAACTTTGTCTCATGTCAACAAGCACAAGACCAGGTTTGTGCTCTTCTTCTGTTACAAACTCAGGCAGCAGCTGAGCTAGTTCCATATATTAAACCTGTCAATAGAGTGCAGCTGCTACAAGGAGCAGGCCATTAACGCAACAAGATCACCCTGAAGTACTCACTGCCCAAAGATTGCTTCCCCAGGTAAGGAAGTCAAGAGTAATATAGTTTAAAGCCAGTTCGTGAAACTGCAGAATTTCCAACTTTTCAGAATACAACAACAAGGAACACAAGACTCACCATGGAGAGATAAACATAGGAGGAATAGAGCTCCATGTTGATCTGCTTGTTGACAGCAGCCTCACAGTCCTTGTGGTAGTTCTGACGCACTTGGGAGGCCATCTTCACTATTTTTTGTTAATACTAGTACTGCTCACTAACACCTAGAAAGTTCAAGAACTGACCCTTTCTAACCCAAGCTCTTGTATTTATACTACTGGGACAGCCTGCATTCAAACAAGGAATGACATCACCAATGATGATTGACAATCCCTGAGAGCCAATCAGGAATCGCTCCTGAGTCCAGGCACCAATTAACAAAGGAGAGTGGGTGAGACCCAGAGCCAATCAGAGCTATGGAAAACCGGCAGGTTTGGGAACTCTTTTTGAGTCAACATAAAACGACTGTAAATTAACAAAACTTCAAATGAAACTTATCTCATTAAACTAAAATAACATTGTCCGGGGAGACGATGCACTCCAGTCCCTGCGGCCCGGCAGGTTTGGGAGATCAGTCTCGGTGATGTCACTGTTTTTTTTTATTTTAAAATTTGAACATTTTATTTACAGTAAATGACATTACAGAGATCAAGTTCACAAGTCACAAGACAAAGTCACAAGCCATCATTGCCTACAAGGCAGGGAACTCAGTCTCTACAAGTTGCTGATGTGATCTCCAAGCTCCTTGATCGTCTTCACTTGTTCATCCAGATAGTGGGTCTCCAGGAATTCACACAGATGAGGGTCGGCGCTCCCAGTGCAGAGTTTGTGCAGATCCAGCAGACTCTGGTTGACACTCTTCTCCATCCGCAGAGCTCTCTGTATCGCCGAGCGGAGCCTCCTGCTCTCCCGGACAAAGAGATGAACTGCAAAGGAACTTAAAATACTTAAATTAAATTTTAAAACATATCAAATTAAGGTAAAATCACATTGGCCGAGGTGATGATGCACTCCAGTCCCCGCGGCACCCACCGGTCGCGGAAGGTCTCGAGCGTGCCCGCGGACACCGCGTGCTCCATCTCCAGGGCCACCCGGGTGCGAACATGGCCGCGGAAGAGAGGCAGGCAATCGGGCCAAACGACCCCCTCAACCGCCCGCTGCCTGGACCTGTTAATGGCCACTTTGGCCAGGCCCAGGAGCAGTCCTACGAGGAGGTCCTCCGATCTGCCCGCTCCCCTCCGCACCGGGTGACCGAAGATCAGGAGCGTGGGACTGAAGTGCAGCCAGAAATCGAGGAGCAGCCCCTTCAAATAATGAAAGAGAGGCTGCAACCTCTCACATTCTGTATATACGTGGAACACGGACTCCTCCAGGCCGCAGAAAAGGCAGACGCCCTGGGAGTCCGTGAACCTATTAAAAACTTTATTGCACGGGACTGCTCCGTGCCACACCCTCCAGGCCAAGTCCCCAATAGAAAAAGGGAGGACTCCCGTGTAGAGAGCCCTCCATTGGGGACCTCTGCCGGACAGCAAGATGGCACGCCAAGACGTGTCCGGGCAGCAGACAAAGATGGCAAAGTGGAGTGTGCAGGAAATCCCTCCGTGCAGAATGAAAAGGCACAGAGGGCATTTCCCCGAGACAGCTCAAGCTGTGAGGTGCCGGTTCCCACAGCCCAGTGTACTGCTTGTCTGATATAAACCAAATTATGTTAACTTTAGATGCATTGCTGGTCATCTTCCAAAATTCTATAGACTCTGGAACAGTTCCCATGGATTGGAGGGTAGCTAGTGTAAACCCACTATTTAAAAAAGGTGGGAGAGAGAAAACGGGGAATTATAGACCGGTAAGCCTGACATCGGTAGTGGGGAAAATGCTAGAGTCCATTATAAAAGATGTAATAGCAGAGCACTTGGAAAACAGTGACAGGATCGGACAAAGTCAACATGGATTTACAAAAGGTAAATAATGCTTGACTAATCTACTGGAATTTTTTGAGGATGTAACTGGTAGAATAGACAAGGGAGAACCAGTGGATGTGGTGTATTTGGACTTTCAGAAGGCTTTCGATAAGGTCCCACATAAGAGATTAGCATGCAAAGTTAAAGCACATGGGATTGAGGGTAAGGTACTGACTTGGATAGAGAACTGGTTGGCAGACAGGAAGCAAAGAGTTGGAATAAACGGGTCTTTTTCCGAGTGGCAGGCAGTGACTAGTGGGTACCGCAGGGATCGGTGCTAGGACCCCAGCTGTTCACAATATATAGTAATGATCTAGACGAGGGAACTAGATGCAATATCTCCAAGTTTGCAGACGACACAAAGCTGGGTGTGTTGAGGAGGATGCAGAGAAACTCCAGTATGATTTGGACAAATTGGGTGATTGGGCAGATGCATTATAATGTGGATAAATGCAAGGTTATCCACTTTGGTGTCAAAAACAGGAAGGTAGATTATTATCTGAACGCCAATAGATTGGGAAAAGGGGAAGTGCAGCGAGACCTAGGAGTCCTTGTGCACCAGTCGTTGAAGGTAAGCATACAGGTGCAGCAGGCGGTTAAGAAGGCAAATGGTATGTTGGCCTTCATAGCGAGAGGATTCGAGTACAGGAGCAAGGATGTCTTGCTGCAGTTGTACAGGGCCTTGGTGAGACCACACCTTGAGTATTGTGTGCAGTTTTAGTCACCTTATCTGAGGAAGGATGTTCTTGCCATGGAGGGAGTGCAGCGAAGATTCACTAGACTGATACCTGGGATGGCAGGAATGACGTATGAAGAGAGATTGGGACGACTGGGCTTGTATTCGCTAGAGTTTAGATGAATGAGAGGGGATCTCATTGAAACTTATAAAATTCTAACAGGACTAGACAGACGAGATGCAGGAAGGATGTTCCCGATGGCAGGGGAGACCAGAACCAGGGATCACAGTCTAAGGGTAAAGGGTAAGCCATTTAGGACTGACATGAGGAGGAATTTCTTCACCCAGAGAGTGGTGAACCTATGGCATTCTCTACCACAAGGCAATTGAGGCCAATTCATCCAGCTCAATACAGCAGAATTACACTCGAAGGAAATGACTCTTCCGTGGCCACGTTCGCACCCGGGTGGCCCTGGAGATGGAGCACGCGGTGTCCGCCGGTACGCTCGAGGCCTTCCGCGACCAGTGGGCACCGCGGGGATTAGGGTGCTTCTTCACCCCGGACAACCAAAGTCTCAATTTAATTTGTTAAATTTCATTTAATATACTTTCATTAATTTACAGTTTGTTCGTACCCAAAAGAGTACACTAGAAGGAAAGAGGAAAATCAGTTACACAGCCCAGTGTAACTCTTGTCTGAAGTAAACCAAATGTTAATCAGAAAATAAGCAACCACTCAAATTTACAAGGAGACAAAATCCAGTCCAATGTTGAAGAGTTTATTTACAGTTAGTGACAGTTGATGTTACATTAAGAGCCCAGGTCTCACAGCTCTTTGTACAAAGTCACACAACCCATCATTCCCTGAAGGACAGGGTCGCACAATTAGATAAACACGAATACTGAACACAATAAGCTTCAGTCACTCTCCCCCAGGGTGTGCTTGTCAAACAGGTACTCTCCCATGCCATTCTCAGGGGCTCCTAGTCTCTTCAAGTTGGTGATGTGATCTCCAAGCTTCTTGATCATCTTCACTTGCTCATCCAAGTAGTGGGTCTCCAGGAAGTCACACAACTGAAAGAAAGAAGCAAAACTAGTTATGGCCAGTAGCAGACATCAAGGAACATCTGAGCTTTTCCCCCACCCCTCCAGAGTTGCGATTTTAATCCTCTTGGACTGGATGATAGTCAAGTGGTGTAATTGAGATGGATGTAAATTTCCTCAAATGATCCAGTAATTCCTGTACAATAGATGCTTAGATCCTGGAAAAACTGCAACACATTTATTCTCAATGTCCACATTAGGCCAACCGTCCCATCCTCTCCCCAACCCCCTGAAGGACTCAGGAGACACCCCAACACAAAGCTGTTGGGCATGGAGATATTTGAATAGGCTCAAGGACAGCAAGATTGAAACACCGCCAACATACCCAAAAACCCACATTAAGAACTTACATGAGGGTCAGTGCTCCCAGTGGACAGTTTGTGCAGATCCAGCAGACTCTGGTTGACATTCTTCTCCATCTGCAGAGCTCTCTGCATCACCTCCAGACCATTGCTCCACTCATCCTGCTCTGGCTTCTGAAGGGGAAAGTCACAGTTCACTTACAATGAATGAATCAAATAAATACATGAGACAAGGAAAATAGAAGAAAAATAGGGGTGAACAGCAGACAGAAGTCCATGTTACCATGAACCAATGTGTCACAGGAATACAGAATTACTGCATTAAGCCACCAGAACCATGGAATCAAATTGGAACTAATTGCTTTAGAAAGTATTGGAAACAAGGGGATCCCGACAGAGGGCCACTCATTCATTGAATCCAACCTTGATGTCCTCCAGGATGATACGCCCTCCACGCCGATTCTGGAATTTCATCAGTTTCTCAGCATCCTCGTGTTTCTCATGTGACTGCTCCTTGAGGAACTCAGCAAAGTGACGCAGGGCAACGTCATCCCGATCAAAGTAATAGGACTGTGGAGAGAATTTTAAACAGCTTCATCAGACCTAGATCTTCATATACAATGCAAGATTAGTATTTTTACCCCTAGTTAGTGAGTTCTTAATCTTGCAAAAATAGGTCCCATTGGTTAACTAGCAAAATGCAATTCACTTCACTAATCTGAACATGTTGGACAGCTTCTCCTCCCAATAAAAACAGGATGAAAGATTCAACCAGCAAAAAATGATGTTCAGGATTATATTTCATGTCCAGTCAAACTAAACTCTACTGCTGGATAAGTAGTACCTCCTCTACTTCCTGTCATTCAGATGAGATGTTAAACAGAGGCCCGGTCTGTCCTCAGGTGGATGTGAAAGATCTCAAGGCACTACTTCAGAGAACAGGGAGTTCTCTCCAGTTTCCCAGGCCAATATTTATCCCTCAACCAACACCACTAAAACAGATGATCTGATCATTCTCTCATTGTTTGAGATCACTTATTGTGCACAAATTGGCTACTGCATTTCCCACAACAGGTGCCTTCATTTGGCTACAAATCACTGTGAGGTAGTCAAAGGCACTATATAAATGCTTATTTTGCCATTCTAAACTCAAGTTGGGCATAGAATGAGAATTCCTCAATGCCAGTAGTTTGACACTACAATGTAGTGCAAGAGATCTAGGCACATTGAACAAGGCTTCAACACCAGGATTCTCAGGACTTCACTTCCAGTTAAAGAGAAAGCTAGTGAGGACCTGCCAACATTTCACTCACTACAGTCACCCCACTGAAACTGAACTTTGTCTCATGTCAACAAGCACTTGACCAGGTTTGTGCTCTTCTTCTGTTACAAACTCAGGCAGCAGCTGAGCTAGTTCCATATATTAAACCTGTCAATAGAGTGCAGCTGCTACAAGGAGCAGGCCATTAACTCAACAAGATCACCCTGAAGTACTCACTGCCCAAAGATTGCTTCCCCAGGTAAGGAAGTCAAGAGAAATATAGTTTAAAGCCAGTTCATGGAACTGCAGAATTTCCAACTTTTCAGAATACAACAACAAGGAACACAAGACTCACCATGGAGAGATAAACATAGGAGGAATAGAGCTCCATGTTGATCTGCTTGTTGACAGCATCCTCACAGTCCTTGTGGTAGTTCTGACACACTTGGGAGGCCATCTTCACTATTTTCTGTTATACTATTACTGCTCACTATCACCTAGAAAGTTCTACAACTGACCCTTACTAAGCCAAGCTCTTGTATTTATACTATTGGGACAACCTGCATTCAAACCAGGAATGACATCACCAATGATGATTGACAATCCCTGAGAGCCAATCGGGAATCTTTCCTGAATCCAGGCACCAATTAACAAAGGAGAGAGGGTGTGGGGGAGGAGGGGGTGAGACCCAGAGCCAATCAGAGCTCTGGAAAACCGGCAGATTTGGGAGATCAGTCTCGGTGATGTCACTGCTTTTGGGTTCCTTGACCTTCTTCAAATCTGAAAGTCTCTCATTTGAATTAAATGACAATTTGCTGCTTTCGCTGAAGGGGCTTTTCATAATCTGGCCAAGTTTGTTGCTTGCAAGGAAGTGTGGTGCCGAGACAATACTCAAAGCAATCAAGTCATCTTGAGTGAATTTGCAAACCAGCCATTGGAGAGAGAAATGGGAATGAGAGAATGAGAGGGAGTGAACGTTACTGAACACAGTGTCACCCACAGACACGTCTCCATTTGCTCCAGCGTGTTTTGGGGCAGGCTTGATGGACCAGCTGGTCTTTTTCTGCCCGTCAATTTGGTACGTTAGATGAGTCCTTTTACAGCCAGCGTTGAATGAGGCGAAAGAATATTTGAATCTGATTGAAATGACGAGACTCAGATGTGCTCTAACTGTGGCTCATTATAGATACATACAGCACAGAAGGAGGCCGTTCGGCTCATCGTGCCTGTGCCGACCCTTTGAAAGAGCCACCCAATTAGTCCCTCTCCACTGCTCTTTCCCCTTAGCCCTGCAAATCTTTTCCTTTTCCAGAATAGATCCAATTCCCTCTTCAAAGTTACTATTGAATCTGCTTCCACCAGCCTTTCAGGCAGTGCATTCCAGATCACAACTTGCTGCGTAAAAATAATTCTCATCTCTCCCCTCTGGTTCTTTTGCCTTTCATGTTGGTGTTTCTCTGTGATCCAAAGCCTTGACATCTGGTTTCATTGCAGAAGTGGTTCAGTCCTGCATTAGGTGACGAGAGGCGCTCTCTTGGATTAAAACTCAGTTTTAGATGGGCCGGACGGGGTGGCAGTGATTCAGATCTGGAGCCACCAATCACGCCACAGGCACTACACTGATGGGAGAGATGCCACCAATGAGCACAGTTGACCCACCTGAACCGAAATTGTATCTGGGTATTTACACCTGTATTGGTCAAAAGGGATCCGAGAGGCGGTGAATGTCCTGCGGTGGCGAAGCGCTTCGACCGGACTGATGGACATCACATGGTCACACTCAATGGCCACCCAGGTGGGCACCAGACACTTCAATTGAGGCCTGTGGTTCCTGGTTCTGAGGGGGCTTTTGATTGATCCTTTCCACAGGACCGCTTTCATTTCAGTATCACTACCTCGAGGGAGTAGGAATGTCGATTGGTACAAAAAGCCCAGGGTGGTGAGAAGCATCTTTTGCCATTTATGAATTTTCACTCAACAGCAAAGATCGAATGTGACTGGAAACGTCTTTCCGCGAAGCAAAGACATTAACGTGGAATGACTGAAGACAGCTATTTCACTGCACTGACTGCAGTTCTCAACTCAGTTCCTAAATGAACTTGTAAACACTGGTGTATTGCAGTATCAACATTTGAATCCATTCCTAGGAGTTAAGGAGACAAATGGTGATGCAATTAGATTTGGAAAGGATGATTGCTATTTGAAATGCACAGTGGGGGCTAAATATAAATGGATGCATTTATGGAGGAGCTGCTGGTATTGGGTTTATTACTTGCTGGAACAGAAAGTGTTGAGCAGGAGAACTATCTATTTAACTTGCTTGGTGTTTTAAGTTATTCACTTTGTGCATTTAATGAAATGCATTTAATCCTTCCAGAAGGATTACATTTTGTTGGAGTACAGTTCCACAGATGTAACTTTCATTTAGTGCCTTACCCAATTCCATATTGAAGTGGGAGCCTAGATGGATAAGTTAATCAAGGGAGGATATTGAGAGAGCGAGCGAGCACGTGCTCTGTTACAAAACCAAGTTCCATTCTCTCCTGAAAAGGAATCCACACTTTCTTCCCTGAGAGGCCAGTGCGTAAATATGGCATTCCAGGGGGATTTCCCAATTGTATTCCCCTTTAGTACCATGGGTTCAGGGAGCTCAGACATTGCTGGTGTCCACAGCCTTTGCTACTTTGCCCACAAAGCTGATCAGAAAGTCTATAGCATCAGTGATGAATTTGGTTTAGTGAGCGACCCGCAGTGCATTCCACAGTAATAACTCAGAATGGGATTGGTACGGCCACAAGCTTACTAAAAAAAAACCCTAAATTTCTCTTTCCAGGGCAGAGATCATTGTTAAATAGGATTGAGCCTTGGACTGAAATGGTGTAACACTGATTGACTGGAAAACATTCCGTGCACTTCAACATTACAGCAGCTGATATTTTGTTGTATTGAGGAGTTAAAGAGAGTTGCCATTGATGCAAAGGGCAGAGAGAATATTCATCACCAGTGGGAACAGTTACTTGTATTCAACTGCCTTGGCCCCGAGCTCTATCGTTCCCTCCCCAAACTTCTCTCTCCACCGAGACATTCCTTAAAACCTACCTCTTAGCTTTTGGGCACCTGTCCTATCTCAGGTAGCTTGGTGTCAGATTGTGTTTGGTAACACTTGCTGTGAAATGCCTTGGGACAATTTACTATGTTAAAAAGGAGCTATATAAAGGCAAGTCATATTACAGCATTTCTCTTTACAACAGGTGCAACACAATCATGGAAACGCATGAATACAATTTGCTCTCAAGGTATACACAGAATTGAAGTTAGACCCTGAATATCCAGCTCAATACATCAGAATTACACGAGAAGGAAAGAGGAAAATAAAGCAGCTACACAGCCCCGTGTAGCACGTGTCTGATGTAAACCAAATTATGGTAATCAGAAAATAAGCAACCACTCAAATTTACAAGGAGACAAAATCCAGTCCAATGTTGAAGAGTTTATTTACAGTTAGTGACAGTTGATATTACATTAAGAGCCCAGGTCTCACAGCTCTTTGTACAAAGTCACACAACCCATCGTTCCCTGAAGGACGGTCTCCCAATTAGATAAACACGAGTACTGAACACAATAAGCTTCAGTCACTCTCCCCCAGGGTGTGCTTGTCAAACAGGTACTCTCCCATGCCATTCTCAGGGGCTCCCAGTCTCTTCAAGTTGGTGATGTGATCTCCAAGCTTCTTGATCATCTTCACTTGCTCATCCAAGTAGTGGGTCTCCAGGAAGTCACACAACTGAAAGAAAATAAGTGAAACAGATATCAAGGAACATCTGAGCTTTCCCCCAGCCCCCTCCTTCTAGAGCATTCGTAATAAGGTAGATGAATTAGCTGCGCAAATAGAGGTAAACGAATATGATTTGATTGGGAATATGGAAACATGGCTCCAGGGTGGCCAAGGCTGGGAACTCAACATCCTGGAGTATTCAATATTCAGGAAAGATGGGCAAAAAAGGAAAGGGAGGTGGGGTAGCATTGCTGGTTAAAGAGGGGATTAACATAATTGTAAGGAAGGATATTAGCTCTGATGTGGAATCTGTATGGGTAGAACAGAGAAATACCAAGGGGCAGAAAACATTAGTGGGAGTGGTCTGTAGACCTCCAAACAGTATGGGGAGGTTGGGGATGGCATTAAAAGGGAAATTAGAGAAGCGTGCAATAAGGGCACAGCAGTCATCATGAGTGACTTTAATCTACATATAGATTGGTCTAACCAAATTAACAACAATACTGTGGAGGACAAATTCCTGGAGTGTTTACGGGATGGTTTCCTGGACCAATATGTTGAGGAATCAGCCAGAGATCAGGCCATCTTAGACTGGGTATTATGTAATGAGAAAGGATTAATTAGCAATCTTGTTGTGCGAGGCCCCTTTGGGAGGAGCAATCATAATATGATGAATTCTTCATTTCTTCATTAGGATGGAGTGTGAAGTAGTTGACTCAGACTAGGGTCCTGAAATTAAATAAAGGAAACTACGATGGTATGAGGCACAAGTTAGGTAGGATTGGTTGGGGAATGTCACTCAAAGGGTTGACAGTGGATAGGCAATGGCAAACATTCAAAGAACTGCAGAATTTTCTCATCCCAGTTTGGCAGAAGAATAAAACAAAAAAGGTGACTCAACTGTGGCTAACAAGGGAAATTAGGGATAGCATAAGATCCAAGGAGAGGACATATAAATTGGCCAGAAAAAGCAGTAAACTTGAGGATTGGGAGCAGTTTAGGATTCAACAAAGGAGGACAAAGGGATTAATTAAGAAGGGGAAAATAGATGAGGGGGAAGCTTGCAGGGAACATAAAAACTGACTATAAAAGCTTTGATAGATATGTGAAGAGAAAAAGATTGAAGTCGAGCGTAGGTCCCTTGCAGTCAGAATCAGGGGAACTTATATTGGAGAACAAAGAAATGGCAGACCAATTAAATACATATTTTGGTTCTGTCTTCACAAAGGAGGACACAAATAACCTCCGAGATGTCAGGGAACATAGGGTCTGATGAAAGGGAGGAACTGAAAGAAATCAGTATTTGTAGAGAAATAGTGTTAGGGAAATTGATGGGATTGAAGGCCGATAAATCCCCAAGGCCTGATAATCTACATCCTAGGGTACTTAAGGAAGTGGCCCTAGAAATAGTAGTTGCATTGCTGATCATGTTGCAACATTCGATGGAATCTGGAACACTACCCATGGATTGGAGGGTAGCTAATGTTACCCCCACTATTCAAAAAAAGGTGGTAGAGAGAAAACAGGGAATTACAGACCAGTAAGCCTGACATCAGTAGTGGGGAAAATGCTAGAGTCCATTATAAGAGATGTAATAGCAGAGCACTTGGAAAACAGTGACAGGATCAGACAAAGTCAACATGGATTTACAAAAGGTAAATCGTGCTTGACTAATCGACTGGAATTTTTTGAGGATGTAACTGGTAAAATAGATAAGGGAGAACCAGTGGATGTGGTGTATTTGGACTTCCAAAAGGCTTTCGATAAGGTCCCGCATGAGAGATTAGCGTGTAAAGTTAAGGCACATGGGATTGGGGCAAGGTATTGACTTGGATAGAGAACTGGTTGGCAGACAGAAAGCAAAGAGTTGGAATAAATGGGTCTTTTTCCAAGTGGCAGGCAGTGACTAGTGGGGTACTGCAGGTATTGGTCCTTGGACCCCAGCTATTCACAATATATATTAATGATCTAGACAAGGGAACTAGATGTAATATCTCCAAGTTTGCAAACACAAAGCTGGGTGGGTGTGCGCTGTGAGGAGGATGCCGAGAAATTCCAGGATGATTTGGACAGGTTGGGTGATTGGGCAGAAGTGTGGCAGATGCAATATAATGTGGATAAATGAGAGGTTATCCACTTGTCAAAAACAGGAAGGCAGATTATTATCTGAAAGGCAATAGATTGGGAGAAGGGGGATGTGCAACGAGACCTGGGTGTCCTTGTGCACCAGTCGCTGAAGGTAAGCATGCAGGTGCAGCAGGCGGTTAAGGCGGCAAATGGTATGTTGGCCTGCGTAGCGAGAGGGTTTGAGTGCAGGAACAAGGATGTCTTGCTGCAGTTGTACAGGGACTTGGAGAGACCACACCTTGAGTACTGTGCACAGTTTTGGTCGCCTTATCTGAGGAAGGAGGTTCTTGCCATGGAAGGAGTTCAGTGAAGATTCACTAGGCTGATACCTGGGATGGCAGGAATGACGTATGAGGAGAGATTGGGCTTATACTCGCTGGAGTTTAGAACAATGAGGGGATCTCATTGAAACTTATAAAATTCTGACAGGACAGGACAGACGAGATGCAGGAAGGATGTTCCTGATGATCAGGGAGTCTAGAACCAGGGGTCACAGTTTAAGGATAAGGGGTAAGCCATTTAGGACAGAAATGGAGGAGGAATTTCTTCACCCAGAGAGTGGCGAACCTGTGGAATTCTCTACCACAGTTGGCAGTAGAGGCCAAGTCATTAAATAGATTCAAGAAGGAGTTGGATATATTTCTTCAGGCTAAAGGGATCAAGGGATATGGAGAAAAAGCAGGGACAGGGTTCTGAATTTGGATGATCAACCATGATCGCATTGAATGGTGGAGCAGACTAGAGGGGTTGAATGGCCTACTCCTGCTCCTATCTTCTATGTTTCTATGTAATCCTCTTGGACTGGAGGATAGTCAAGTGGTGTAATTGAGATGTAAATTTGCTCAAATGATCCAGTAATTCCTGTACAATAGATGCTTAGATCCTAAAAAACACTGCAACACATTTATTCTCAATGTCCACATTAGGCCAACCGTCCCGTCCTCTCCCCAACCCCCTGAAGGAGCCAGGAGAGAGACACCCCAACACAAAGCGATTGGGCATGGAGATATTTGAATAGGCTCAAGGACAGCAAGGGTCCACCACCTCCAACATACCCAAAAACACACATTAAGAACTTACATGAGGGTCAGTGCTCCCAGTGGACAGTTTGTGCAGATCCAGAAGACTCTGGTTGACATTCTTCTCCATCTGCAGAGCTCTCTGCATCACCTCCAGACCATTGCTCCACTCATCCTGCTCTGGTTTCTGAAGGGGAAAGTCACAGTTCACTTACAATGAATTAAACAAAAAATACATGAGACAGTACAAGGAAAACAGGGGTGAACAGCAGCCAGAAGTCCATGTTACCATGAACCAATGTGTCACAGGAATATAGAATTACTGCATTAAGCCACCAGAACCATGGAATCAAATTGAAACTAATTGCTTTAGAAAGTATTGGAAACAAGGGGATCCCGACAGAGGGCCACTCATTTATTGAATCCAACCTTGATGTCCTCCAAGATGATTCGGCCTCCACGCCGATTCTGGAATTTCATCAGTTTCTCAGCGTGCTCACGTTCCTCATGTGACTGCTCCTTGAGGAACTCAGCAAAGTGACGCAGGGCAACGTCATCCCGGTCAAAGTAATAGGACTGTGGAGAGAATTTTAAACAGCTTCATCAGACCTAGATCTTCATATACAATGCAAGATTATTATTTTTACCCCTAGTTAGTGAGTTCCTAATCTTGCAAAAATAGATAACATGGGTTAACTAGCAAAATGCAATTCACTTCACTAATCAGAACATGTTGGACAGCTTCTCCTCCCAATAAAAACAGGATGAAAGATTCAACTAGCAAAAAAACAAACTATAAACTAATGATGTTCAGGATTATATTTCAGGCCCGGTCTGTCTTCAGGTGGATGTGAAAGATCTCAAGGCACTACTTCAGAGAACAGGGAGTTCTCTCCGGTTTCCCAGGCCAATATTTATCCCTCAACCAACACCACTAAAACAGATGATCTGATCATTCATTGTTTGTGGGAGCTTACTGTGCACAAATTGGCTGCTGCATGTTCCACATAACAGTGACTTCATTGGCTACAAAGCACTTTGGGAGGTAGTCAAAGGCTCTATTTAAATGCTTATTTTTGCCATTCTAAACTAAAGTTGGTCATGAAATGAGAACATTCCAGTAGTTTTACACTACAATGTAGTGCAAGAGATCTAGGCACAGTGAACAAGGCTTCAACACCAGGATTCTCAGGACTTCACTTCCAGTTAAAGAGAAAGCTAGTGAGGACCTGCCAACATTTCACTCACTACAGTCACCCCACTGAAACTGAACTTTGTCTCATGTCAACAAGCACAAGCACTTGACCAGGTTTGTGCTCTTCTTCTGTTACAAACTCAGGCAGCAGCTGAGCTAGTTCCATATATTAAACCGGTCAATAGAGTGCAGCTGCTACAAGGAGCAGGCCATTAACGCAACAAGATCACCCTGAAGTACTCACTGCCCAAAGATTGCTTCCCCAGGTAAGGAAGTCAAGAGTAATATAGTTTAAAGCCAGTTCGTGAAACTGCAGAATTTCCAACTTTTCAGAATACAACAACAAGGAACACAAGACTCACCATGGAGAGATAAACATAGGAGGAATAGAGCTCCATGTTGATCTGCTTGTTGACAGCAGCCTCACAGTCCTTGTGGTAGTTCTGACGCACTTGGGAGGCCATCTTCACTATTTTTTGTTAATACTAGTACTGCTCACTAACACCTAGAAAGTTCAAGAACTGACCCTTTCTAACCCAAGCTCTTGTATTTATACTACTGGGACAGCCTGCATTCAAACAAGGAATGACATCACCAATGATGATTGACAATCCCTGAGAGCCAATCAGGAATCGCTCCTGAGTCCAGGCACCAATTAACAAAGGAGAGTGGGTGAGACCCAGAGCCAATCAGAGCTATGGAAAACCGGCAGGTTTGGGAACTCTTTTTGAGTCAACATAAACGACTGTAAATTAACAAAACTTCAAATGAAACTTATCTCATTAAACTAAAATAACATTGTCCGGGGAGACGATGCACTCCAGTCCCTGCGGCCCGGCAGGTTTGGGAGATCAGTCTCGGTGATGTCACTGTTTTTTTTTATTTTAAAATTGAACATTTTATTTACAGTAAATGACATTACAGAGATCAAGTTCACAAGTCACAAGACAAAGTCACAAGCCATCATTGCCTACAAGGCAGGGAACTCAGTCTCTACAAGTTGCTGATGTGATCTCCAAGCTCCTTGATCGTCTTCACTTGTTCATCCAGATAGTGGGTCTCCAGGAATTCACACAGATGAGGGTCGGCGCTCCCAGTGCAGAGTTTGTGCAGATCCAGCAGACTCTGGTTGACACTCTTCTCCATCGCAGAGCTCTCTGTATCGCCGAGCGGAGCCTCCTGCTCTCCCGGACAAAGAGATGAACTGCAAAGGAACTTAAAATACTTAAATTAAATTTTAAAACATATCAAATTAAGGTAAAATCACATTGGCCGAGGTGATGATGCACTCCAGTCCCCGCGGCACCCACCGGTCGCGGAAGGTCTCGAGCGTGCCCGCGGACACCGCGTGCTCCATCTCCAGGGCCACCCGGGTGCGAACATTGCCGCGAAGAGAGGCAGGCAATCGGGCCAAACGACCCCCTCAACCGCCCGCTGCCTGGACCTGTTAATGGCCACTTTGGCCAGGCCCAGGAGCAGTCCTACGAGGAGGTCCTCCGATCTGCCCGCTCCCCTCCGCACCGGTGACGAAGATCAGGAGCGTGGGACTGAAGTGCAGCCAGAAATCGAGGAGCAGCCCCTTCAAATAATGAAAGAGAGGCTGCAAACCTCTCACATTCTGTATATACGTGGAACACGGACTCCTCCAGGCCGCAGAAAAGGCAGACGCCTGGGAGTCCGTGAACCTATTTAAAAACTTTATTGCACGGGACTGCTCCGTGCCACACCCCTCCAGGCCAAGTCCCCAATAGAAAAAGGGAGGACTCCCGTGTAGAGAGCCCTCCATTGGGGACCCTCTGCCGGACAGCAGATGGCACGCCCAAGACGTGTCCTGGGCAGCAGACAAAGATGGCAAAGTGGAGTGTGCAGGAAATCCCTCCGTGCAGAATGAAAAGGCACAGAGGGCATTTCCCCGAGACAGCTCAAGCCTGTGAGGTGCCGGTTCCCACAGCCCAGTGTACTGCTTGTCTGATATAAACCAAATTATGTTAACTTTAGATGCATTGCTGGTCATCTTCCAAAATTCTATAGACTCTGGAACAGTTCCCATGGATTGGAGGGTAGCTAGTGTAAACCCACTATTTAAAAAGGTGGGAGAGAGAAAACGGGGAATTATAGACCGGTAAGCCTGACATCGGTAGTGGGGAAAATGCTAGAGTCCATTATAAAAGATGTAATAGCAGAGCACTTGGAAAACAGTGACAGGATCGGACAAAGTCAACATGGATTTACAAAAGGTAAATAATGCTTGACTAATCTACTGGAATTTTTGAGGATGTAACTGGTAGAATAGACAAGGGAGAACCAGTGGATGTGGTGTATTTGGACTTTCAGAAGGCTTTCGATAAGGTCCCACATAAGAGATTAGCATGCAAAGTTAAAGCACATGGGATTGAGGGTAAGGTACTGACTTGGATAGAGAACTGGTTGGCAGACAGGAAGCAAAGAGTTGGAATAAACGGGTCTTTTTCCGAGTGGCAGGCAGTGACTAGTGGGGTACCGCAGGGATCGGTGCTAGGACCCCAGCTGTTCACAATATATAGTAATGATCTAGACGAGGGAACTAGATGCAATATCTCCAAGTTTGCAGACGACACAAAGCTGGGTGTGTTGAGGAGGATGCAGAGAAACTCCAGTATGATTTGGACAAATTGGGTGATTGGGCAGATGCATTATAATGTGGATAAATGCAAGGTTATCCACTTTGGTGTCAAAAACAGGAAGGTAGATTATTATCTGAACGCCAATAGATTGGAAAAGGGGAAGTGCAACGAGACCTAGGAGTCCTTGTGCACCAGTTGTTGAAGGTAAGCATGCAGGTGCAGCAGGCGGTTAAGAAGGCAAATGGTATGTTGGCCTTCATAGCGAGAGGATTCGAGTACAGGAGCAAGGATGTCTTGCTGCAGTTGTACAGGGCCTTGGTGAGACCACACCTTGAGTATTGTGTGCAGTTTTAGTCACCTTATCTGAGGAAGGATGTTCTTGCCATGGAGGGAGTGCAGCGAAGATTCACCTAGACTGATACCTGGGATGGCAGGAATGACGTATGAAGAGAGATTGGGACGACTGGGCTTGTATTCGCTAGAGTTTAGATGAATGAGAGGGGATCTCATTGAAACTTATAAATTCTAACAGGACTAGACAGACGAGATGCAGGAAGGATGTTCCCGATGGCAGGGGGAGACCAGAACCAGGGATCACAGTCTAAGGGTAAAGGGTAAGCCATTTAGGACTGACATGAGGAGGAATTTCTTCACCCAGAGAGTGGTGAACCTATGGCATTCTCTACCACAAGGCAATTGAGGCAATTCATCCAGCTCAATACAGCAGAATTACACTCGAAGGAAATGACTCTTCCGTGGCCACGTTCGCACCCGGGTGGCCCTGGAGATGGAGCACGCGGTGTCCGCCGGTACGCTCGAGGCCTTCCGCGACCAGCTGGGCACCGCGGGGGATTAGGGTGCTTCTTCACCCCGGACAACCAAAGTCTCAATTTAATTTGTTAAATTTCATTTAATATACTTTCAATAATTTACAGTTTGTTCGTACCCAAAAAGAGTACACTAGAAGGAAAGAGGAAAATCAGTTACACAGCCCAGTGTAACTCTTGTCTGAAGTAAACCAAATGTTAATCAGAAAATAAGCAACCACTCAAATTTACAAGGAGACAAAATCCAGTCCAATGTTGAGAGTTTATTTACAGTTAGTGACAGTTGATGTTACATTAAGAGCCCAGGTCTCACAGCTCTTTGTACAAAGTCACACAACCCATCATTCCCTGAAGGACAGGGTCGCACAATTAGATAAACACGAATACTGAACACAATAAGCTTCAGTCACTCTCCCCCAGGTGTGCTTGTCAAACAGGTACTCTCCCATGCCATTCTCAGGGGCTCCTAGTCTCTTCAAGTTGGTGATGTGATCTCCAAGCTTCTTGATCATCTTCACTTGCTCATCAAGTAGTGGGTCTCCAGGAAGTCACACAACTGAAAGAAAGAGCAAAACTAGTTATGGCCAGTAGCAGACATCAAGGAACATCTGAGCTTTTCCCCCACCCCTCCAGAGTTGCGATTTAATCCTCTTGGACTGGATGATAGTCAAGTGGTGTAATTGAGATGGATGTAAATTTCCTCAAATGATCCAGTAATTCCTGTACAATAGATGCTTAGATCCTGGAAAAACTGCAACACATTTATTCTCAATGTCCACATTAGGCAACCGTCCCATCCTCTCCCCAACCCCCTGAAGGACTCAGGAGACACCCCAACACAAAGCTGTTGGGCATGGAGATATTTGAATAGGCTCAAGGACAGCAAGATTGAAACACCGCCAACATACCCAAAAACCCACATTAAGAACTTACATGAGGGTCAGTGCTCCCAGTGGACAGTTTGTGCAGATCAGCAGACTCTGGTTGACATTCTTCTCCATCTGCAGAGCTCTCTGCATCACCTCCAGACCATTGCTCCACTCATCCTGCTCTGGCTTCTGAAGGGAAAGTCACAGTTCACTTACAATGAATGAATCAAATAAATACATGAGACAAGGAAAATAGAAGAAAAAATAGGGGTGAACAGCAGACAGAAGTCCATGTTACATGAACCAATGTGTCACAGGAATACAGAATTACTGCATTAAGCCACAGAACCATGGAATCAAATTGGAACTAATTGCTTTAGAAAGTATGGAAACAAGGGGATCCCGACAGAGGGCCACTCATTCATTGAATCCAACCTTGATGTCCTCCAGGATGATACGCCTCCACGCCGATTCTGGAATTTCATCAGTTTCTCAGCATCCTCGTGTTTCTCATGTGACTGCCTCCTTGAGGAACTCAGCAAAGTGACGCATGGGCAACGTCATCCCGATCAAGTAATAGGACTGTGGAGAGAATTTTAAACAGCTTCTTCAGACCTAGATCTTCATATACAATGCAAGATTAGTATTTTTACCCCTAGTTAGTGAGTTCTTAATCTTGCAAAAATAGGTCCCATTGGTTAACTAGCAAAATGCAATTCACTTCACTAATCTGAACATGTTGGACAGCTTCTCCTCCAATAAAAACAGGATGAAAGATTCAACCTAGCAAAAATGAGTTCAGGCTTATATTTCATGTCCAGTCAAACTAAACTCTACTGCTGGAATAAGTAGTACCTCCTCTACTTCCTGTCAATCAGATGAGATGTTAAACAGAGGCCCGGTCTGTCCTCAGGTGGATGTGAAAGATCTCAAGGCACTACTTCAGAGAACAGGGATTTCTCTCCAGTTTCCCAGGCCAATATTTATCCCTCAACCAACACCACTAAAACAGATGATCTGATCATTCTCTCATTGTTTGAGATCACTTATTGTGCACAAATTGGCTACTGCATTTCCCACAACAGGTGCCTTCATTTGGCTACAAATCACTGTGAGGTAGTCAAAAGGCACTATATAAATGCTTATTTTGCCATTCTAAACTCAAGTTGGGCATAGAATGAGAATTCCTCAATGCCAGTAGTTTTACACTAAATGTAGTGCAAGAGATCTAGGCACATGAACAAGGCTTCAACACCAGGATTCTCAGGACTTCACTTCCAGTTAAAGAGAAAGCTAGTGAGGACCTGCCAACATTTCACTCACTACAGTCACCCCACTGAAACTGAACTTTGTCTCATGTCAACAAGCACTTGACCAGGTTGTGCTCTTCTTCTGTTACAAACTCAGGCAGCAGCTGAGCTAGTTCCATATATTAAACCTGTCAATAGAGTTGCAGCTGCTACAAGGAGTCAGGCCATTAAACTCAACAAGATCCCACCCTGAAAGTACTCACTGCCCAAAGATTGCTTCCCCAGGTAAGGAAGTCAAGAGAACTATAGTTTAAAGCCAGTTCATGGAACTGCAGAATTTCCCAACTTTTCAGAAACAACAACAAGGAACACAAGACTCACCATGGAGAGATAAACATAGGAGGAATAGAGCTCCATGTTGATCTGCTAGTTGACAGCACCTCACAGTCCTTGTGGTAGTTCTGACGCAACTTGGGAGGCCATCTTCACTATTTTCTGTTATACTATTACTGCTCACTATCACCTAGAAAGTTCTACAACTGACCCTTGCTAAGCCAGCTCTTGTATTTATACTATTGGGACAACCTGCATTCAAACCAGGAATGACATCACCAATGATGATTGACAATCCTGAGAGCCAATCGGGAATCTTTCCTGAATCCAGGCACCAATTAACAAAGGAGAGAGGGTGTGGGGAGGAGGGGGGTGAGACCCAGAGCCAATCAGAGCTCTGGAAAACCCGGCAGATTTGGGAGATCAGTCTCGGTGATGTCAACTGCTTTGGTTCCTTGACCTTCTTCAAATCTGAAAGTCTCTCATTTGAATTAAATGACAATTTGCTGCTTTCGCTGAAGGGGCTTTTCATTAATCTGGCCAAGTTTGTTGCTTGCAGGAAGTGTGGTGCCGAGACATACTCAAAGCAATCAAAGTCATCTTGAGTGAATTTGCAATCAGCCATTGGAGAGAGAACTGGGAATGAGAGAATGAGAGGGAGTGAACGTACTGAACACAGTGTCACCCACAGACACGTCTCCATTTGCTCCAGCGTGTTCTAGGGGCAGGCTTGATGGACCAGCTGGTCTTTTTCTGCCCGTCAAATTTGGTACGCTAGATGAGTCCTTTTACAGCCAGCGTTGAATGAGGCGAAAGAATATTTGAATCTGATTGAAATGACGAGACTCAGATGTGCTCTAACTGTGGCTCATTATAGATACATACAGCACAGAAGGAGGCCGTTCGGCTCATCGTGCCTGTGCCGACCCTTTGAAAGAGCCACCCATTAGTCCCTCTCCACTGCTCTTTCCCCTTAGCCTGCAAATCTTTTCCTTTTCCAGAATAGATCCAATTCCCTCTTCAAAGTTACTATTGAATCTGCTTCCACCAGCCTTTCAGGCAGTGCATTCCAGATCACAACTTGCTGCGTAAAAATAATTCTCATCTCTCCCCTCTGGTTCTTTTGCCTTTCATGTTGGTGTTCTCTGTGATCCAAAGCCTTGACATCTGGTTTCATTGCAGAAGTGGTTCAGTCCTGCATTAGGTGACGAGAGGCGCTCTCTTGGATTAAAACTCAGTTTTAGATGGGCCGGACGGGGTGGCAGTGATTCAGATCTGGAGCCACCAATCACGCCACAGGCACTACACTGATGGAGAGATGCCACCAATGAGCACAGTTGACCCACCTGAACCGAAATTGTATCTGGGTATTTACACCTGTATTGGTCAAAAGGGATCCGAGAGGCGGTGAATGTCCTGCGGTGGCGAAGCGCTTCGACCGGACTGATGGACATCACATGGCCACACTCAATGGCCACCCAGGTGGGCACCAGACACTTCAATTGAGGCCTGTGGTTCCTGGTTCTGAGGGGGCTTTTGATTGATCCTTTCCACAGGACCGCTTTCATTTCAGTATCACTACCTCGAGGGAGTAGGAATGTCGATTGGTACAAAAAGCCCAGGGTGGTGAGAAGCATCTTTTGCCATTTATGAATTTTCACTCAACAGCAAAGATCGAATGTGGACTGGAAACGTCTTTCCGCGAAGCAAACATTAACGTGGAATGACTGAAGACAGCTATTTCACTGCACTGACTGCAGTTCTCAACTCAGTTCCTAAATGAACTTGTAAACACTGGTGTGTTGCAGTATCAACATTTGAATCCATTCCTAGGAGTTAAGGAGACAAATGGTGATGCAATTAGATTTGGAAAGGATGATTGCTATTTGAAATGCACAGTGGGGCTAAATATAAATGGATGCATTTATGGAGGAGCTGCTGGTATTGGGTTTATTACTTGCTGGAACAGAAAGTGTTGAGCAGGAGAACTATCTATTTAACTTGCTTGGGTTTTTAAGTTATTTGCTTGTGCATTTAATGAAATGCATTTAATCCTTCCAGAAGGATTACATTTTGTTGGAGTACAGTTCCACAGATGTAACTTTCATTTAGTGCTTACCCAATTCCATATTGAAGTGGGAGCCTAGATGGATAAGTTAATCAAGGGAGAGATATTGAGAGAGCGAGCGAGCACGTGCTCTGTTACAAAACCAAGTTCCATTCTCTCCTGAAAAGGAATCCACACTTTCTTCCCTGAGAGGCCAGTGCGTAAATATGGCATTTCAGGGGGATTTCCCAATTGTATTCCCCTTTAGTACCATGGGTTCAGGGAGCTCAGACATTGCTGGTGTCCACAGCCTTTGCTACTTTGCCCACAAAGCTGATCAGAAAGTCTATAGCATCAGTGATGAATTTGGTTTTTAGTGAGCGACCCGCAGTGCATTCCACAGTAATAACTCAGAATGGGATTGGTACGGCCACAAGCTTACTAAAAAAAAACCCTAAATTTCTCTTTCCAGGGCAGAGATCATTGTTAAATAGGATTGAGCCTTGGACTGAAATGGTGTAACACTGATTGACTGGAAAACATTCCGTGCACTTCAACATTACAGCAGCTGATATTTTGTTGTATTGAGGAGTTAAAGAGAGTTGCCATTGATGCAAAGGGCAGAGAGAATATTCATCACCAGTGGGGAACAGTTACTTGTATTCAACTGCCTTGGCCCCGAGCTCTATCGTTCCCTCCCAAACTTCTCTCTCCACCGAGACATTCCTTAAAAACTACCTCTTAGCTTTTGGGCACCTGTCCTATCTCAGGTAGCTTGGTGTCAGATTGTGTTTGGTAACACTTGCTGTGAAATGCCTTGGGACAATTATATGTTAAAAAGGAGCTATATAAAGGCAAGTCATATTACAGCATTTCTCTTTACAACAGGTGCAACACAATCATGGAAATGCATGAATACAATTTGCGCTCAAGGTATACACAGAATTGAAGTTAGACCCTGAATATCCAGCTCAATACATCAGAATTACACGAGAAGGAAAGAGGAAAATAAAGCAGCTACACAGCCCCGTGTAGCACGTGTCTGATGTAAACCAAATTATGGTAATCAGAAAATAAGCAACCACTCAAAATTACAAGGAGACAAAATCCAGTCCAATGTTGAAGAGTTTATTTACAGTTAGTGACAGTTGATATTACATTAAGAGCCCAGGTCTCACAGCTCTTTGTACAAAGTCACACAACCCATCGTTCCTGAAGGACGGTCTCCCAATTAGATAAACACGAGTACTGAACACAATAAGCTTCAGTCACTCTCCCCAGGGTGTGCTTGTCAAACAGGTACTCTCCCATGCCATTCTCAGGGGCTCCCAGTCTCTTCAAGTTGGTGATGTGATCTCCAAGCTTTTGATCATCTTCACTTGCTCATCCAAGTAGTGGGTCTCCAGGAAGTCACACAACTGAAAGAAAAAAGTGAAACAGATATCAAGGAACATCTGAGCTTTCCCCCACCCCCCTCCTTCTAGAGCATTCGGAATAAGGTAGATGAATTAGCTGCGCAAATAGAGGTAAACGAATATAATTTGATTGAGATTATGCAAACATTGCTCCAGGGTGGCCAAGGTGGTGAACTCAACATCCTGGGGTATTCAATATTCAGGAAAGATAGGCAAAAAGGAAAGGGAGGGGGGTGGGGTAGCATTGCTGGTTAAAGAGGGGATTAACATAATTGTAAGGAAGGATATTAGCTCTGATGATGTGGAATTGTATGGGTAGAACAGAGAAATACCAAGGGGCAGAAAACATTAGTGGGAGTGGTCTGTAGACCTCCAAACAGTATGGGGAGGTTGGGGATGGCATTAAAAGGGAAATTAGAGAAGAAGCGTGCAATAAGGGCACAGCAGTCATCATGGGTGACTTTAATCTACATATAGATTGGTCAACCAAATTAACAACAATACTGTGGAGGACAAATTCTGGAGTGTTTTACGGATGGTTTCCTGGACCAATATGTTGAGGAATCAGCCAGAGATCAGGCCATCTTAGACTGGGTATTATGTAATGAGAAAGGATTAATTAGCAATCTTGTTGTGCGAAGGCCCCTTGGGAGGAGCAATCATAATATGATGAATTCTTCATTTCTTCATTAGGATGGAGTGTGAAGTAGTTGACTCAGACTAGGGTCCTGAAATTAAATAAAGGAATACTATGGATGGTATGAGGAACAAGTTAGGTAGGATTGGTTGGGGAATGTCACTCAAAGGGTTGACAGTGGATAGGCAATGGCAAACATTCAAAGAACTGCAGAATTTTCTCATCCCAGTTTGGCAGAGAATAAACAAAAAAGGTGACTCAACTGTGGCTAAAAGGGAAATTAGGGATAGCATAAGATCCAAGGAGAGGACATATAAATTGGCCAGAAAAAGCAGTAAACTTGAGGATTGGGAGCAGTTTAGGATTCAACAAAGGAGGACAAGGGATTAATTAAGAAGGGGAAAATAGATGAGGGGGAAGCTTGCAGGGAACATAAAAACTGACTATAAAAGCTTTGATAGATATGTGAAGAGAAAAGATTGAAGTCGAGCGTAGGTCCCTTGCAGTCAGAATCAGGGGAACTTATATTGGAGAACAAAGAAATGGCAGACCAATTAAATACATATTTTGGTTCTGTCTTCACAAAGGAGACACAAATAACCTCCGAGATGTCAGGGAACATAGGGTCTGATGAAAGGGAGGAACTGAAAGGAAATCAGTATTTGTAGGAAATAGTGTTCGGAAATTGATGGGATTGAAGGCCGATAAATCCCCAAGGCCTGATAATCTACTCCTAGGGTACTTAAGGAAGTGGCCCTAGAAATAGTAGTTGCATTGCTGATCATGTTGCAACATTCGATGGAATCTGGAACACTACCCATGGATTGGAGGGTAGCTAATGTTACCCCACTATTCAAAAAAGGTGGTAGAGAGAAAACAGGGAATTACAGACCAGTAAGCCTGACATCAGTAGTGGGGAAAATGCTAGAGTCCATTATAAGAGATGTAATAGCAGAGCACTTGGAAAACAGTGACAGGATCAGACAAAGTCAACATGGATTTACAAAAGGTAAATCGTGCTTGACTAATCGACTGGAATTTTTTGAGGATGTAACTGGTAAAATAGATAAGGAGAACCAGTGGATGTGGTGTATTTGGACTTCCAAAAGGCTTTCGATAAGGTCCGCATGAGAGATTAGCGTGTAAAGTTAAGGCACATGGGGATTGTCGGCAAGGTATTGACTGGATAGAGAACTGGTTGGCAGACAGAAAGCAAAGAGTTGGAAATAAATGGGTCTTTTTCCAAGTGGCAGGCAGTGACTAGTGGGGTACTGCAGGTATTGGTCCTTGGACCCCCGCTATTCACAATATTATTAATGATTTAGACAAGGGAACTAGATGTAATATCTCAAGTTTGCAAACACTAAAGCTGGGTGGGTGTGCGCTGTGAGGAGGAATGCCGAGAAAATTCCAGGATGATTTGGACAGGTTGGGTGATTGGGCAGAGAGTGTGGCAGATGCAATATAATGTGGATAAATGAGAGGTTATTCACTTGTCAAAAACAGGAAGGCAGATTATTATCTGAAAGGCAATAGATTGGGAGAAGAGGGATGTGCAACGAGACCTGGGTGTCCTTGTGCACCAGTCGCTGAAGAAGGTAAGCTGCAGGTGCAGCAGGCGGGTTAAGGCGGCAAATTGGTTATGTTGGCCTGCGTAGCGAGAGGCGTTTGAGTGCAGGAACAAGGATGTTTGCTGCAGTTGTACAGGGACTTGGAGAGAGACCACACCTTGAGTAACTGTGCACAGTTATGGTCGCCTTATCTGAGGAAGGAGGTTTCTTGCCATGGAAGGAGTTCAGTGAAGATTCACTAGGCTGATACCTGGGATGGCAGGAATGACGTATGAGGGGAGAGATTGGGCTTATACAGCTGGAGTTTAGAACAATGAGGGGATCTCATTGAAACTTATAAAATTCTGACAGGACAGGACCGACGAGATGCAGGAAGGATGATTCCTGATGGTCAGGGAGTCTAGAACCAGGGGTCACAGTTTAAGGATAAGGGGTAAGCCATTTAGGACAGAATGGAGGAGGAATTTCTTCACCAGAGCGTGGCGAACCTGTGGAATTCTCTACCACAGTTGGCAGTAGAGGCCAAGTCATTAAATAGATTCAAGAAGGAGTTGGATATATCTTCTTCAGGCTAAAGGGATCAAGGAGAAAGATAAAAAGCAGGGACGGGTTCTGAATTTGGATGATCAACCATGATCGCATTGAATGGTGGAGCAGACTAGAGGGGTTGATGGCCTACTCTGCTCCTATCTTCTATGTTTCTATGTAATCCTCTTGGACTGGAGGATAGTCAAGTGGTGTAATTGAGATGTAAATTTGCTCAATGATCCAGTAATCCTGTACAATAGATGCTTAGATCCTAAAACACTCTGCAACACATTTATTCTCAATGTCCACATTAGGCCAACCGTCCCGTCCTCTCCCCAACCCCCTGAAGGAGCCAGGAGAGAGACACCCCAACCAAAGCGCATTGGGCATGGAGATATTTGAATAGGCTCAAGGACAGCAAGGGTCCACCACCTCCAACATTACCCAAAAAACCCACATTAAGAAACTTACATGAGGGTCAGTGCTCCCAGTGGAAGTTTTGTGCAGATCCAGAAGACTCTGGTTGAATTCTTCTCCATCTGCAGAGCTCTCTGCATCACCTCCAGACCATTGCTCCACTCATCCTGCCTCTGGCTTCCTGAAGGGGAAAGTCACAGTTCACTTTACAATGAATTAACAAAAAATACATGAGACAGTACAATGAAAACAGGGTGTCGAACAAGCAGCCAGAGTCCATGTTACCATGAACCAATGTGTCACAGGAATATAGATTACTGCATTAAGCCACCAGAACCATGGAATCAAATGAAACTAATTGCTTTAGAAGTATTGGAAACAAGGGGATCCCGACAGAGGGCCACTCATTATTGAATCCAACCTTGATGTCCTCCAAGATGATTCGGCCCTCCACGCCGATACTGGAATTTCATCAGTTTCTCAGGTGCTCCACGGTTCTCATGTGATGCTCTTGAGGAACTCAGCAAAGTGACGCAGAGGCAACGTCATCCCCGGTCAAAGTAATAGGACTGTGGAGAGAATTTTAAACAGCTTCATCAGACCTAGATCTTCATATACAATGCAAGATTATTATTTTTACCCCTAGTTAGTGAGTTCCTAATCTTGCAAAAATAGATAACATGGGTTAACTAGCAAAATGCAATTCACTCACTAATCAGAACATGTTGGACAGCTTCTCCTCCCAATAAAAACAGGATGAAAGATTCAACTAGCAAAAAAACAAACTATAAACTAATGATGTTCAGGATTATATTTCAGGCCGGTCTGTCTTCAGGTGGATGTGAAAGATCTCAAGGCACTACTTCAGAGAACAGGGAGTCTCTCCGGTTTCCCAGGCCAATATTTATCCCTCAACCAACACCACTAAAACAGATGATCTGATCATTCATTGTTTGTGGGAGCTTACTGTGCACAAATTGGCTGCTGCATGTTCCACATAACAGTGACTTAATTGGCTACAAAGCACTTTGGGAGGTAGTCAAAGGCTCTATTTAAATGCTTATTTTTGCCATTCTAAACTAAAGTTGGTCATGAAATGAGAACATTCAGTAGTTTTACACTACAATGTAGTGCAAGAGATCTAGGCACAGTGAACAAGGCTTCAACACCAGGATTCTCAGGACTTCACTTCCAGTTAAAGAGAAGCTAGTGAGGACCTGCACATTTCACTCCTACAGTCACCCCACTGAAACTGAACTTTGTCTCATGTCAACAAGCACAAGCACTTGACCAGGTTTGTGCTCTTCTTCTGTTACAAACTCAGGCAGCAGCTGAGCTAGTTCCATATATTAAACCGGTCAATAGAGTGCAGCTGCTACAAGGAGCAGGCCATTAACGCAACAAGATCACCCTGAAGTACTCACTGCCCAAAGATTGCTTCCCAGGTAAGGAAGTCAAGAGTATATAGTTTAAAGCCAGTTCGTGAAACTGCAGAATTTCCAACTTTTCAGAATACAACAACAAGGAACACAAGACTCACCATGGAGAGATAAACATAGGAGGAATAGAGCTCCATGTTGATCTGCTTGTTGACAGCAGCCTCACAGTCCTTGTGGTAGTTCTGACGCACTTGGGAGGCCATCTTCACTATTTTTTGTTAATACTAGTACTGCTCACTAACACCTAGAAAGTTCAAGAACTGACCTTTCTAACCCAAGCTCTTGTATTTATATACTGGGACAGCCTGCATTCAAACAAGGAATGACATCACCAATGATGATTGACAATCCCTGAGAGCCAATCAGGAATCGCTCCTGAGTCCAGGCACCAATTAACAAAGGAGAGTGGGTGAGACCAGAGCCAATCAGAGCTATGGAAAACCGGCAGGTTTGGGAACTCTTTTTGAGTCAACATAAAACGACTGTAATTAACAAAACTTCAAATGAAACTTATCTCATTAAACTAAAATAACATTGTTCGGGGAGACGATGCACTCCAGTCCCTGCGGCCCGGCAGGTTTGGGAGATCAGTCTCGGTGATGTCACTGTTTTTTTTTATTTTAAAATTTGAACATTTTATTTACAGTAAATGACATTACAGAGATCAAGTTCACAAGTCACAAGACAAAGTCACAAGCCATCATTGCCTACAAGCAGGGAACTCAGTCTCTACAGTTGCTGATGTGATCTCAAGCTCCTTGATCGTCTTCATTGTTCATCCAGATAGTGGGTCTCCAGGAATTCACACAGATGAGGGTCGGCGCTCAGTGCAGAGTTTGTGAGATCCAGCAGACTCTGGTTGACACTCTCTCCATCCGCAGAGCTCTCTGTATCGCCGAGCGGAGCCTCCTGCTCTCCGGACAAAGAGATGAACTGCAAAGGAACTTAAATACTTAAATTAAATTTTAAACATATCAAATTAAGGTAAAATCACATTGGCCGAGGTGATGATGCACTCCAGTCCCCGCGGCACCCACGGTCGCGGAAGGTCTCGAGCGTGCCCAGCGGACACCGCGTGCTCCATCTCCAGGGCCACCGGGTGCGAACATGGCCGCGGAAGAGAGGCAGGCAATCGGGCCAAACGACCCCCTCAACCGCCCGCTGCCTGGACCTGTTAATGGCCACTTTGGCCAGGCCCAGGAGCAGTCCTACGAGAGGTCCTCGATTCTGCCCGCTCCCCTCCGCCACCGGGGTGACCGAAGATCAGGAGCGTGGGACTGAAGTGCAGCCAGAAATCGAGAGCAGCCCCTTCAAATAATGAAAGAGAGGCTGCAACCTCTCACATTCTGTATATACGTGGAACACGGACTCCTCCAGGCCGCAGAATAGGCAGACGCCTGGGAGTACGTGAACCTATTAAAAACTTTATTGCACGGGGACTGCTCCGTGCCACCCTCCAGGCCAAGTCCCCAATAGAAAAAGGGAGGACTCCCGTGATAGAGAGCCCTCCATTGGGGACCTCTGCCGGACAGCAAGATGGCCACGCCAAGACGTGTCCGGGCAGCAGACAAAGATGCAAAGTGGAGTGTGCAGGAAATCCCTCCGTGCAGATGAAAAGGCACAGAGGGCATTCCCCGAGACAGCTCAAGCTGTGAGGTGCCGGTTCCCACAGCCCAGTGTACTGCTTGTTTGATATAAACCAAATTATGTTAACTTTAGATGCATTGCTGGTCCTATCCAAAATTCTATAGACTCTGGAACAGTTCCATGGATTGGAGGGTAGCTAGTGTAAACCCACTATTAAAAAAGGTGGGAGAGAGAAAACGGGGAATTATAGACCGGTAAGCCTGACATCGGTAG
>CM059450.1:6174449-6319063 GCA_030390025.1 Squalus acanthias
GGTGGTGAATGCTTTGACTGTGCTTAATTCCCAGTTTTCTCATCTAACCTTCAAAGCACTTGGAAATAAAAGTTATTCATCATTGAACTGGTTTGTCTTTGTTGTATAATTAAGTTGCTGATCTGATTATTGAGGTCACTCCCTACACAATACACAGCTGTGTAATGTATGATCAAGCTAAAACTTTTTATATGCCTAACCATAGAAGTCCCTCCCAGTTCAGCTTCCTAAACTTGATTCAGTGCCTGCCCAGGATGGCTGTGGCCACATCTTCAAATTATCACTTGAGGCTTATAAAGGTTTTCTGAAATACACAACTTCTGAAACGAATCTCAGTAATAATTCCTGGTGAAAAAGGGTTTTCTTTTATAACATTTGCCAGCTATGTCATGAAGTTGTGGAACTTTAAAACAAAGGAGTTGGGTGGCTGAATTAATACTGTCAATATTGAATCTCTTCAGTCAGGTGGCATAAAGAATAGCTGCTTGGCATCCTGCTTCACACTCATACCTCAGGACACGGGAAGGATGGAGTCGGTGTCTTTGTGTTAGACTGATGGCACAAGTCACTCACTGCATTGTGGAAGCTTTGTGACATGTATACATCGTACAGCATTGCCCTCCTCAGAATCTCAATATGGGCGGGCTGTCTTTTGTTTAACATCCCTCCAAGGGTAATATGTACCAATGAGTAAACCAGCAGACTGTACAAAATTATACACCAACCTGCCATATGTACCACTTGGAGTTTGGGTAAAGAATTGGTAATAAAAATTATATTAAAGCAAAATAATCCTGTACACCTCCACACAACTTAACAATTTAAACAGCTCTCCTCAACTACAGCATCACTACCTGTTCTAGGTGCAGGAAGGATATTCCCGATGGCGAGGGAGTCCAGAACCAGAGGTTGCAGTCTAAGGATAAGGGGTAAGCCATTTACGATTGAGATGAGGAGGAATTTCTTCACCCAGAGAGTGGTGAACCTGTGGAATTCTCTACCACAGAAGGCAGTTGAGGCCAATTCATTAAATATATTCAAGAAGGAGATTGATATATTTCTTAAGGCTAAAAGGATCAAGGGATATGGGGAGAAAGGAGGGACAGGGTACTGAATTTGGATGATCAGCCATGATCGCATTGAATGGCGGAGCAGGCTCGAATGGCCGACTCCTGCTCCTATCTTCTATGTTTCTATGCTATGGATCCACCAGTTCATTGTAATCAAATAGCTACTTTACTTTATCTTCCATACTTCACTTGGTGTATTCCTAATTGCCACAACTCGTTCAGAAAGACTGCCCTTAACCCACAAATAGAGTGGGAAAGTTTGAGTTTTCCTGAAGATGTCACAAAGTAAACATCTATTAATGCTCTTCTAAATTAGTTCACCGAAAGGGCATAAATTCGCTCTATTTGAAAGTACTGTGGCACAAGAGCTCATTAAATATCCTCTCAAGGACTGAGCTAACAGACATGGTGAGCTGCTATACATGGTTAGACTGACTACAAATAAAATATTGGCTTGACTGGCAGGGGATGGGGGATACCTGCATGAAAAAGATTAGATAGAATAGAATAGCAACAGGGCAGGCACATGGAATTAGGACTACTGTTGATGTGGAAGATAAACTCCAACACAAACTGGTCGGGACAAACATCCTATTTCTGTGTTGTATGTTTTATGTAATTCACTCTTCTCTGTTCTGGAGGTTTTGTGGTCCTTCTGTTAAATGCCTGGTAGTTGGACCAGAGTTACAGCAGGATAGGAACACAAACCGAAACACTGCAGATACTGGAAATCTCAAACAACAACAGAAAACGCTGGAGACACTCAGCAGGTCAGGCAGCATCGGTCGAGAAAACACGAGACACTTGACCTTTCAGGTATAAAACCGTTCCTCACAACAGACCCGGGGTTTGCAGGAGATGAGAAAACAGTGCAAACTAAACACAGGACTTTACAGCTCTTAAATGTCATGGGGGATAAAACTCCACATCGCACTTTACAGTGACGGAGCAACAGATTCTGTCTGAAGCTCCCCACTGATCCACTTTCCATTTCCCCAACTCGTTGTGGGCTGGTTTGCAGATTCACTGCGGACTGTCTGGTGCAGGTCAGTCTCTTTCAATCTATTGTGGTCAACATTGTGAATCTTGGTGGGAAAAATTCGATGTCGCCCCTATTGGGGCGCTAATGCCCCGAAAAAATTAGCTCCCCGCTGCCTGAAATTCAGCTGTAGCGCCCCAAGCAGGAGGCAGGGCGCTGCTGGAAGCACTACACATCCTTCTTGGGGTGCTACAACTGAATATTGCGGCGCTACGTGCAACAGCGCCATGCGCGTCGACAGGTAGCGCCGTGGTATTGCAGGCCTTCCTCCACTGATCAAAGGGGAGGGGCCTAGCGCTGCGTGCACCGGGGCCCTGCTGGACCACCGGGAAGCGGGGAGCCGGGAAGACACGGCCAGCACCCCGAAGAAAAAAGGGGAAGGGGGCAGGTGCTGGCAGTCGGCCAAAAAAAACTGGCCGCCTGACACCTGCCCTTTACGTAGCACCGCCGCGGCTGCAAAATCGCCACCCTGAGCCTGTCGGACATATAGTCCGGCGATAGGTCAGGGGGTGCAACCCAAGTTCGCGGCCAGGGCGCGAGTGGGGCGCTGCACACGCGATGATGTCATCGATGGCGGCGCAGCGCTAACCTCCCGCCGAATTTCGTGGGAGGCGTAGCGGTGGAATTTGCACACTGAGGCGCAAATCAACCTTATTTTTCCCCCTTGGTATCACGGACTCGGTCTGGACCCACCGAGATGCTCTTGAATTCTCCAAGAGACGGGTTAACATAGAACCGATTGTGCTCAACACCATCTAGAGGGTGGAATTTCTATTTGCAAACTCATCGAACTCTTTGAGATTTGTTGTGAAGCTTTGATTCTGTGGACAGAAACGCTTTCAGATTCAGTCTGAGAAAAGTCAAAGAAACCGACAGCAATGACATCACAGAATAAGCATCCAAACCTCTGTATTCCAAAGCACTGATTGACTCTGGGTATCTCACCCCACCCCCTCTCCTTTGTTAATTGGTGCCTGGTTTCATGGAAGATCCTGATTGGCTCTCAGGGATTGTCATTGGTCATGCCATATCCTGTTGAAATGCAGGTTGTCCCACTAGTATAAATACAAGAGCTTGTGCAGGAAGAGGTTAGATTGTTGTTACAGTGGTGTTTGAACTTAGTGTCCATTACCAGGAAGATTTAAGATGGCCTCCCAAGTGCGTCAGAACTACCACAAGGACTGTGAGGATGCTGTCAACAAGCAGATCAACATGGAGCTCTATTCCTCCTATGTTTATCTTTCCATGGTGAGTTTTGTATTTTTGGGTCCTATTTCAAAATTAAGGCTGTGGTGTCATTGTATTCTAAGCTGGTAGAATTTCTCTAGGTCAATGAATGGGCTTTAGAGTGTCTCTCTATAGCCCTCCCCAGTCTTAATCCAGTGAATAATCTTAATGCAGTGATCTTGCAAAAGGCCTCATTAACAGACTGTTCCCTGCTCTGTAATAGCTGTGTCCTATTCTGAAGTGTTTATATCTGAAACTAACTCCAGGTTTCCATGAAGTTTGTAAAAGAAGATTCTTCTTTATGAATCAACTTTTGCAACTTGGATAGAAACAATTACACTTAATTTGGTGACTAGGTTAGTGAAACATTGGCTGGTTCTGGCCAGTTTTTTCCCCCTTTCTAATTGAGTGAATCGTGTGTTGCAGTCTTTCTCCGCTGAGGCTGGTAAACTACTGAATTTAAGAATTTGCTCTTTTTTTCCTTCAGTGCTTTTAGAGTTCCATCTGGGAACAAAAGCAGCTACCACAGCTAACTTGTGTAGTTTGAGTGCTTTAATCCAAAAAGCATCAATACTCACTAATGTTTTCTTCTAAGATAACCTCTTATTCTGTTGAGCTACTTCAGTGAGGGACTTTCAACATGGTCACAAAGGATTGGGGAAGTGAGTTTTTTGTGACCATTTTTGAGTTGGTCATGGATGAGATCTTGGTCTGACCTGACTCTCCCTTTCCATTTTGTCTTTACCTGCAGTCCTATTACTTTGACCGGGATGATGTTGCCCTGCGTCACTTTGCCGAGTTCTTCAAGGAGCAGTCGCACGAGGAACGTGAACACGCTGAGAAACTGATGAAATTCCAGAATCGGCGTGGGGGGCGTATTGTCCTGGAGGACATCAAGGTTAGATTCAGCAAACTTTGAAGAATTGCCTTGGTTTTGTGAAAAGTAGGCTTGGTACCTAATACTAGATTACCTGTTGAGTGATGGAAGTTGTTTTCAGAGGAGGATTAATGATAGTTGCATGCATGGATTTTTGGAAGGTAGGAGATTGCTGGCTAAAGTGCATGAAATTAGAAGCAACTGTGTGACTCCAATAAAACTGGGTGGAGCAGGAGGCAGTTGGTATAAAATAGACCACTGGATGGTGACCAGTAGTGCATATGATCTAGATTTGCAAATAGTGGTATATGCTGAGCTAGGGTCTATAGTGAGATCAAGAGCAAAAATTGGGTACAGGGTGGAATCACAGAATCACAGAATCCCCACAGTGCAAATAGAGGCCATTTCGGCCCATCGAATCTGCACCGACCCATATCCCACCCTATCCCTGTAACCCACGTATTTAATCCCCCCTAACACTAAGGGTCAATTGATCATAGCCAAATCAACCTAACCCGCACATTTTTGGACTCTGGGAGGAAACCGGAGCACCCGGAGGAAACCCACGCAGACACTGGGAGACTGTGCAAACTCCACACAGTCACCCGAGGCCGGATTCGAACCTGGGTCCCTGGCGCTGTGAGGCAACAGTGCTAACCACTATGCCACCGTGTTGCCCTCAATGAAGTGGGTGAGTCTGATGGCAAATGTGGTAGTCCATATCGGAGGTAAGGATAGGAGTATGAGTGAAGGGATTTGGGGTGTTTCCCAGTACAGATATCATTAGAAGCTAGCTTGTAGGTGCAAAGGGCTAATCAGATGGTGGGCTTCATGCTAAGGCATAGAACATAAAAGCAAGGAACTGTTGCTGCAATTAATGCTAGATAGACTTCATTTGGAATGTGTTCCTTTTGTAGGATAGCCACTGTGACTAAAGTCCAATAACTCATTACCAAGATGTCTCTTGGGATGAACAGACTAGTAAAATCTGGGGCGGGAGTCCCCTGGATTTGAGCATCAGGACTTGTGATCCTACTAGCTGCTGAAATGCTCGGATAACAAATTCATTTGTTAACTAATTTCATCCACTAACTAATTTTGCTGATGAGATACCTTTTTTGTTTCTCTCTCCTCAACCCCCAGAGACCAGGGCAGGATGAGTGGAGCAATGGTCTGCTGGCGATGCAGAGAGCTCTGCAGCTGGAGAAGAATGTCAACCAGAGTCTGCTGGATCTGCACAAACTGTCCACTGGGAGCACTGACCCTCATGTAAGTTTCTAATGTCTCATTTTTAAAGTAACTTTCTGGCCTCTCGTAAAGTGCTTTACAGCCATGAAGTACTCTTGTAGTGCAGTCATTATTGTAATGTAGGAAATGTGGCAGCCAATTTGCACACAGCAAGGACCCTCACACACAAATGTGATCGATGACCAGATAATCTTAAGTTGGCTAAGGATAAATATTGGTCAGGACACTGGTGGGGGGATAAACTCCAACTCTTCTTTGAAATAGTACCATGGGTTCTTTAACCTCCACCTGAGTGGGCAGACAAGACCTTGTATAACCTTCCATCTGAAAGACAACACCTGACAGTGCCGTATTCTGTAAAGTGTTAGCCTCGAATTTTGTCTCCATTCTCTGAAATGGGACAACCCAGGGCCTTCTGATTCAGAGGCAGTGCTACCATTAAACCATGGCTGACACTTGCCATGTTTTTGGGTGAGTTGAAGGCTATGGGGGGAAGCTTAATCTGTTTACTGATCTTTAGCAATATTCTAATCTTTCACAAGAGACTTAACATCAGATCTCATTGAGATGAGGCAGTGCATAAAGCAGATTGAAATTTGGGCAACAAAGGATTAAGACTTAACTGAAGGGGGTTCTGCTTTTAATTGTAAATTGGTAAATGTATTACTCCTGGAATAAACCAAATCTGATGTCAAATCCACCCATATCTCTGCAGCACTTGCACCAGTTACCTCATCCAGTAAGTCAAGAATAATCCCCATGGGAGGTGAAGCTCAAAGCCCTTGATGTTGTCTCCTCTGAACTAATTGTACTTGATTTTTCTTTCAGTTGTGTGACTTCCTGGAGACCCACTACTTGGATGAGCAAGTGAAGATGATCAAGAAGCTTGGAGATCACATCACCAACTTGAAGAGACTGGGAGCCCCTGAGAATGGCCTGGGAGAGTACCTGTTCAACAAGCACAGCCTGAATTGACTGGGATTCTAGAGCCATTAGTTCTATACTTGGTGGAAATGAAGTGTGACCAACTTCTCGTGGTGAATGCTTTTGCTGTGGTTATTTCCCAGTTTTCTCATCTAACCTTCAAAGCACTTGGAAATAAAAGTTATTCATCATTGAAATGGTTTGTCTTTGTATAATTAAGTTGCTGATCTGATTATTGAGGTCACTCCCTACACAACACACAGCTGTGTCATGTATGATCAAGCTAAAACTTTATATGCCTAACAATAGAAGTCCCTTCCACGATGTGGTCTCCTCTACATTGGGGAGACCAAACGCAGATTGGGTGACTGCTTTGCGAACACTTCCGTTCAGTCCGTAAGGGGGACCCTGAGCTTCTGGTCGCTTGTCATTTTAATTCACCGCTTCACGCCCACTCAGACCTCACCGTCCTCAGCCTCTTGCATTGTTCCACGGAAGCTCAGCGTAAGCTCGAGGAACAGCACCTCCTCTTCCGATTAGGCACTTTACAGCCTTCCAGACTCAATATCGAGTTCAACAATTTCAGATCATAACCTCGGCCCCTACCATATATAATTTATTTTATCCACACTTTTGGTTTGTGCCTTTCCCTTTTTCCCCCCCCCCCCAACCCCCCCCCCTGCTGTCTTTCATTCTGCCAGTGCATTTCACACTTCTGAGCCATCTTTTGTTTCTTAACCTGTCCTATTACCATCTCGTCTTGCCTTGAGCATCTCTTAATGTCTCTGCTTATCACAGACCACCCCTTTTATTCCTCCCACTTGCTTTTTTTTATGTTTCATTTCCTGCTTTTTTTTTTTCCTCAGTTCTGACAAAGGGTCTTCGACCTGAAACGTTAACTCTGTTTCTCTCTCCACGGATGTTGCCTGGCCTGCTGAGTTTTTCCAGCGTTTTCTGTTATTTCAGTTTTCCAGCATCTGCAGTATTTTGCTATTGTAGAAGTCCCTCCCAGTTCAGCTTCCTAAACTTGATTCAGTGCCTGCCCAGGATGGCTGTGGCCACATCTTCGAATTATCACTTGAGGCTTATAAAGGTTTTCTGAAATACACAACTTCTGAAACTAATCTCAGTAATAATTCCTGGTGAAAAAGGGTTTTCTTTTATAACATTTGCCAGCTATGTCATGAAGTTGTGGAGCTTTAAAACAAAGGAGTTGGGTGGCTGAATTAATACCGTCAATATTGAATCTCTTCAGTCAGGTGGAATGAAGAATAGCTGCTTGGCATCCTGCTTCACACTCGTATCTCAGGACACGGGAAGGATGGAGTCGGTGTCTTTGTGTTAGACTGATGGCACAAGTCACTCACTGCATTGTTGAAGCTTTGTGACATGTATACATTGTACAGCATTGACCACCTCGGAATCTCAATATGGGTGGGCTGTCTTTTGTTTAACATCCCTCCAAGGGTAATATTTACCAATGAGTAAACCAGCAGACTGTACAAAATTATACACCAACCTGCCATATGTACCAATTGGAGTTTGGGTAAAGAATTGGTACTAAAAAATTATATCAAAGCAAAATAATCCTGTACATCTCCACACAACTTAACAATTTAAACAGATCTCCTCAATTGCAGCATCACTAACTGTTCTAGGATCCACCAGTTCATTGTCATCAAATAGTTGCTTTACATTATCTTCAACATGTCACTTGGTATATTTCTAATGGCCACAACTCGTTCAGAAAGACTGCCCTTAACCTACAAATACTGTGGTAGTGAGTTTTCATGAAGATTCTACAAATTAAACATCCATTAATGTTTTTCAAAAATAGTTCTCCTAAAGGGCATGAATTAACTCCATTTGAAAATACTGAGGCACAAGAGCATATTAAATATTCTTTCAAGGGCTGAGCTAACAGACATGGTGAGCTGCTATACACGGTTAGACTGACTACAATTAAAATATTGGCTTGAGTGGTGAGGGATACCTGCACGAACAAGATTTAGATAACATCAAATAGGAACAGGGCAGGCACATGGAATTAGGACTAATGTTGATGTGGAAGATAAACTCCAACACAAACTGGTTGGGTCAGACATCCTATTTCTATGTTGGACGGTTTATGTAATTCACTCTTCTCTGTTCTGGAGGTTTTGTGGTCCTATTAAATGCCTGGTAGTTGGACCAGAGTTACAATAGGATAGGAACACAAACTGAAACACTGCAGATACTGGAAATCTCAAACAAAAACAGAAAATGCTGGAGACACTCAGCAGTTGAGGCAGCATCGGTCGAGAAAACACGAGACACTTGACCTTTCAGGTATACAACCTTTCCTCACAACAGACCCGGGGTTTGCAGGAGATGAGGAAACAGTGCAAACTAAACACAGGACTTTACAGTTCTTAAATGTCATGGGGATAAAACTCCACATCGCACTTTACAGTGACGGAGCAACAGATTCTGTCTGAAGCTCCCCACTGATCCACTTTCCATTTCCCCAACTCGTTGTGGGCTGGTTTGCAGATTCACTGCGGACTGTCTGGTGCAGGTCAGTCTCTTTGAATCTATCGTGGTCAACATTGTGAATCTTGGCTTGGTATCATGGACTCGTTCTGGACCCACCAAAATGCTCATCAATTCTCCAAGAGACGGGTTAACTTAGAGGCGGTTGTGCTCGACACCATCTACAGGGTGGAATTTCCATTTGCAAACTCATCGAGCTCTTTGAGATATATTTTAAAGCTCTGATTCTATCAGCCGTCTCTCCGAAATCCCCTCCGTGCCATTCCACTCTGCGTGGATGGGTTTCCTGTACGGGCTGCTCCTGCACACACTCCACTCCATCGCCGAACACGTCCTGGTGTTCAGTCTTGCCGTCCGATGGAGGCGGGGGTCCCCGGTGGAGGGCTCTCTACGCGGGAGTCTTCCCCTGTTCCACTGGGGATCTGGCATGCAGAGCGTTGCACGGAGCAGTCCCTTCTAAATCGATTCACGGATTCCTAGGCTGCCTGTAACTTTTGCTGCCTGGAGGAGTCCATGTTTCATGTCTCTGTTAACTGCGAGAGGTTGCAGCCCCTCTTCCACTATTTGAGGGGGCTGCTCCTCTACTTCTGGCTGCACTTCAGTGCCACGCTCCTGATCTTTGGCCATTCGGTGTGGATGGAGGTGGGCCGGTCGGAGGACCTCCTTGTGGGTCTGCTCCTGGGCCTGGCCAAGGTGGCGAACACAGGTCCAGGCTGAGTGTGGTCGATGGAGGGGGCACTTATGGTTTAAGAGCTTAGGTGGTCCCGATTGATGATTTAATCTTCCTAATTGATTAACCAAAAGAATAGAGACACTTTCAGATTCAGTTTGAGGAAAGTCAAAGAAACCAACAGCAATGACATCACAGAATAAGCATCCAAACCTCTGTATTCCAAAGCTCTGATTGGCTCTGGGTATCTCAAACCCCACCCCCTCTCCTTTGTTAATTGGTGCCTGGTTTCATGGAAGATCCTGACTGGCTCTCAGGGATTGTCAATCATCATTGGTGATTCCATACCCTGTTTAAATGCAGGCTGTCCCACTAGTATAAATACAAGAGCTTGTGAGGGACAGAGTTAGGTTGTTTCTACAGTGGAGTTTGAACTTAGTGCCTATCAACAGGAAGATTTAAGATGGCCTCCCAAGTGCGTCAGAACTATCACAAAGACTGTGAGGATGCTGTCAACAAGCAGATCAACATGGAGCTCTATTCCTCCTATGTTTATCTTTCCATGGTGAGTTTTGTATTTTTGGGTCCTATTTCAAAAGTAAGGCTGTGGCATTATTGTATTCTAAGCAGGTAGAATTTCTCTAGGTCAATGAATGGGCTTTAGAGTGTCTCTCTATAGCCCTCCCCAGTCTTAATCCAGTGAATAATCTTAATGCAGTGATCTTACAGAAGGCCTCATTAACAAACTGTTCCCTGCTCTGTAATAGCTGTGTCCTATTCTGAAGTGTTTATATCTGAAACTAACTCTAGGTTTCCATGAAGTTTGTAATAGAAGATTCATCTTTATGAATCAACTTTTGCAACTTGGATAGAAACAATTAGACTTAATTTGGTGACTAGGTTAGTGAAACATTGGCTGGTTCTGGCCAGTTTTTTCCCCCTTTCTAATTGAGTGAATCTTGTGTTGCAGTCTTTCTCTGCTGAGGCTGGTAAACTACTGAATTTAAGAATTTGCTCTTTTTTCCTTCAGTGATTTTTAGAGTTCCATCTGGGAACAAAAGCAGGTACCACAGCTAACTTGTGTAGTTTGAGTGCTTTAATCCAAAAAGCATCAATGCTCACTAATGTTTTCTTATATAACCTCTTATTCTGTTGAGCTACTTCAGTGAGGGACTTTCAACATAGTCACAAAGGATTGGTGAAGTATTTGAGTTTTTTGCTACCATTTTTGAGTTGGTCATGGATGAGGTCTAGGTCTGACCTGACTCTCTCCCTTTCCATTTTGTCTCTACCCGCAGTCCTATTACTTTGACCGGGATGATGTTGCCCTGCGTCACTTTGCCGAGTTCTTCAAGGAGCAGTCGCATGAGGAACGTGAACATGCGGAGAAACTGATGAAATTCCAGAATCGGCGTGGGGGGCGTATTGTCCTGGAGGACGTCCAGGTTAGATTCGGCAAACTTTGAAGAATTGCCTTGGTTTTGTGAAAAGTAGGCTCGATACCTAATACTAGATTAGCTGTTGAGTGATGGAAGTTGTTTTCAGAGGAGGATGAATGATAGTTGCATGCATGGATTTTCAGAAGGTAGGAGATTGCTGGCTAAAGTGCATGAAATTAGAAGCAACCTTGTGACCCCAATAAAACTGGGTGGAGCAGGAGGCAGTTAGTATAAAATAGACCACTGGATGGTGACCACTTGTGCATATGATCTAGATTTGCAAATAGTGGTATATGCTTAGCTAGGGTCTATAGTGAGATCAAGAGCAAAAATTGGGTACAGGGTGGAATGAAGTGGGTGAGTCTGATGGCAAATGTAGTTCAATGTGGTAGTCCACATCTGAGGTAAGGATAGGAGTGAAGGGATTTCCAAGTACAGATGTCATTAGAAGCTAGCTTGCAGGTACAAGAAGGCTAATTGGATGGTGGGCTTCATGCTAAGGCATAGAACATAAAAGCAAGAAACTTTTGCTGCAATTAATGCTAGATAGACCTCATTTGGAACATGTTCCTTTTGTAGGATAGCCCACCTTGAAGCATATACCGCTGTGACGAAAGTCCAATAACTCATTACCAAGATGTCTCTTGGGATGAACAGACTGGTAAAATCTGGGGCGGGAGTCCCCTGGATTTGAGCATCAGGACTTGTGATCCTACTAGCTGCTGAAATGCTCGGATAACCAATTCCTCTTGTTAACTAATTTCATCCACTAACTAATTTTGCTGATGAGATACCTTTTTTGTTTCTCTCTCTTCAACCCCCAGAGACCAGAGCAGGATGAGTGGAGCAATGGTCTGGTGGTGATGCAGAGAGCTCTGCAGATGGAGAAGAATGTCAACCAGAGTCTGCTGGATCTGCACAAACTCTCCACTGGGAGCACTGACCCTCATGTAAGTTTCTAATGTCTCATTTTTAAAGTAACTTTCTGGCCTCTGTCCTAAAGTGCTTTACAGCCAATGAAGTACTCTTGTAGTGCAGTCATTATTGTAATGTAGGAAATGTGGCAGCCAATTTGCACACCGCAAGGACCCACACAGAAATGTGATAGATGACCAAATAATCTTTTAAGTTGGATAAGGATAAATATTGGTCAGGACACTGGTGGAAAAACCTCAACTCTTTGAAATCGTACCATGGGTTCTTTAACCTCCACCTGAGTGGGCAGAAAAGACCTTGTGTAACCTTTCATCTGAAAGACAACACCTCTGACAGTGCAGTATTCTGTAAAGTGTTAGCCTGGATTTTTGTCTCAATTCTGAAATGTGACAACCCAGGGCCTTCTGATTCAGAAGCAGTGCTACCATTAAGCTATGGCTGACACTTGCCATGTTTTTGGGTGAGTTGAAGGCTATGGGGGGAAACTTAATCTGTTTACTGATCTTTAGAAATATTCTAATACCCAGTAGGTTTGTGTTGATCTTTCACAAGAGACTTTTAACATCAGGATCTCATTGAGATGAGGTAGTGCATAAAGCAGATTGAAATTTGGGCAACAAAGGATTAAGACTTAACTGAAGGGGGTTCTGCTTTTAATTGTAAATTGGTAAATGTATTACTCCTGGAATAAACCTAATCTGATGTCAAATCCACCCATATCTCTGCAGCACTTGTACCAGTTACCTCATCCTGTAAGAGTCGGGAACAATCCCCATGGGAGGTGAAGCTCAAAGCCCTTGATGTTGTCTCCTCTGAACTAATTGTACTTGATTTTTCTTTCAGTTGTGTGACTTCCTGGAGACCCACTACTTGGATGAGCAAGTGAAGATGATCAAGAAGCTTGGAGATCATATCACCAACTTGAAGAGACTGGGAGCCCCTGAGAATGGCCTGGGAGAGTACCTGTTCGACAAGCACAGCCTGAGTTGACTGGGATTCTAGAGCCATTAGTTCTATACTTGATGGAAATGAAGTGTGACCAACTTCTCGTGGTGAATGCTTTTGCTGTGGTTATTTCCCAGTTTTCTCATCTAACCTTCAAAGCACTTGGAAATAAAAAATATTCATCATTGAACTGGTTTGTCTTTGTTGTATAATTAAGTTGCTGATCTGCTTATTGAGGTCACTCCCTACACAATACACAGCTGTGTAATGTATGATCAAGCTAAAACTTTTTATATGCCTAACAATAGAAGTCCCTTCCACGATGTGGTCTCCTCTACATTGGGGAGACCAAATGCAGATTGGGTGACCGCTTTGCGAACATTTCCGTTCAGTCCGTAAGGGTGACCCTGAGCTTCCGGTCGCTTGTCATTTTAATTCACCGCTTCACGCCCACTCGACCTCACCGTCCTCGGCCTCTTGCATTGTTCCACGGAAGCTCAGTGTAAGCTCGAGGAACAGCACCTCCTCTTCCGATTTAGGCACTTTACAGCCTTCCAGACTCATATCGAGTTCAACAATTTCAGATCATAACCTCGGCCCCTACCATATATAATTTTATTTTATCCACACTTTTGGTTTGTGCCTTTCCCTTTCCCCCCACCCCCCCCCCCCCCCCACAGCAGCTGTCTTTCATTCTACCAGCATTTCACACTTCTGAGCCATCTTTTGTTTCTTAACCTGTCCTATTACCATCTCATCTTGCCTTGAGCATCTCTTAATGTCTCTGCTTCTCACAGACCACCCCTTTTATTCCTCCCACTTGCTTTTTTTTATGTTTCATTTCCTGCTTTTTTTTTTCCTCAGTTCTGACGAAGGGTCTTCGACCTGAAACGTTAACTCTGTTTCTCTGTCCACGGATGTTGCCTGGCCTGCTGAGTTTTTCCAGCGTTTTCTGTTATTTCAGTTTTCCAGCATCTGCAGTATTTTGCTATTGTAGAAGTCCCTCCCAGTTCAGCTTCCTAAACTTGATTCAGTGCCTGCCCAGGATGGCTGTGGCCACATCTTCGAATTATCACTTGAGGCTTATAAAGGTTTTCTGAAATACACAACTTCTGAAACTAACCTCAGTAATAATTCCTGGTGAAAAAGGGTTTTCTTTTATAACATTTGCCAGCTATGTCATGAAGTTGTGGAGCTTTAAAACAAAGGAGTTGGGTGGCTGAATTAATACCGTCAATATTGAATCTCTTCAGGCAGGTGGAATGAAGAATAGTTGCTTGGCATCCTGCTTCACACTCGTATCTCAGGACACGGGAAGGATGGAGTCGGTGTCTTTGTGTTAGACTGATGGCACAAGTCACTCACTGCATTGTTGAAGCTTTGTGACATGTATACATCGTACAGCATTGACCACCTCGGAATCTCAATATGGGCGGGCTGTCTTTTGTTTAACATCCCTCCAAGGGTAATATTTACCAATGAATAAACCAGCAGACTGTACAAAATTATACACCAACCTGCTGTATGTACCACTTTGAGTTTGGGTAAAGAATTGGTACTAAAAAATTATATCAAAGCAAAATAATCCTGTACATCTCCACACAACTTCACAATTTAAACAGATCTCCTCATTTGCAGCATCACTAACTGTTCTAGGATCCACCAGTTCATTGTCATCAAATAGTTGCTTTACATTATCTTCAACATGTCACTTGGTATATTTCTAATGGCCACAACTCATTCAGAAAGACTGCCCTTAACCTACAAATACTGTGGTAGTGAGTTTTCCTGAAGATTCCACAAATTAAACATCCATTAATCTTCTTCAAAAATAGTTCACCTAAAGGGCATGAATTAACTCCATTTGAAAATACTGAGGCACAAGAGCTCATTAAATATTCTTTCAAGGGCTGAGCTAACAGACATGGTGAGCTGCTACACATGGTTAGACTGACTACAAATAAAATATTGGCTTGACTGGCAGGGGATGGGGGATACCTGCATGAACAAGATTTTGATAACATAGAATAGCAACAGGGCAGGCACATGGAATTAGGACTATTGAATGCCTGATAGTTGGACCAGAGTTACAACAGGATAGGAACAAAAACCGAAACACTGCAGATACTGGAAATCTCAAACAAAAACAGAAAACGCTGGAGACACTCAGCAGGTCAGGCAGCATCGGTCGAGAAAACACGAGACACTTGACCTTTCAGATATAAAACCGTTCCTCACAACAGACCTGGGATTTGCAGGAGATGAGGAAACAGTGCAAACTAAACACAGGACTTTACAGCTCTTAAATTTCATGGGGATGAAACTCCACATCGCACTTTACAGTGACGGAGCAACAGATTCTGTCTGAAGCTCCCCACTGATCCACTTTCCATTTCCCCAACTCATTGTGGGCTGGTTTGCAGATTCACTGCAGACTGTCTGGTGCAGGTCAGTCTCTTTCAATCTATTGTGGTCAACATTGTGAACCTTGGTATCACGGACTCGTTCTGGACCCACCAAGATGCCCATCAATTCTCTGAGAGACGGGTTAACTTAGAGACAGTTGTGCTCGACACCATCTACAGGGTGGAATTTCCATTTGCCAATTCATCGAACTCTTTGAGATATGTTGTGAAGCTCTGATTCTGAGAATAGAGATGCTTTCAGCCGTCTCTCCGAAATCCCCTCCGTGCCATTCCACTCTGCGTGGATGGGTTTCCTGTCCGGGCTGCTCCTGCACACACGCCACTCCATCGCCGAACACGTCCTGGTGTTCAATCTTGCCATCCGATGGAGGCGGGGATCCCCGGTGGAGGGCTCTCTACGAGGGGTCTTCCCCTGTTCCACTGGGGATCTGGCATGCAGAGCGTTGCACGGAGCAGTCCCTTCTAATATGTTTTTAAATCGATTCACAGATTCCTAGGCTGCCTGTAACTTTTGCAGCCTGGAGGAGCCCATGTTTCATGTCTCTGTTAACTGCGAGAGGTTGCAGCCCCTCTTCCACTATTTGAGGGGGCTGCTCCTCTACTTCTGGCTGCACTTCAGTCCCACGCTCCTGATCTTTGGCCACCCGGTGTGGATGGAGGTGGGCCGGTCGGAGGACCTCCTTGTGGGTCTGCTCCTGGGCCTGGCCAAGGTGGCCACCCACAGGTCCAGGCTGAGTGTGGTGGATGGAGGGGGCACTTATGGTTTAAGAGCTTAGGTGGTCCCGATTGATGATTTAATCTTCCTAATGGATTAACCAAAAGAATAGAGACACTTTCAGATCAATTTGAGCAAAGTTAAAGAAACCAACAGCAATGACATCACAGAATAATCATCCAAACCTCTGTATTCCAAAGCTCTGATTGGCTCTGGGTGTCTCAAACCCCACCCCCTCTCCTTTGTTAATTGGTGCCTGGATTCATGGAAGATCCTGACTGGCTCTCAGGGATTGTCAATCATCATTGGTGATGCCCTACCCTGTTTAAATGCAGGCTGTCCCACTGGTATAAATACAGGAGCTTGTGAGGGCAGAGGTTAGGTTGTTTGTACAGTGGAGTTTGAAATTAGCTCTTATCAACAGGAAGAGTTAAAATGGCCTCCCAAGTGCGTCAGAACTATCACAAGGACTGTGAGGATGCTGTCAACAAGCAGATCAACATGGAGCTCTATTCCTCCTATGTTTATCTTTCAATGGTGAGTCTTGTATTTTTGGGATCCTATTTCAAAATTAAGGCTGTGGCATCATTGTATTCTAAGCAGTTAGAATTTCTCTAGGTCAATGAATGGGCTTTAGAATGTATCTCTATAGCCCTCCCCATCATAATCCAGTGAATACTCTTAATGCAGTGATCTTACAGAAGGCCTCATTAACAGACTTCCCTGCTCTGTAATAGCTGTGTCCTATTTTGAAGTGTTTATATCTGAAACTAACTCCAGGTTTCCATGAAGTTTGTAATAGAGGATTCGTCTTGATGAATCAACTTTTGCAACTTGGATAGAAACTATTACACTTAATTGGGTGACTAGTTAGTGAAACATTGGCTGGTTCTGGCCAGTTTTTTCCCCCTTTCTAACTGAATGAATCCTGTTGTGTTGTAGTCTCTCTCCTGAGGCTGGTGTTAAAACTACTGAATTTTTAAGAATTTGCTTTTTTTTTCCTTCAGTGATTTTTAGAGTTCCATGTGGCAACAAAAGGAGGTTCTGCATAACTTGTGTAGTTTGAGTGCTTTAATCCAAAAAGCATCAATACTCAATGTTTTCTTCTAATATAACCTCTTCTTCTGTTGAGCTACTTCAGTGAGGGACTTTCAACATAGTCACAAAGGATTGGTGAAGTATTTGAGTTTTTGTGACCATTTTGAGTTGGCCATGGATGAGATCTAGGTCTGACCTGTCTAACCCTTTCCATTTTGTCTCGACCTGCAGTCGTATTACTTTGACCGGGATGATGTTGCCCTGCGTCACTTTGCCAAGTTCTTCAAGGAGCAGTCACATGAGGAACGTGAGCATGTGGAGAAACTGATTAAATTCCAGAATCTGCGTGGGGGGCGTATTGTCCTGGAGGACATCAAGGTTAGATTCTGCAAACTTTGAAGAATTGCCTTGGGTTTTGTGAAAAGTAGGCTCGTTAACCCTGAACTAAGATTTTCTGTTGAGCCTTGGATGTTGCACAGGAGGAGTATGCATGGATTTTCAGAAGGCAGCGATTGCTGGTTAAAATTGAAGTGCATGATATTATAAGCCACATTGACCCCCCAATAAAACTGGGTGGAGCAGAAGGGGTAAAATGGATTGTGATAACCAGTGCAGAAGATCTAGATTTGATGATGGCATTGAATGCTCAGCTAGGGTCCATAGTGAGCTTTGAAGTGAACAGGTTGGGTGGGGGGAGATCTGATGGTAGATGTAGATTAGCTACATCAGATGCAAGGATGGGAGTATGAGCAAAGCGATTGGGGTATCCCAAGTACACATGATGCTAGCTTACTGGTCCAGAAAAAGGCTAATTGATAAGGCTTCACCCGAAGACATCGCATATAGAGGCAAGGAAGTGTTACTGCAATTAATGTTAATTAGCCATTTGGCATATTGTCTTCCTTAAAGCAGAAGTCCCAACCACTCTACTGGGCTATTCCCTGGTATGGGCAGATGTGGTGGATTAGTGTATCAAGATGATTTAATTGAAGTGTTGGGAATCAATTGATAGGAAATTGAGGACAAGGTAACAAACCATGGCATTCTATAAAAATGTAAATCCATCCAGGACCCCAGAAGACTGAGTAAAAAATCTTTTTGAAATGATATTTGAGAAGCAAGGTAGATGGAGAAAAGGCACTACCGTCTGGTCCCATGTTCTCCAGTAGTATCTGTCTTGGGCCACAATGGCCCCTAATTCCATCCCAGTGATCGGATAATGATTCCTCGGCTAGAGGGGCTTGGGGACGCACATTGACTTGTGATCGTACTAACTGCTGTTGTGCTCAAGGGCAACGCATTTTAAATTGCATCCACTAATGAGATTGCTAACCAAGATATGTTTTTTTTTCTTAACCCCCAGAAACCAGAGCAGGATGAGTGGAGCAATGGTCTGGAGGTGATGCAGAGAGCTCTGCAGATGGAGCAGAATGTCAACCAGAGTCTGCTGGATCTGCACAAACTGTCCACTGGGAGCACCGACCCTCATGTAAGTGCCTAATGTCTCATTTAAAGAGCCTTTCTTGACCTTGGTGTCCCAAAGCACTTAACATCCAAGTGGAAGCTTAATATGTTTAATTATCTCTAGAAATATACCCAGTAGGTTTGTTGCTGCCTTTCACAAGACACTTTCAACATCAGGACCTCATTGAGATGGGCAGTGCATAAAGCAAATTGAAATTGGGGCACCAAAGAACTAAGATTTAACTGAAGAGGGTTCTGCTTTTCACTTATAAATTGGTAAATGTATTCCTCCTGGAGTAAACCTAATCTGACACTCCACCCATCTCTGCAGTGCTTGTACCAGTTACCCCATCCAATTGAGAACAATTCCCCCCCCAAGGGAGGTAGAAGCTCAGGTGGTCCTTGATGCCCAGGCTGTCGGCGCGAACTCCACCATTCCACGGACAGCGGAACAATGCCGCAAGAAATTTAGTAATTTAGTGATTTATTGCGATCTGTCAAGGTTTGTACAGTTATTAGAAAAGTCAACTGTAGTGTCTTTAAATTTAACTCGTTTTAAAAAGCTGTTCGATGCATGTGTGCAGTCAAGTGACTTCTTCATCCAGGCACCTGAGCTTGCCATAAAATTTTATGGCTTTGGGGCCAGTTCAGGGTCATCCATTGTGCTCTTATCTTGATTCCACTAGTTTGAGTTGTAAAATTTCATTTTAGGGGAAAAAAAACCCTGTCTGCAAAGCGGGCTGTGTCCATATTTCAAATGCAGGTGGGTGTAATCTGCAGAAAAAGCTGACGTTTCATATTTTCTGTTTTCATTTGAGTAAAACTGTTCACAATGCCAGAGAATGTGCACTGACGGGTGGTGGTGTCACGTTAAGGGTTTTATCTGAACGTGAGGAAAGGGTCGAGCATCTGTTTGGATTTAGTCACGGTTGCCCCTTGGCTGGTGTAGAATCAGACATTGGTATACATAACCGTGAGTTGCTCTGGCCAGCTATATGTTTAAAAATGTTAGGTGTGTGTTGAATATCCGCTTCTGTGAGGTGGCAGATCATGCTTTACCTTTGCAAATGTTTACTGTTTCCTTTCCACAGGTGGACAGCAGACTTCTCACACACGGGATGAGCAGTGCGTTGAGTCTGCAGCCGCAGAGGGCATTGAGGAAGGGGTTGCTGATGCAGTGGGAGCAGTGAGTGAGGTGGTGGTGGTGGAGGAGCAACTTATGCTTTGTCAGCTAGTGGAAGAGGAGGGTATGGAACCTGGGTTGCTGCAGAGTACCTCTCCATCTCCTGGCCCCTCTGGCTCTGTGCGAGACGGACACCAGCTTGATACTGCAGAGCAGGTGGGAGAAGCAGAAAGACATTCAACAGTACAGAATGACTTACAAGCTCAGGTGCAGCAGATTGAAGGGTTGAGGGAATCGATGTGTTCTCTTAGAAGAAAGTTGACTCTCTTGCCTCGATCAGGCAGGGAATTGATTGTATTGGCATGTCACTTAATCAGCTAGTGTTGCAGTTGGAAAAACGATGTTGCAATGGTGCTTAATCAAATAAATGAGTCTCTTGTTGGACTCTTGCACATGCTTAAACCACTTTCTGCTACCCTTACCTGCTCCGAGCGCAGAAACAGTGCGGGCCCAAGAGCCAGCTGCTCCGCCAGTCGTGATGCAAGCAAACGTTGCCTTTCAGCAGCAGCAGCAACCCTGTCAGGAGGCAATTGCTGAAGGGCAAGAGATGGCACACGGGCCTTTCAATTGGCAGCAGAGGGCTCCAGTCATGGAGGGGGAAAGCACAGGAGATACTAGGGTGTCACCTTTTGCACAATGCACCTCCTTTGACCCTCAGGCACAAATGCGAGGGGGCAAATCGTTCAATTGTTTAATTTTTTGTTTTATTTAAAAAAAATTATTGAAATATATATTTGTGACTGAGTGTATGTAACCTTTTCATTTAAAAAGTACAGCCTTTAGTCACTTTGAGAAATTTCAACTTTTTTTATTTGCAAAAATATTTAAAATTACAACTGTTACATTTAGAAAATAGCTAGTTTCCATCTTGAATGTCTTTATTGCACTAAAACCAAAAAAGTCACTTTAAACTGTTTTTACAATTTTTTATTCTGAACTATTTATTTGCGAATGTTTGAAAAGTAGATAATAGCTAGTTAACATTAAAAGTTATAAACTATGTACATCAAAACTGAACCTCAAAAGTCTTTGATGCTGCAATAAAAGTCCACTGTTTCACTTTAAATTGTGTCTGTTCCTTTCTTTGCCTTGCTGGGGGAGGGGGAGGTACAAGGCAACACTACCGCGTGAAGGTGTTGGCTACTAGCTGTTCCCGAGCAGCCTTACTTTCGGCAGCACTTGGCTCCTCCCCATCAGGCCTGGCCACGGGCGCATCATCCACGTCCTCCATTTCAGCAGGGAGCTCCTCTGCACCATTAAGGGTCAGTCCTTCCCGCAGGGCAACGTTATGCAAAGCACAACAGGCCACCACAATCCTTGACACTTTCAGAGGAGAATACTGCAAGGTCCCCCCTGACCTGTCCAGGCACCGGAAGCGTGATTTCAGAACTCTGATTGTCCTCGCCACCACTTGCTGTGTGGACACGTGTGCCCTGGTTGTATCTCTCCTGAGCCTCATTATTGGTCTTGCGGTAGGGAGTCATCAGCCATGGTCTTAGCGGGTAGCCCTTGTCGCCCAATATCCATGCGGATCCTGGAGGCAATGCACTGAGGGCGCCATATAAGTTCGAGTTACGGAGGACGAAGGAGTCATGATTACTTCCCCGGTGATTTGCATTCACATTTAGGATCCTGAAGTGCCCATCACAGACTATCATGACATTCAATGAATGAAACCCCTTCCTGTTGATGAATGTCACAGGTGCATCCACTGGTGCCTTCAATGCAACATGGGTTCCATCGACGGCCCCAATCACTTTGGGGAATCCAGCAATGGTATAAAATGCAAGGGCCATCTCCTTTTGATGGCGAGTGGACAAGTCAAAGTCAATGAACTCTGAAGCCCTACGGAAAATGGCATCTGTGACCTGGTGAATGCAGGTCCTCGCAGCATTCTTGGAGATGTTGGTAATGTCACCGGTGCTTGCCTGAAATGACCCACTTGCAAAGAAGTTCAGTGCTGTGGTTACCTTCATGTTCACTGACAAGGCAGTGCGGGTCTTCGAGCGTGTTTGAAGGTCCTCCTTTAACATGTCACATAGTCGGACGATTGCCTCTTTACTGAAGCGCATCCTCCTCACACACAACTCCTCCGACAGCATCTCAAATGACAGCCTCTCCCTGTACACTCTCTGGGGTGGGTAGTAGTTCCTCCTTCTCAGGAGATGGTTATGGTTCCTCCGTCTTTCTTGTTCCCTGGCGTTTCCAATTCTCTGAAGCAAAATCGCACCGAGGATCAGGGCAGCATTCTCAAAGGGCATGTTTCTCCCTCACAGGCTTCCTCTTTAAACAGATGAAATACTTGTAAGGAAAAAATGGAAAGAGTTGTTAAAGTAATTTTAATAAAGTGAGTGGCTAGAAAATCATGCCGGGCTCTGGTGGGAAACGTGCGGTATCGGATCGAGAACACGTCATACCCGCCTGATGAATATCACGGCCCGAGATGATTTTCCAATAACTAACATTTTCAGAAAGTCATACATACATGAATATAATTGATCATTTTCTTTTTTTAAATTTTTGGAAATGTTAAATAATTCATTTTTAAACAGTCATTTTCACATTTAAGAAAAAAATCTAATTCAATTAGGCCTTGCACACAGCAAGAGTTGCTCCTTATAACCACACTACTCAAAACAAGGTCCAAACCCGTTTTTGACAAATTTTTAAAGTTGGAAACTTACCTCTTACTTTCTGAAAAAAACTTTGCTCCCTTTCAGAATTAAAAATGTTCCGTTTAGTAGCCCCACTGCTGAAAGATTTCTTCTTCCTGATCGTTCCGGAGCTTCTGCCAAGGCTTTACTCCTGCTTTTTAAAAGCGCAGCTGCTGGGGACTTACCCGCACTGCACCAACTGAGAAAAAAAACGAAGTTCGATGCGCACGCGCTGCCTCTCCGGCGCACGCGGTTGAACTCCGAACCCCTTCCTTCAGGAGACCGGAAGTTCCGGTTTCCAGTGCATGCGAGAAACCGGGACTTCAGGTGGCCATACGGGTGAGTACACAGCGCGTACTCACCCGTGGAGACCCGAATTTCTGGCCCATTACATTTGGTATCGACTCAGCGCACCTGCCTGGTAACCTGCTTCAGACTCTTGACTATCTGGGTAAATGTGGGGGAATGACCTGCTATTGAGGTGTCTTTATATTTATTGCCAATTCCCTCATCTAATTTTCCATGTGCATGGAAATAAAAGTTATTCATCATTGAACTGGTTTGTCTTTGCCCCTTCCTATCTCTGTAATCTCCTTCAGCCCCACAACCCCCGAGATATCTGCGCTCCTCTAATTCTGCCCTCTTGAGCATCCCTGATTATAATCGCTCAACCTTTGGTGGCCGTGCCTTCTGTTGCCTGGACACTAAGCTCTGGAATTCCCTCCCGAAACCTCTCCACCTCCCTACCTCTCTTTCCTCCTTTAAGACTCTCCTTAAGACCTACCTCTTTGACCAAGCCTTTGGTCACCTGCCCTAATTTATCTTTGTGGATCGGTGTCAAATTTGTTGTCTTAAAATACTCCTGTGCAGCGCCTTGGGACGTTTTACTGCGTTAAAGGAGCTGTATAAATACAAGTTGTTGGTAGCTTGTGATATTCAGGTTGCCAAGGTGCTGAACCATGTGACATATGATCACATTAAAACATTCTCTCATGACAAAACAAATATTGTCTCTCCCAATGCAGCTTCCTAAACTTGATTCAGTTCCTGCCCAGGATAACTATGCCCACATCTTCAAATCAGCGCTTGAAAAAATTCACAACTTCTGAAGCTAATCTCAGCTGCAAGGGTTTTTTTTTTAAATCTGGCAGCAAAATGTGATGGAGCTTTCAAACAATGGCAGGGGTACTGAATTGGTGCCTTCAGTATTGACTCTCTTCAGTCAGGGGGATGAAGAATATCTGCTTGGCATCCTGCTTCACACTCGTATCTCAGGGGAGGGATGGAGTCGGTGTCTTTGCATTAGACTGATGGCACAAGTCACTCACTGGATTGTTAAAGCTTTGTGACATGTATACATCGTACAGCAGTGACCACCTCAGAATCTTAATGTGGGCAGGTTGTCTTTTGTTTTAACATCCCTCCATCCCCTCCAAGGGTAATATTTACCAATGAGTAAAACCACCAGACTGTACAAATTTATACACCAACCTGCCGTATGTACCACTTGGAGATTGGGTAAAGAACTGGTCCTTATAAAAATTATACTAAAGCAAAATAATCCTGTACAGCTCCACACAACTTAACAATTTAAACAGATCTCCTCAATTGCAGCATCACTACTGTAAGGGATTCTGACCCTGCGTGTCTCGCAGCCTGTGAGATTCACGCGGCTCTGTGCAGCCTGTATGTCAGTGCGGGTCTAGGCCTTGTTGCCTGTTCTGGTCTCCAGCCAGTCTGGGAACACTAGACACACCTGTGAGTGGTTCGAATCACTCGCCCTTACGGTTCTAGACACTGGACTTAGATGCGAGAGCAGTAATGGAGATGAAACTCATGTAGACTCGGTTGAATGGTACGAAATGGAAAATCTTTATTGCATGATACTTAAAATTATGAAATACATGTCATAAGCACAGATTAATGACAGTACAATCTTACAAGCAGTTATATAGTCGATCTTAGGGAAACGAGGAACGAACGGCACATAGTAAATAGGGGCACACATTACAAATATCCTTAATCCTTAAACCCTCCCCTATCAATATCTATCCTAAACTAGGTTCGTAGGATTTCGAGACTCATGCTCACCACTCGTGATAACTCGGAGAAATTCCGAATAGCTGATCGGATGTTTTTCACCGCAGCACCCACGTGTCGGTCAGGAGATCTCCTGGTCCCACTTCTTTACTTGCTTCTGCTGCTCCGGCTAGCAGGCTGGAACGTCTGCTGTGATGAAGACCTGTGTTGGTTGGTTTAACAGGTACTTTTCGAGCACAGTTGTCAATATCATCGATACGATATGTTTCCTTGCAAGTTCGAAGAAGTCTTCCTGGCAAGGAAAACTTAGCTAATCGACCTACAGGCGCGGTCGGGATTTACTGACCGTGGCGATGGATATGGTCTTCCTCTCTTCTCATCTCATCTCATCTCATCTCATCTCATCTCGGGCCTTTGGTTCCGCTGCCAGTTACCAACATAGGTCTTCGTTACGCGACACGAGGTAGATCCGAACGGATCAGAAAGTTCAACAGTCCTTTTCAAAGAGGCAACAGGCAAGCAGGAGCCCAACTACGAGTACACAGGAGCAGCCACGAGGTTACGAATCGATCGGATAAGAGAAAGATGGACGGTTTGGAGCCTGCAATTATAGTGCAAAATCTTCCGTTTCCCGCCCAACTATAATGTCCATTCTTTTGTTTAGGGTCTGGCGCTCAAATGTCTTGTATGGGTGATCTCCGTTCTTAATGGGTTTCGGGGCTACTCGTAAATGTCTGAGTACCTGTTAATATTTCTCCCATTGTTAAATCGGTCGGTGTTTTCCCTGGAGGGGTTGTGGGGCTTCCAAGTGTTTTGTATAACTACCTGCTAACGGCTCTCTCAGCGTAGAGTCGTTGGGATTTTACATATTAATGTCTTTTGGATGGGCCCTTGATTACTCGGTACAATGGCTTTCATTTGTACCTGGGAGACCGATTTCAGTATTTATGTGTATACTGCAAACCCATAATGTCTCGTGTATTATCTTCACTGTGCTGAATCTTAATCGATCTTACACAAATGTTTATTGGAACGCCATCTTGTCTGCCTGTTGAAAAGTCTAGAATGTTCTGTCACGAGGTGCGGCGGCCATTTTACAGGCTGCTTGTGTCCACTTTAAACCTGGCAGCATTCTGCTGAAATAAAAGCTGTTTGAACGAAACTCTGTGTTTTCTCCTTATTAATAAAATCGCGATATATTGCGAATTCTACACTACCTGTTCCAGGGATCCACCAGTTCATTGTAATCAAATAGTTGCTTTACCTTATCTTCAACACTTCACTTGGTGTGTTCCTAATTGCCACAACTTGTTCAGAAAAACTGCCCTTAACCCACAAATAATGTGGTAAAGTTTGAGTTTTCCTGAAGATGCCACAAAGTAAACATCTATTAATGTTCTTCAAAATTAGTTCACCTGAAGGGCATAAATTCGCTCTATTTGAAAGTTCTGAGGCACAAGAGCCCATTAAATATCCTCTCAAGGACTGAGCGAGCTGACATAGTGAGCTGCTATACGTGGTTAGACTGACTACAAATAAAATATTGGCTTGAGTGGCAGGGGATGGGGGATACCTGCATGAACAAGATTAGATAGAATAGTAACAGGGCAGGCACATGGAATTAGGACTATCCTTGATGTGGAAGATAAACTCCAACACAAACTGGTTGGGCCAAACATCCTATTTCTGTGTTGGACGGTTTATGTAATTCACTCTTCTCTGTTCTGGAGGTTTTGTGGTCCCATTAAATGCCTGGTAGTTGGGCCAGAGTTACAACAGGATAGGAACACAAACCGAAACACTGCAGATACTGGAAATCTCAAACAAAAACAGAAAACGCTGGAGACACTCAGCAGGTCAGGCAGCATCGGTCAAGAGACACTTGACCTTTCAGGTATAAAACCGTTCCTCACAACAGACCCGGGATGTGCAGGAGATGAGGAAACATTGCAAACTAAACACAGGACTTTACAACTCTTCAATTTCATGGGGATAAAACTCCACATCGCACTTTACAGTGACGGAGCAACAGATTCTGTCTGAAGCTCCCCACTGATCCACTTTCCATTTCCCCAACTCGTTGTGGGCTGGTTTGCAGATTCACTGCGGACTGTCTGGTGCAGGTCAGTCTCTTTCAATCTATCGTGGTCAACATTGTGAACCTTGGGGGAAAAAATTTGGTGTCGCCCCTATTGGGGTGCTAACGTCGCCGGGGCGCTAATTTTAGCGCCCCAAAAAAATTAGCTCCCCTCCGCCTGAAATTCAGTTGTAGCGCTCCAAGCAGGAGACGGGGCGCTATTGGAAGTGCTCCACCTCCTTCATGGGGCGCTACAACTGAATATCGCAGCGCTATGTGCAATAGTGCCATGCGCCGCGGTATTGGAGGCTCCCTCCCCTGATTAAAGGGGAGGGGCTTAGCGCTGCGCGCACCGGAGCCCTGCTGGACCACCGGGGAGCGGGGTGCCAGGAAAACAGCCCGGCACTCAAGAGGAGCGCCGGGCCGAGCGATCGTGGCCGGCACCCGGTGAAGAAAAAAGGGGAAGGGGGCAGGTGCTGGCAGTCGGCCAAAAAAAATGGCCGCCCAACACCTGCCCTTTAATTAGCATCGCCGCGGCTGCAAAATCGCCACACTGACCCTGTCGGACATGTAGTCCGCCGATAGGTCATGGGGCGCAACCCAAGTTTGCGGCCATGGCGCGAGCAGGGCGCTGCACACGCGATGACGTCATCGATGGCGGCACAGCGCCGCGGGGCGCTACCGGCTACCGCCACCGCTAACCTCCCGCTGAATTTCATGGGAGGCGTTAGCGATGGGATTAGCGCCCTGTTAGCGCCCCCTGGGGGCGCTAACGAGAGGCGCAAATCAACCCAGTTTTTCACCCTTGGTATCACGGAGCCGTTCTGGACCCACCAAGATGCCCATCAATTCTCCAAGAGACGGGTTAACATAGAGCCGGTTGTGCTCAACACCATCTACAGGGTGGAATTTCTATTTGCAAACTCATCAAACTCTTTGAGATTTGTTGTGAAGCTCTGATTCTGAGAACAGAGACGCTTTCAGATTCAATCTGAGGAAAGTCAAAGAAACCAACAGCAATGACTTCACAGAATAAGCATCCAAACCTCTGTATTCCAAAGCTCTGATTGGCTCTGGGTATCTCAAACCCCACCCCCCTCTCCTTTGTTAATTGGTGCCTGGGTTCATGAAGATTCCTGACTGGTTATCGGGGATTGTCAATCATCATTGGTGATGCCATATCCTGTTGAAATGCAGGTTGTCCCACTAGTATAAATACAAGAGCTTGTGAGGGACGAGGTTAGATTGTTGGTACAGTGTTGTTTGAACTTAGTGTCTGCTACCAGGAAGATTTAAGATGGCCTCCCAAGTGCGTCAGAACTATCACAAGGACTGTGAGGATGCTGTCAACAAGCAGATCAACATGGAGCTCTATTCCTCCTATGTTTATCTTTCCATGGTGAGTCTTGTATTTTTGGGGTCCTATTTCAAAATTAAGGCGGTGGTGTCATTTTATTCTAAGCTGGTAGAATTTCTCCAGGTCAATGAATGGGCTTTAGAGTGTCTCTAGCCCTCCCCAGTCTTAATCCAGTGAATACTCTTAATGCTGAGATCTTGGAAAAGGCCTCATTAACAGACTGTTCCCTGCTCTGTAATAGCTGTGTCCTATTTTGAAGTGTTTATATCTGAAACTAACTCCTGGCTTCCATGAAGTTTGTAATAGAGGATTCATCTTGAAAATGAATCAACTTTTGCAACTTGGATAGAAACAATTACATTTAATTGTGTGACTAGTTAGTGAAACATTGGCTGGTTCTGGCCAGTTTTTTCCCCCTTTCTAACTGAGTGAATCCTGTTGTGTTGTAGTCTCTCTCCTGAGGCTGGTGTTAAAACTACTGAATTTTTAAGAATTTGCTTTTTTTTTTTCCTTCAGTGATTTTAGAGTTCCATGTGGCAACAAAAGGAGGCTCCACATAACTTGTGTAGTTTGAGTGCTTTAATCCAAAAAGCATCAATACTCAATGTTTTCTTCTAATATAACCTCTTATTCTGTTGAGCTACTTCAGTGAGGGACTTTCAACATAGTCACAAAGGATTGGTGAAGTATTTGAGTTTTTTGTGACCATTTTGAGTTGGTCATGGATGAGATCTAGGTCTGACCTGTCTCTCCCTTTCCATTTTGTCTCTACCTGCAGTCGTATTACTTTGACCGGGATGATGTTGCCCTGCGTCACTTTGCCAAGTTCTTCAAGGAGCAGTCACATGAGGAACGTGAGCATGCGGAGAAACTGATGAAATTCCAGAATCTGCGTGGGGGGCGTATTGTCCTGGAGGACATCAAGGTTAGATTCAGTGAACTTTGAAGAATTGCCTTGGGTTTTGTGAAAAGTAGGCTCGTTAACCCTGAACTAAGATTTTCTGTTGAGCCTTGGATGTTGCACAGGAGGAGTATGCATGGATTTTCAGAAGGCAGCGATTGCTGGTTAAAATTGAAGTGCATGATATTATAAGCCACATTGACCCCCCAATAAAACTGGGTGGAGCAGAAGGGGTAAAATGGATTGTGATAACCAGTGCAGAAGATCTAGATTTGATGATGGCATTGAATGCTCAGCTAGGGTCCATAGTGAGCTTTGAAGTGAACAGGTTGGGTGGGGGGAGATCTGATGGTAGATGTAGATTAGCTACATCAGATGCAAGGATGGGAGTATGAGCAAAGCGATTGGGGTATCCCAAGTACACATGATGCTAGCTTACTGGTCCAGAAAAAGGCTAATTGATAAGGCTTCACCCGAAGACATCGCATATAGAGGCAAGGAAGTGTTACTGCAATTAATGTTAATTAGCCATTTGGCATATTGTCTTCCTTAAAGCAGAAGTCCCAACCACTCTACTGGGCTATTCCCTGGTATGGGCAGATGTGGTGGATTAGTGTATCAAGAAGTTTTAATTGAAGTGTTGGAAATCAATTGATAGGAAATTGAGGACAAGGTAACAAACCATGGCATTCTATAAAAATGTAAATCCATCCAGGACCCCAGAAGACTGAGTTTAAAAAATCTTTTTGAAATGATATTTGAGAAGCAAGGTAGATGGAGAAAAGGCACTACCGTCTGGTCCCATGTTCTCCAGTAGTATCTGTCTTGGGCCACAATGGCCCCTAATTCCATCCCAGTGATCGGATAATGATTCCTCGGCTAGAGGGGCTTGGGGACGCACATTGACTTGTGATCGTACTAACTGCTGTTGTGCTCAAGGGCAACTGCATTTTAAATTGCATCCACTAATGAGATTGCTAACCAAGATATGTTTTTTTTTCTTAACCCCCAGAAACCAGAGCAGGATGAGTGGAGCAATGGTCTGGAGGTGATGCAGAGAGCTCTGCAGATGGAGCAGAATGTCAACCAGAGTCTGCTGGATCTGCACAAACTGTCCACTGGGAGCACCGACCCTCATGTAAGTGCCTAATGTCTCATTTAAAGAGCCTTTCTTGACCTTGGTGTCCCAAAGCACTTAACATCCAAGTGGAAGCTTAATATGTTTAATTATCTCTAGAAATATACCCAGTAGGTTTGTTGCTGCCTTTCACAAGACACTTTCAACATCAGGACCTCATTGAGATGGGCAGTGCATAAAGCAAATTGAAATTGGGGCACCAAAGGATTAAGATTTAACTGAAGAGGGTTCTGCTTTTCACTTATAAATTGGTAAATGTATTACTCCTGGAGTAAACCTAATCTGACAATCCACCCATCTCTGCAGTGCTTGTACCAGTTACCCCATCCAATTGAGAACAATTCCCCCCCCCCAAGGGAGGTAGAAGCTCAGGTGGTCCTTGATGCCCAGGCTGTCGGCGCAAACTCCACCATTCCACGGACAGCGGAACAATGCCGCAAGAAATTTAGTGATTTATTGCGATCTGTCAAGGTTTGTACAGTTATTAGAAAAGTCAACTGTAGTGTCTTTAAATTTAACTCGTTTTAAAAAGCTGTTCGATGCATGTGTGCAGTCAAGTGACTTCTTCATCCAGGCACCTGAGCTTGCCATAAAATTTTATGGCTTTGGGGCCAGTTCAGGGTCATCCATTGTGCTCTTATCTTGATTCCACTAGTTTGAGTTGTAAAATTTCATTTTAGGTGAAAAAAAACCCTGTCTGCAAAGCGGGCTGTGTCCATATTTCAAATGCAGGTGGGTGTAATCTGCAGAAAAAGCTGACGTTTCATATTTTCTGTTTTCATTTGAGTAAAACTGTTCACAATGCCAGAGAACGTGCACTGACGGGCGGTGGTGTCACGTTAAGGGTTTTATCTGAACGTGAGGAAAGGGTCGAGCATCTGTTTGGATTTAGTCTCGGTTGCCCCTTGGCTGGTGTAGAATCAGACATTGGTATACATAACCGTGAGTTGCTCTGGCCAGCTATATGTTTAAAAATGTTAGGTGTGTGTTGAATATCCGCTTCTGTGATGTGGCAGATCATGCTTTACCTTTGCAAATGTTTACTGTTTCCTTTCCACAGGTGGACAGCAGACTTCTCACACACGGGATGAGCAGTGCGTTGAGTCTGCAGCCGCAGAGGGCATTGGGGAAGGGGTTGCTGATGCAGTGGGAGCAGTGAGTGAGGTGGTGGTGGTGGAGGAGCAACTTATGCTTTGTCAGCTAGTGGAAGAGGAGGGTATGGAACCTGGGTTGCTGCAGAGTACCTCTCCATCTCCTGGCCCCTCTGGCTCTGTGCGAGACGGACACCAGCTTGATACTGCAGAGCAGGTGGGAGAAGCAGAAAGACATTCAACAGTACAGAATGACTTACAAGCTCAGGTGCAGCAGATTGAAGGGTTGAGGGAATCGATGTGTTCTCTTAGAAGAAAGTTGACTCTCTTGCCTCGATCAGGCAGGGAATTGATTGTATTGGCATGTCACTTAATCAGCTAGTGTTGCAGTTGGAAAAACGATGTTGCAATGGCGCTTAATCAAATAAATGAGTCTCTTGTTGGACTCTTGCACATGCTTAAACCACTTTCTGCTACCCTTACCTGCTCCGAGCGCAGAAACAGTGCGGGCCCAAGAGCCAGCTGCTCCGCCAGTCGTGATGCAAGCAAACGTTGCCTTTCAGCAGCAGCAGCAACCCTGTCAGGAGGCAATTGCTGAAGGGCAAGAGATGGCACACGGGCCTTTCAATTGGCAGCAGAGGGCTCCAGTCATGGAGGGGGAAAGCACAGGAGATACTAGGGTGTCACCTTTTGCACAATGCACCTCCTTTGACCCTCAGGCACAAATGCGAGGGGGCAAATCGTTCAATTGTTTAATTTTTTGTTTTATTTAAAAAAATGTATTGAAATATATATTTGTGACTGAGTGTATGTAACCTTTTCATTTAAAAAGTACAGCCTTTAGTCACTTTGAGAAATTTCAACTTTTTTTATTTGCAAAAATATTTAAAATTACAACTGTTACATTTAGAAAATAGCTAGTTTCCATCTTGAATGTCTTTATTGCACTAAAACCAAAAAAGTCACTTTCAACTGTTTTTACAATTTTATTCTGAACTATTTATTTGCGAATGTTTGAAAAGTAGAAAATAGCTAGTTAACATTAAAAGTTATAAACTATGTACATCAAAACTGAACCTCAAAAGTCTTTGATGCTGCAATAAAAGTCCACTGTTTCACTTTAAATTGTGTCTGTTCCTTTCTTTGCCTTGCTGGGGGAGGGGGAGGTACAAGGCAACACTACCGCGTGAAGGTGTTGGCTACTAGCTGTTCCCGAGCAGCCTTACTTTCGGCAGCACTTGGCTCCTCCCCATCAGGCCTGGCCACAGGCACATTGGCATCGTCCATGTCCTCCATTTCAGCAGGGAGCTCCTCTGCACCGTTAAGGGTCAGTCCTTCCCGCAGGGCAAAGTTATGCAAAGCACAACAGGCCACCACAATCCTTCCCACTTTCTGAGGAGAATTCTGCAAGGTCCCCCCTGACCTGTCCAGGCACCGGAAGCGTGATTTCAGAACTCCGATTGTCCTCGCCACCACTTGCCGTGTGGACACGTGTGCCTGGTTGTATCTCTCCTGAGCCTCATTATTGGTCTTGCGGTAGGGAGTCATCAGCCATGGTCTTAGCGGGTAGCCCTTGTCGCCCAATATCCATGCGAATCCTGGAGGCAATGCACTGAGGGCGCCATATAAGTTCGAGTTACGGAGGACGAAGGAGTCATGATTACTTCCCCGGTGATTTGCATTCACATTTAGGATCCTGAGGTGCCCATCACAGACTATCATGACATTCAATGAATGAAACCCCTTCCTGTTGATGAATGTCACAGGTGCATCCACTGGTGCCTTCAATGCAACATGGGTTCCATCGACGGCCCCAATCACTTTGGGGAATCCAGCAATGGTATAAAATGCAAGGGCCATCTCCTTTTGATGGCGAGTGGACAAGTCAAAGTCAATGAACTCTGAAGCCCTACGGAAAATGGCATCTGTGACCTGGTGAATGCAGGTCCTCGCAGCATTCTTGGAGATGTTGGTAATGTCACCGGTGCTTGCCTGAAATGACCCACTTGCAAAGAAGTTCAGTGCTGTGGTTACCTTCATGTTCACTGACAAGGCAGTGCGGGTCTTCGAGCGTGTTTGAAGGTCCTCCTTTAACATGTCACATAGTCGAACGATTGCCTCTTTACTGAAGCGCATCCTCCTCACACACAACTCCTCCGACAGCATCTCAAATGACAGCCTCTCCCTGTACACTCTCTGGGGTGGGTAGTAGTTCCTCCTTATCAGGAGACGGTTATGGTTCCTCAGTCTTTCTTGTTCCCTGGCGTTTCCAATTCTCTGAAGCAAATTCGCACCGAGGATCAAGGCAGCATTCTCAAAGGGCATGTTTCTCCCTCACAGGCTGCCTCTTTAAACAGATGAAGTACTTGTAAGGAAAAAATGGAAAGAGTTGTTAAAGTAATTTTAATAAAGTGAGTGGCTAGAAAATCACGCCGGGCTATGGTGGGAAACGTGCGGTATCGGATCGAGAACACGTCATACCCGCCTGATGAATATCACGGCCCGAGATGATTTTCCAATAACTAACATTTTCAGAAAGTCATACATACATGAATATAATTGATCATTTTTTTTTAAACTTTTGGAAATGTTAAATAATTCATTTTTAACAGTCATTTTTACATTTAAGAAAAAAATCTAATTCAATTAGGCCTTGCACACAGCAAGAGTTGCTCCTTATAACCACACTACTCAAAACAAGGTCCAAACCCGTTTTTGACAAATTTTTAAAGTTGGAAACTTACCTCTTACTTTCTGAAAAAAACTTTGCTCCCTTTCAGAATTAAAAATGTTCCGTTTAGTAGCCCCACTGCTGAAAGATTTCTTCTTCCTGATCGTTCCGGAGCTTCTGCCAAGGCTTTACTCCTGCTTTTTAAAAGCGCAGCTGCTGGGGACTTACCCGCACTGCACCAACTGAGAAAAAAAACGAAGTTCGATGCGCACGCGCTGCCTCTCCGGCGCACGCGGTTGAACTCCGAACCCCTTCCTTCAGGAGACCGGAAGTTCCGGTTTCCAGTGTATGCGAGAAACCGGGACTTCACGTGGCCGTACGGGTGAGTACACAGCGCGTACTCACCCGTGGAGACCCGAATTTCTGGCCCATTACATTTGGTATCGACTCAGCGCACCTGCCTGGTAACCTGCTTCAGACTCTTGACTATCTGGGTAAATGTGGGGGAATGACCTGCTATTGAGGTGTCTTTATATTTATTGCCAATTCCCTCATCTAATTTTCCATGTGCATGGAAATAAAAGTTATTCATCATTGAACTGGTTTGTCTTTGCCCCTTCCTATCTCTGTAATCTCCTTCAGCCCCACAATCCCCCTGAGATATCTGCGCTCCTCTAATTCTGCCCTCTTGAGCATCCCTGATTATAATCACTCAACCATTGGTGGCCGTGCCTTCTGTTGCCTGGACACTAAGCTCTGGAATTCCCTGCCTAAACCTCTCCACCTCCCTACCTCTCTTTCCTCCTTTAAGACGCTCCTTAAGACCTACCTCTTTGACCAAGCCTTTGGTCACCTGCCCTAATTTATCTTTGTGGATCGGTGTCAAATTTGTAGAATTCGCAATATATCGCGATTTTATTAATAAGGAGAAAACACAGAGTTTCGTTCAAACAGCTTTTATTTCAGCAGAATGCTGCCAGGTTTAAAGTGGACACAAGCAGCCTGTAAAATGGCCGCCGCACCTCGTGACAGAACATTCTAGACTTTTCAACAGGCAGACAAGATGGCGTTCCAATAAACATTTGTGCAAGATCGATTAAGATTCAGCACAGTGAAGATAATACACGAGACATTATGGGTTTGCAGTATACACATAAATACTGAAATCGGTCTCCCAGGTACAAATGAAAGCCATTGTACCGAGTAATCAAGGGCCCATCCAAAAGACATTAATATGTAAAATCCCAACGACTCTACGATGAGAGAGCCGTTAGCAGGTAGTTATACAAAACACTTGGAAGCCCCACAACCCCTCCAGGGAGAACACCGACCGATTTAACAATGGGAGAAATATTAACAGGTACTCAGACATTTACGAGTAGCCCCGAAACCCATTAAGAATGGAGATCACCCATACAAGACATTTGAGCGCCAGACCCTAAACAAAAGAATGGACATTAAGGTTGGGCGGGAAACGGAAGATTTTGCACTATAATTGCAGGCTCCAAACCGTCCATCTCTCTCTTATCCGATCGACTCTTATCATCGTGGCTGCTCCTGTGTTTTTGACTCGCCGTCTTGTTCCTGCTTGCCTCGTGTCTCTTTTAAAAGACTGTTGAACTTTCTGATCCGTTCGGATCTACCTCGTGTCGCGTAACGAAGACCTATGTTGGTAACTGGCAGCGGAACCAAAGGCCCGAGATGAGATGAGATGAGATGAGATGAGATGAGATGAGATGAGAAGAGAGGAAGACCATACTCATCGCCACGGTCAGTAAATCCCGACCGCGCCTGTAGGTCGAATAGCCAAGTTTTCCTTGCCAGGAAGACTTCTTTGAACTTGCAAGAACGATTCATCATCGATGATATTGACTAATCTGTGAACTGTGCTCGGAAAAGTACCTGTTAAACCAACCAACACAGGTCTTCATCACAGCAGACGGTCCAGCCTGCTAGCCGGAGCAGAAGCAAGTAAACAAGTGGGACCAGGAGATCTCCTGACCGACACGTGGGTGCTGCGGTGAAAAACATCCGATCAGCTATTCGGAATTTCTCCGAGTTATCACGAGTGGTGAGCATGAGTCTCGAAATCCTACGAATCTAGTTAGGATAGATATTGATAGGGGAGGGTTTAAGTATTAAGGATACTTGTAATGTGTGCCCCTATTTACGGTGTGTCGTTCGTTCCTCGTTTCCCGAGGATCAGCTATATAACTGCTTGTAAGATTGTACTGTCATTAATCTGTGCTTATGACATGTATTTCATAATCTTAAATATCATGCAATAAAGATTTTCCATTTCGTACCATTCAACCGAGTCTACATGAGTTTCATCTCCATTACTGCTCTCGCATCTGTCTTAAAATACTCCTGTGAAGCGCCCTGGGACGTTTCACTACGTTAAAGGCGCTATATAAATACACGTTGTTGGTAGCTTGTGATATTCAGGTTGCCAAGGTGCTGAACCATGTGACATATGATCACATTAAAACATTCTCTCATGACAAAACAAATATTGTCTCTCCCAACGCAGCTTCCTAAACTTGATTCAGTTCCTGCCCAGGATAACTATGCCCACATCTTCAAATCATCGCTTGAAAAAATTCACAACTTCTGAAGCTAATCTCAGCTGCAAGGGTTTTTTTTTTAAATCTGGCAGCAAAATGTGATGGAGCTTTCAAACAATGGCAGGGGGACTGAATTGGTGCCTTCAGTATTGACTCTCTTCAGTCAGGGGGATGAAGAATATCTGCTTGGCATCCTGCTTCACACTCGTATCTCAGGGGAAGGATGGAGTCGGTGTCTTTGCATTAGACTGATGGCACAATTAACTCACTGGATTGTTAAAGCTTTGTGACATGTATACATCGTACAGCATTGACCACCTCAGAATCTTAATGTGGGCAGGCTGTCTTTTGTTTTAACATCCCTCCATCCCCTCCAAGGGTAATATTTACCAATGAGTAAAACCACCAGACTGTACAAATTTATACACCAACCTGCCGTACGTACCACTTGGAGATTGGGTAAAGAACTGGTCCGAATAAAAATTATACTAAAGCAAAATAATCCTGTACATCTCCACACAACTTAACAATTTAAACAGATCTCCTCAATTGCAGCATCACTACCTGTTCCAGGGATCCACCAGTTCATTGTAATCAAATAGTTGCTTTACCTTATCTTCCATACTTCACTTGGTGTATTCCTAATTGCCACAACTCGTTCAGAAAGACTGCCCTTAACCCACAAATAGAGTGGTAAAGTTTGAGTTTTCCTGAAGATGCCACAAAGTAAACATCTATTAATGTTCTTCAAAATTAGTTCACCTAAAGGGCATAAATTCGCTCTATTTGAAATTTCTGAGGCACAAGAGCCCAATAAATATCCTCTCAAGAACTGAGCGAGCAGACATAGTGAGCTGCTATACGTGGTTAGACTGACTACAAATAAAATATTGGCTTGACTGGCAGGGGATGGGGGATACCTGCATGAACAAGATTAGATAGAATAGCAACAGGGCAGGCACATGGAATTAGGACTAATGTTGATGTGGAAGATAAACTCCAACACAAACTGGTTGGGCCAAACATCCTATTTCTGTGTTGTACGCTTTATGTAATTCACTCTTCTCTGTTCTGGAGGTTTTGTGGTCCTATTAAATGCCTGGTAGTTGGACCAGAGTTACAACAGGATAGGAACACAAACCGAAACACTGCAGATACTGGAAATCTCAAACAAAAACAGAAAACGCTGGAGACACTCAGCAGGTCAGGCAGCATCGGTCGAGAAAACACGAGACACTTGACCTTTCAGGTATAAAACCTTTCCTCACAACAGACCCGGGGTTTGCAGGAGATGAGGAAACAGTGCAAACTAAACACAGGACTTTACAGCTCTTCAATTTCCTGGGGATAAAACTCCACATCGCACTTTACAGTGACGGAGCAACAGATTCTGTCTGAAGCTCCCCACTGATCCACTTTCCATTTCCCCAACTCGTTGTGGGCTGGTTTGCAGATTCACTGCGGACTGTCTGGTGCAGGTCAGTCTCTTTCAATCTATTGTGGTCAACATTGTGAACCTTGGGGGAAAAAATTTGGTGTCGCCCCTATTGGGGTGCTAACGTCGCCGGGGCGCTAATTTTAGCGCCCCGAAAAAATTAGCTCCCCTCCGCCTGAAATTCAGTTGTAGCGCTCCAAGCAGGAGACGGGGCGCTACTGGTAGTGCTCCACCTCCTTCATGGGGCGCTACAACTGAATATCGCAGCGCTATGTGCAATAGTGCCATGCGCCGCGGTATTGGAGGCTCCCTCCCCTGATTAAAGGGGAGGGGCTTAGCGCTGCGCGCACCGGAGCCCTGCTGGACCACCGGGGAGCGGGGTGCCAGGAAAACAGCCCGGCACTCAAGAGGAGCGCCGGGCCGAGCGATCGTGGCCGGCACCCGGTGAAGAAAAAAGGGGAAGGGGGCAGGTGCTGGCAGTCGGCCAAAAAAAATGGCCGCCCAACACCTGCCCTTTAATTAGCATCGCCGCGGCTGCAAAATCACCACACTGACCCTGTCGGACATGTAGTCCGCCGATAGGTCATGGGGCGCAACCCAAGTTTGCGGCCATGGCGCGAGCAGGGTGCTGCACACGCGATGACGTCATCGATGGCGGCACAGCGCCACGGGGCGCTACCGGCTACCGCCACCGCTAACCTCCTGCTGAATTTCATGGGAGGCGTTAGCGATGGGATTAGCGCCCTGTTAGCGCCCCCTGGGGGCGCTAACGAGAGGCGCAAATCAACCCAGTTTTTCACCCTTGGTATCATGGAGCCGTTCTGGACCCACCAAGATGCCCATCAATTCTCCAAGAGACGGGTTAACATAGAGCCGGTTGTGCTCAACACCATCTACAGGGTGGAATTTCTATTTGCAAACTCATCAAACTCTTTGAGATTTGTTGTGAAGCTCTGATTCTGAGAACAGAGACGCTTTCAGATTCAGTCTGAGGAAAGTCAAAGAAACCAACAGCAATTACATCATTGATAAGGGTCCAAACCTCTGTATTCCAAAGCTCTGATTGGCTCTGGGTATCTCAAACCCCACCCCGCTCTCCTTTGTTAATTGGTGCCTGGGTTCATGAAGATTCCTGACTGGTTATCGGGGATTGTCAATCATCATTGGTGATGCCATATCCTGTTGAAATGCAGGTTGTCCCACTAGTATAAATACAAGAGCTTGTGAGGGCAGAGGTTAGATTGTTGGTACAGTGTTGTTTGAACTTAGTGCCTGCTACCAGGAAGATTTAAGATGGCCTCCCAAGTGTGTCAGAACTATCACAAGGACTGTGAGGATGCTGTCAACAAGCAGATCAACATGGAGCTCTATTCCTCCTATGTTTATCTTTCCATGGTGAGTCTTGTGTTTTTGGGGTCCTATTTCAAAATTAAGTTGGTGGCATCATTGTATTCTAAGCTGGTAGAATTTCCCCAGGTCAATGAATGGGCTTTAGAGTGTATCTCTGTAGCCCTCCCCAGTCTTAATCCAGTGAATACTCTTAATGCTGAGATCTTGGAAAAGGCCTCATTAACAGACTGTTCCCTGCTCTGTAATAGCTGTGTCCTATTCTGAAGTGTTTATATCTGAAACTAACTCCTGGCTTCCATGAAGTTTGTAATAGAGGATTCATCTTGAAAAAATGAATCAACTTTTGCAACTTGGATAGAAACAATTACATTTAATTGTGTGACTAGTTAGTGAAACATTGGCTGGTTCTGGCCAGTTTTTTCCCCCTTTCTAATTGAGTGAATCCTGTTGTGTTGTAGTCTCTCTCCTGAGGCTGGTGTTAAAACTACTGAATTTTTAAGAATTTGCTTTTTTTTTCCTTCAGTGATTTTTAGAGTTCCATGTGGCAACAAAAGGAGGCTCCACATAACTTGTGTAGTTTGAGTGCTTTAATCCAAAAAGCATCAATACTCAATGTTTTCTTCTAATATAACCTCTTATTCTGTTGAGCTACTTCAGTGAGGGACTTTCAACATAGTCACAAAGGATTGGTGAAGTATTTGAGTTTTTTGTGACCATTTTGAGTAGGCCATGGATGAGATCTAGGTCTGACCTGTCTAACCCTTTCCATTTTGTCTCTACCTGCAGTCCTATTACTTTGACCGGGATGATGTTGCCCTGCGTCACTTTGCCGAGTTCTTCAAGGAGCAGTCACATGAGGAACGTGAGCACGCTGAGAAACTGATGAAATTCCAGAATCGGCGTGGGGGGCGTATTGTCCTGGAGGACATCAAGGTTAGATTCAGTGAACTTTGAACAATTGCCTTGGGTTTTGTGAAAAGTAGGCTAGTTAGCCCTGAACTAAGATTTTCTGTTGAGCCATGGAAGTTGCACAGCGGAGGAGTATGCATGGCTTTTCAGAAGGCAGAGATTGCTGGTTAAAATTGAAGTGTATGATATTATAAGCCACATTGTGACCCCAATAAAACTGGGTGGTGCAGAAGGGGTAAAATGGATTGTGATAACCAGTGCAGAAGATCTAGATTTGATAATAGCATTGAATGCTCAGCTAGGGTCTATAGTGAGCTTTGAAGAGAACAGGTTGGGTGGGGTTAGATGTAGATTAGCTACATCAGATGCAAGGATGGGAGTATGAGCAAAGGGATTGGGGTATCCTAAGTACACATGATGCTAGCTTACTGGTCCAGGGAAAAAGCTCATTGATCAGAAGGTTTCACCCGACGACACTGCATATAGAGGCAAGGAAGTGTTACTGCAATTAATGTTAATTAGCCATCATTTGGCATATTGTCTTCCTTTAAAGCATAAGTCCCAACAACTCTACTGGGCTATTTCCTGGTATGGGCAGACTTGGTGGATTAATGTATCAAGATGATTTAATTGAAGTGTTGGAAATCAATTGATGGGAAATTGAGGACAAGGTAACAAACCATGGCATTCTATAAAAATGTAAATCCATCCAGGACCCCAGAAGACTGAGTAAAAAATCTTTTTGAAATGATATTTGAGAAGCAAGGTAGATGGAGAAAAGGCACTACCGTCTGGTCCTATGTTCTCCAGTAGTATCTGTCTTGGGCCACAATAGCCCCTAATTCCATCCCAGTGATCGGATAATGATTCCTCGGCTAGAGGGGCTTGGGGACGCACATTGACTTGTGATCGTACTAACTGCTGTTGTGCTCAAGGGCAACGCATTTTAAATTTCATCCACTAACTAGATTGCTAACCAAGATTTTTTTTTTCTTCCACAATCCTCAGAAACCAGAGCAGGATGAGTGGAGCAATGGTCTGGAGGTGATGCAGAGAGCTCTGCAGATGGAGAAGAATGTCAACCAGAGTCTGCTGGATCTGCACAAACTGTCCACTGGGAGCACCGACCCTCATGTAAGTGCCTAATGTCTCATTTTAAAGAGCCTTTCTTGACCTTGGTGTCCCAAAGCAGTCTACATCCAAGTGGAAGCTTAATATGTTTAATTATCTCTAGAAATATACCCAGTAGGTTTGTTGCCTTCTTTCACAAGACACTTTCAACATCAGGACCTCATTGAGATGGGCAGTGCATAAAGCAAATTGAAATTGGGGCACCAAAGGATTAAGCTTTAACTGAAGAGGGTTCTGCTTTTCACTTATAAATTGGTAAATGTATTACTCCTGGAGTAAACCTAATCTGACACAATCCACCCATCTCTGCAGTGCTTGTACCAGTTACCCCATCCAATTGAGAACAATTCCCCCCCCCCCCAGGGAGGTGAAGCTCAGGTGGTCCTTGATGCATCTCATCTGAGCTAATTGTACTTGATTTTTCTCTTTCAGTTGTGTGACTTCCTGGAGACCCACTACTTGGATGAGCAAGTGAAGATGATCAAGAAGCTTGGAGATCACATCACCAACTTGAAGAGACTGGGAGCCCCTGAGAATGGCCTGGGAGAGTACCTGTTTGACAAGCACAGCCTGAGTTGACAGATTCTAGAACCAGTAGTTCTATACATGGTCAAAATGAAGTGACCAAATTCTGATGGTGAATGGTTAACTCCCAGCTTTCTCATCTGTTGCTGTACATGGGAATAAAAGCTATTTATCATAAACTGGTTTCTTTGTTGTATAATTAAGGAGCTGATCTGATAGGTCAGTATCTTGGTGATCTGAATAATGTAATGTATGATCATGTTAAACTTTTTAACATGCCAAAACTTGTCTCTCCCAGTCCAGCTTCCTAAACTTGATTCAGTGCCTGCCTGGGATGGCTGTGCTTCTATCTCCAAGTTCAGAGCTGTATTGGGGATTTCATAAATACACACTTTCTGCAACTGTAATCTCAGTAACAATTCCTGCTGAGATGGGGTTTTCTTGCACCTGCCAGCAAAATGTCATTGCAGCTTGAAAACAAAGCAATAGTGAGGTGGTGGCTGAATTAATAGATTTGGTTCACTCAGAACAGACAGCATCTGCCTGGTAACCTGCTTCTGACTCTTGACTGTCAGGGTAAGTGTGGGGGAATGACCTGCTATTGAGGTCTTTAAATCAATTCCCAGTTTTCTCATCAATGTACATGGAAATAAGTTATTCATCAATCAACTGGTTTGTCTTTGCCTATTTCTGCAATCTCCTTCAGCCCTACAATCCCCCGGAGATATCTGCGCTCCTCTAATTCTGCCCACTTGAGCATCCCTGATTATAATCGCTCAACCTTTGATGGCTGTGCCTTCTGTTGCCTAGGCCCTAAAGCTCTCTACCTCACTCTTCTCCTTTAAGATGCTCATTAAAGCCTTCCTCTTTGACCAAGCTTTTGGTCACCAGCCCTAATTTACCTTTGTGGCTCGGTGTGAAATTTGTTGTCTTCAAATACTCCTGTGCAGTGCCATGGGATGTTTTATTACGTTAAAGGTGCTATATAAATACTTGTTGGTAGCTGATCTGATATTCAGGTTGCCAAGGTACCATAAAAACATTCTCTCATACCAAAACAAATTGTGTCTCCCAGTCCAGCTTCCTAAACGTGATTCAGTGCTTGTCCAGGATAGCTATGCCCACATCTTCAAATCATCACTTGAGAAAATTCACAACTTCTGAAACTGCAATCTTAGTAGCAATTCTTGCTGCAAGGGGTGTTTTTTTTTAATCTGCCAGCAAAATGTGATGGAGCTTTCAAACCATGGTGTGGGGGGGGACTGAATTGGTGCCTTCAGTATTGACTCTCTCTTCAGTCAGGGGGATGAAGAATATCTGCTTGATATCCTGCTTCACACTTGTATCTCAGGACAAGGAGGGGGAAGGATGGAGTTGGTGTCTTTGTGTTAGACTGATGGCACAAGTCACTCACTGAATTGTTGAAGCTTTGTGACATGTATACATGGTACAGCATTGACCACCTTGGAATCTCAATATGGGCAGGCTGTCTTTTGTTTAACATCCCTCCAAGGGTAATATTTACCAATGAGTAAAACCACCAGACTGTACAAAATTATACACAAACCTGCCGTATGTACCACTTGGAGTTTGGGTAAAGAATTGGTAATAAAAATTATATTAAAGCAAAATAATCCTGTACACCACACAACTTAATTTAAACAGATCTCCTCAACTGCAGCATCACTACCTGTTCTAGGGAAACTTATAAAATTCTAACAGGACCAGACAGACTAGATGCAGGAAGGATATTCCCGATGGCGGGGGAGTCCAGAACCAGGGGTCACAGTCTAAGGATAAGGGGTAAGCCATTTAGGACTGAGATGAGGAGGAATTTCTTCACCCAGAGAGTGGTGAACCTGTGGAATTCTCTACCACATAAGGCAGTTGAGGCCAATTCATTAAATATATTCAAGAAGGAGATAGATATATTTCTTAAGGCTAAAGGGACCAAGGGATATGGGGAGAAAGCAGGGACAGGGTACTGAATTTGGATGATCAGCCATGATCGCATTGAATGGCCTACTCCTGCTCCTATCTTCTATGTTTCTATGTTTCTATGCTATGGATCCACCAGTTCATTGTAATCAAATAGCTACTTTACTTTTATCTTCAACACTTCACTTGGTGTATTCCTAATTGCCACAACTCGTTCAGAAAGACTGCCCTTAACCCACAAATAGAGTGGGAAAGTTTGAGTTTTCCTGAAGATGTCACAAAGTAAACATCTATTAATGCTCTTCAAAATTAGTTCACCTAATGGGCATAAATTCGCTCTATTTGAAAGTACTGAGGCACAAGAGCTCATTAAATATCCTCTCAAGGACTGAGCGAGCAGACATGGTGAGCTGCTATACGTGGTTAGACTGACTACAATTAAAATATTGGCTTGAGTGGCAGGGGATGGGGGATACCTGCATGAACAAGATTAGATAGCATAGAATAGCAACAGGGCAGGCACATGGAATTAGGACTGTTGATGTGGAAGATAAACTCCAACACAAACTGGTCAGGACAAACATCCTATTTCTGTGTTGTATGTTTTATGTAATTCACTCTTCTCTGTTCTGGAGGTTTTGTGGTCCTATTAAATGCCTGGTAGTTGGACCAGAGTCACAACAGGATAGGAACACAAACCGAAACACTGCAGATACTGGAAATCTCAAACAAAAACAGAAAACGCTGGAGACACTCAGCAGGTCAGGCAGCATCGGTCGAGAAAACACGAGACACTTGACCTTTCAGGTATAAAACCGTTCCTCACAACAGACCCGGGGTTTGCAGGAGATGAGGAAACAGTGCAAACTAAACACAGGACTTTACAGCTCTTAAATTTCATGGGGGATAAAACTCCACATCGCACTTTACAGTGACGGAGCAACAGATTCTGTCTGAAGCTCCCCACTGATCCACTTTCCATTTCCCCAACTCGTTGTGGGCTGGTTTGCAGAGTCACTGCAGACTGTCTGGTGGGGGTCAGTCTCTTTCAATCTATTGTGGTCAACGTTGTGAACCTTGGGGGGACAAATTCAGTGTTGCCACTATTGGGGCGCTAACGCCCCGAAAAAATTAGCTCCCCTCCGCCTGAAATTCAGTAGTAGCGCCCCAAACAGGAGGCAGGGCGCTACTGGAAGCGCTACACGTCCTTCTTGGGGCGCTACAACTGAATATCGCGATGTTATGTGCAACAGCGCCATGCGCGTCGACAGGTAGCGCCGTGGTATTGCAGGCCTCCCTCCACTGAGTAAAGGGGAGGGGCCTAGCGCTGCGCGCACCGGGGCCCTGCTGGACCACCGGGGAGCGGGGAGCCGGGAAGACACGGCCAGCACCCCGAAGAAAAAAGGGGAAGGGGGCAGGTGCTGGCAGTCGGCCAAAAAAAAATGGCCGCCCGACACGTAGCAACGCCGCGGCTGCAAAAACGCCACCCTGACCCTGTCGGACATATAGTCCGGCGATAGGTCAGGGGGCGCAACCCAAGTTTGCGGCCGGGGCGCGAGCGGGGCGCTGCACACGCGATGATGTCATCGACGGCGGCGCAGCGCTAACCTCCCGCTGAATTTCGTGGGAGGCGTAGCGGTGGAATTTGCGCCCTGTTAGCGCCCCCCGGGGGTGCCAACGAGAGGCGCAGATCAACCCTATTTTTCCCCCTTGGTATCACAGACTCGGTCTGGACCCACCAAGATGCTCTTGAATTCTCCAAGAGACGGGTTAACATAGAACCGATTGTGCTCAACACCATAAGAACATAAGAACATAAGAAATAGGAGCAGGAGTAGGCCAATCGGCCCCTCGAGCCTGCTCCGCCATTCAATAAGATCATGGCTGATCTGATCCTAACCTCAAATCTAAAGAACACAAGAAGTAGGAGCAGGACCCGGCCACTCAGCCCCTGGGCCCGCTCCGCCACCCACAGGGCCTTGACCGATCCGAACTCAGCCTCATGTCTACAGGGTGGAATTTCTATTTGCAAACTCATCGAACTCTTTGAGATTTGTTGTGAAGCTTTGATTCTGAGAACAGAGACGCTTTCAGGTTCAATCTGAGGAAAGTCAAAGAAAGCAACAGCAATGACATCACAGAATAAGCATCCAAACCTCTGTATTCCAAAGCTCTGATTGGCTCTGGGTATCACACCCCACCCCCTCTCCTTTGTTAATTGGTGTCTGGATTCATGAAGATTCCTGATTGGCTCTCAGGGATTGTCAATCATCATTGGTCAGGCCATATCCTGTTGAAATGCAGGTTGTCCCACTAGTATAAATACAAGAGCTTGTGAGGGAAGAGGTTAGATTGTTGGTACAGTGTTGTTTGAACTTAGTGCCTGCTAACAGGAAGATTTAAGATGGCCTCCCAAGTGCGTCAGAACTACCACAAGGACTGTGAGGATGCTGTCAACAAGCAAATCAACATGGAGCTCTATTCCTCCTATGTTTATCTTTCCATGGTGAGTTTTGTATTTTTGGGATCCTATTTCAAAATTAAGGCTGTGGCTGTCATTGTATTCTAAGCAGGTAGAATTTCCCCAGGTCAATGAATGGGCTTTAGAGTGTCTCTCTATAGTTCTCCCCAGTCTTAATCCAGTGAATAATCTTAATGCAGTGATCTTCCAGAAGGCCTCATTAACAGACTGTTCCCTGCTCTGTAATAGCTGTGTCCTATTCTGAAGTGTTTATATCTGAAACTAACTCCAGGTTTCCATGAAGTTTGTAATAGAAGATTCATCTTTATGAATCAACTTTTGCAACTTGGATAGAAACAATTACACTTAATTTGGTGACTAGGTTAGTGAAACATTGGCTGGTTCGGGCCAGTTTTTTTCCCCCTTTCTAATTGAGTGAATCTTGTGTTGCAGTCTTTCTCCGCTGAGGCTGGTAAACTACTGAATTTAAGAATTTGCTCTCTTTTTCCTTCAGTGATTTTTAGAGTTCCATCTGGGAACAAAAGCAGGTACCACAGCTAACTTGTGTAGTTTGAGTGCTTTAATCCAAAAAGCATCAATGCTCACTAATGTTTTCTTCTATAACCTCTTATTCTGTTGAGCTACTTCAGTGAGGGACTTTCAACATAGTCACAAAGGATTGGTGAAGTATTTGAGTTTTTTGCTACCATTTTTGAGTTGGTCATGGATGAGGTCTAGGTCTGACCTGACTCTCCCTTTCCATTTTGTCTCTACCCGCAGTCCTATTACTTTGACCGGGATGATGTTGCCCTGCGTCACTTTGCCGAGTTCTTCAAGGAGCAGTCGCACGAGGAACGTGAGCACGCGGAGAAACTGATGAAATTCCAGAATCGGCGTGGGGGGCGTATTGTCCTGGAGGACGTCAAGGTTAGATTCAGCAAACTTTGAAGAATAACATTGGTTTTGTGAAAAGTAGGCTCGGTACCTAATACTAGATTAGCTGTTGAGTGATGGAAGTTGTTTTCAGAGGAGGATGAATGATAGTTGCATGCATGGATTTTCAGAAGGTAGGAGATTGCTGGCTAAAGTGCATGAAATTAGAAGCAACCTTGTGACCCCAATAAAACTGGGTGGAGCAGGAGGCAGTTGGGATGAAATCGACCACTGGATGGTGACCACTTGTGCATATGATCTAGATTTGCAAATAGTGGTATATGCTGAGCTAGGGTCTATAGTGAGATCAAGAGCAAAAATTGGGTACAGGGTGGAATGAAGTGGGTGAGTCTGATGGCAAATGTAGTTCAATGTGGTAGTCCACATCTGAGGTAAGGATAGGAGTGAAGGGATTTCCAAGTACAGATGTCATTAGAAGCTAGCTTGCAGGTGCAAAGGGCTAATTGGACAGTGGGCTTCATGCTAAGGCATAGAACATAAAAGCAAGAAACTGTTGCTGCAATTAATGCTAGATAGACCTCATTTGGAACATGTTCCTTTTTGTAGGATAGCCCACCTTCAAGCATATACCACTGTGACTAAAGTCCAATAACTCATTACCAAGATGTCTCTTGGGATGAACAGACTGGTAAAATCTGGGGCGGGAGTCCCCTGGATTTGAGCATCAGGACTTGTGATCCTACTAGCTGCTGAAATGCTCGGATAACCAATTCATCTTGTTAACTAATTTCATCCACTGCAACTAATTTTGTTGATATACCTTTTTTTCTTTCTCTCTCCTCAACCCCCAGAGACCAGGGCAGGATGAGTGGAGCAATGGTCTGGTGGCGATGCAGAGAGCTCTGCAGATGGAGAAGAATGTCAACCAGAGTCTGCTGGATCTGCACAAACTGTCCACTGGGAGCACTGACCCTCATGTAAGTTTCTAATGACTCATTTTAAAGTAACTTTCCAGCCTCTGTCCTAAAGTGCTTTACACCAATGAAGTACTCTTGTAGTGCAGTCATTATTGTAATGTAGGAAATGTGGCAGCCAATTTGCACACAGCGGACCCACACACAAATGTGACAGATGACCAGATAATCTTTAGTTGGTTAAGGATAAATATTGGTCAGGACACTGGTTTGGGGGGGGGAAAACCCCAACTCTTCTTTGAAATCGTACCATGGGTTCTTTACCCTCCACCTGAGTGGGCAGACAAGACGTTGTGTAACCTTCCATCTGAAAGACAACACCTGACAGTGCAGTATTCTGTAAAGTGTTAGCCTGGATTTTTTGTCTCAATTCTCTGAAATGGGACAACCCAGGGCCTTCTGATTCAGAGGCAGTGCTACCATTAAGCTATGGCTGACACTTGCTATGTTTTTGGGTGAGTTGAAGGCTATGGGGGGGAAGCTTAATCTGTTTACTGATCTTTAGAAATATCCTAATACCCAGTAGGTTTGTGCTGATCTTTCACAAGAGACTTTTAACATCAGGATCTCATTGAGATGAGGCAGTGCATAAAGCAGATTGAAATTCGGGCAACAAAGGATTAAGACTTGCATGAAGGGGGTTCTGCTTTTAATTCTAAATTGGTAAATGTATTACTCCTGGAATAAACCTAATCTGATGTCAAATCCACCCATATCTCTGCAGCACTTGCACCAGTTACCTCATCCAGTAAGAGTCGGGAACAATCCCCATGGGAGGTGAAGCTCCAAGCCCTTGATGTTGTCTTCTCTGAACTAATTGTACTTAATTTCTCTTTCAGTTGTGTGACTTCCTGGAGACCCACTACTTGGATGAGCAAGTGAAGATGATCAAGAAGCTTGGCGATCACATCACCAACTTGAAGAGACTGGGAGCCCCTGAGAATGGCCTGGGAGAGTACCTGTTTGACAAGCACAGCCTGAGTTGACTGGGATTCTAGAGCCATTAGTTCTATACTTGGTGGAAATGAAGTGTGACTAACTTCTTGTGGTGAATGCTTTGGTTGTGATTAGTTCCCAGTTTTCTCATCTAACCTTCAAAGCACTTGGAAATAAAAGTTATTCACCATTGAAATGGTTTGTCTTTGTTGTATAATTAAGTTGCTGATCTGCTTATTGAGGTCACTCCCTACACAATACACAGCTGTGTAATGTATGATCAAGCTAAAACTTTTTATATGCCTAACAATAGAAGTCCCTTCCACGATGTGGTCTCCTCTACATTGGGGAGACCAAACGCAGATTGGGTGACCGCTTTGCGAACACTTCCGTTCAGTCCGTAAGGGTGACCCTGAGCTTCCGGTCGCTTGTCATTTTAATTCACCGCACCACGCCCACTCAGACCTCACCGTCCTCAGCCTCTTGCATTGTTCCATGGAAGCTCAGCGTAAGCTCGAGGAACAGCACCTCCTCTTCCGATTAGGCACTTTACAGCCTTCCAGACTCCATATCGAGTTCAACAATTTCAGATCATAACCTCAGTTCAGCTTCCTAAACTTGATTCAGTGCCTGCCCAGGATGGCTGTGGCCACATCTTCAAATTATCACTTGAGGCTTATAAAGGTTTTCTGAAATACACAACTTCTGAAACGAAACTAATCTCAGTAATAATTCCTGGTGAAAAAGGGTTTTCTTTTATAACATTTGCCAGCTATGTCATGAAGTTGTGGAACTTTAAAACAAAGGAGTTGGGTGGCTGAATTAATACTGTCAATATTGAATCTCTTCAGTCAGGTGGCATAAAGAATAGCTGCTTGGCATCCTGCTTCACACTCATACCTCAGGACACGGGAAGGATGGAGTCGGTGTCTTTGTGTTAGACTGATGGCACAAGTCACTCACTGCATTGTGGAAGCTTTGTGACATGTATACATCGTACAGCATTGCCCTCCTCAGAATCTCAATATGGGCGGGCTGTCTTTTGTTTAACATCCCTCCAAGGGTAATATGTACCAATGAGTAAACCAGCAGACTGTACAAAATTATACACCAACCTGCCATATGTACCACTTGGAGTTTGGGTAAAGAATTGGTAATAAAAATTATATTAAAGCAAAATAATCCTGTACACCTCCACACAACTTAACAATTTAAACAGATCTCCTCAACTACAGCATCACTACCTGTTCTAGGTGCAGGAAGGATATTCCCGATGGCGAGGGAGTCCAGAACCAGAGGTTGCAGTCTAAGGATAAGGGGTAAGCCATTTAGGATTGAGATGAGGAGGAATTTCTTCACCCAGAGAGTGGTGAACCTGTGGAATTCTCTACCACAGAAGGCAGTTGAGGCCAATTCATTAAATATATTCAAGAAGGAGATAGATATATTTCTTAAGGCTAAAAGGATCAAGGGATATGGGGAGAAAGCAGGGACAGGGTACTGAATTTGGATGATCAGCCATGATCGCATTGAATGGCGGAGCAGGCTCGAGGGGCCGAATGGCCGACTCCTGCTCCTATCTTCTATGTTTCTATGCTATGGATCCACCAGTTCATTGTAATCAAATAGCTACTTTACTTTATCTTCCATACTTCACTTGGTGTATTCCTAATTGCCACAACTCGTTCAGAAAGACTGCCCTTAACCCACAAATAGAGTGGGAAAGTTTGAGTTTTCCTGAAGATGTCACAAAGTAAACATCTATTAATGCTCTTCAAAATTAGTTCACCTAATGGGCATAAATTCGCTCTATTTGAAAGTACTGAGGCACAAGAGCTCATTAAATATCCTCTCAAGGACTGAGCGAGCAGACATGGTGAGCTGCTATACGTGGTTAGACTGATTACAATTAAAATATTGGCTTGACTGGCAGGGGTTGGGGGATACCTGCATGAACAAGATTAGATAGAATAGAATAGCAACAGGGCAGGCACATGGAATTAGGACTGTTGATGTGGAAGATAAACTCCAACACAAACTGGTCAGGACAAACATCCTATTTCTGTGTTGTATGTTTTATGTAATTCACTCTTCTCTGTTCTGGAGGTTTTGTGGTCCTATTAAATGCCTGGTAGTTGGACCAGAGTCACAACAGGATAGGAACACAAACCGAAACACTGCAGATACTGGAAATCTCAAATAAAAACAGAAAACGCTGGAGACACTCAGCAGGTCAGGCAGCATCGGTCGAGAAAACACGAGACACTTGACCATTCAGGTATAAAACCGCTCCTCACAACAGACCCGGGGTTTGCAGGAGATGAGGAAACAGTGCAAACTAAACACAGGACTTTACAGCTCTTAAATTTCATGGGGGATAAAACTCCACATCGCACTTTACAGTGACGGAGCAACAGATTCTGTCTGAAGCTCCCCACTGATCCACTTTCCATTTCCCCAACTCGTTGTGGGCTGGTTTGCAGATTCACTGCGGACTGTCTGGTGCAGGTCAGTCTCTTTCAATCTATTGTGGTCAACATTGTGAATCTTGGTGGGAAAAATTCGATGTCGCCCCTATTGGGGCGCTAACGCCCCGAAAAAATTAGCTCCCCGCCGCCTGAAATTCAGCTGTAGCGCCCCAAGCAGGAGGCAGGGCGCTACTGGAAGCGCTACACGTCCTTCTTGGGGTGCGACAACTGAATATTGCGGCGCTACGTGCAACAGCGCCATGCGCGTCGACAGGTAGCGCCGTGGTATTGCAGGCCTTCCTCCACTGATTAAAGGGGAGGGGCCTAGCGCTGCGTGCACCGGGGCCCTGCTGGACCACCGGGAAGCGGGGAGCCGGGAAGACACGGCCAGCACCCCGAAGAAAAAAGGGGAAGGGGGCAGGTGCTGGCAGTCGGCCAAAAAAAACTGGCCGCCTGACACGTAGCAACGCCGCGGCTGCAAAAACGCCACCCTGACCCTGTCGGACATATAGTCCGGCGATAGGTCAGGGGGTGCAACCCAAGTTCGCAGCCAGGGCGCGAGTGGGGCGCTGCACACGCGATGATGTCATCGATGGCGGCGCAGCGCTAACCTCCCGCCGAATTTCGTGGGAGGCGTTAGCGGTGGGATTTGCACACTGAGGCGCAAATCAACCCTATTTTTCCCCCTTGGTATCACGGACTCGGTCTGGACCCACCGAGATGCTCTTGAATTCTCCAAGAGACAGGTTAACATAGAACCGATTGTGCTCAACACCATCTAGAGGGTGGAATTTCTATTTGCAAACTCATCAAACTCTTTGAGATATGTTGTGAAGCTTTGATTCTGTGGACAGAAACGCTTTCAGATTCAGTCTGAGGAAAGTCAAAGAAACCGACAGCAATGACTTCACAGAATAAGCATCCAAACCTCTGTATTCCAAAGCACTGATTGGCTCTGGGTATCTCACCCCACCCCCTCTCCTTTGTTAATTGGTGCCTGGTTTCATGGAAGATCCTGATTGGCTCTCAGGGATTGTCATTGGTCATGCCATATCCTGTTGAAATGCAGGTTGTCCCACTAGTATAAATACAAGAGCTTGTGAGGGAAGAGGTTAGATTGTTGTTACAGTGGTGTTTGAACTTAGTGTCCACTACCAGGAAGATTTAAGATGGCCTCCCAAGTGCGTCAGAACTACCACAAGGACTGTGAGGATGCTGTCAACAAGCAGATCAACATGGAGCTCTATTCCTCCTATGTTTATCTTTCCATGGTGAGTTTTGTATTTTTGGGTCCTATTTCAAAAGTAAGGCTGTGGCATCATTGTATTCTAAGCAGGTAGAATTTCTCTAGGTCAATGAATGGGCTTTAGAGTGTCTCTCTATAGCCCTCCCCAGTCTTAATCCAGTGAATAATCTTAATGCAGTGATCTTACAGAAGGCCTCATTAACAGACTGTTCCCTGCTCTGTAATAGCTGTGTCCTATTCTGAAGTGTTTATATCTGAAACTAACTCCAGGTTTCCATGAAGTTTGTAATAGAAGATTCATCTTTATGCATCAACTTTTGCAACTTGGATAGAAACAATTAGACTTAATTTGGTGACTAGGTTAGTGAAACATTGGCTGGTTTTGGCCAGTTTTTTTCCCCCTTTCTAATTGAGTGAATCTTGTGTTGCAGTCTTTCTCCGCTGAGGCTGGTAAACTACTGAATTTAAGAATTTGCTCTTTTTTTCCTTCAGTGATTTTTAGAGTTCCATCTGGGAACAAAAGCAGGTACCACAGCTAACTTGTGTAGTTTGAGTGCTTTAATCCAAAAAGCATCAATGCTCACTAATGTTTTCTTATATAACCTCTTATTCTGTTGAGCTACTTCAGTGAGGGACTTTCAACATAGTCACAAAGGATTGGGGAAGTATTTGAGTATGTTGCTACCATTTTTGAGTTGGTCATGGATGAGATCTAGGTCTGACCTGACTCTCCCTTTCCATTTTGTCTTTACCCGCAGTCCTATTACTTTGACCGGGATGATGTTGCCCTGCGTCACTTTGCCGAGTTCTTCAAGGAGCAGTCGCATGAGGAACGTGAGCACGCGGAGAAACTGATGAAATTCCAGAATCTGCGTGGGGGGCGTGTTGTCCTGGAGGACATCAAGGTTAGATTCAGCAAACTTTGAAGAATTGCCTTGGTTTTGTGAAAAGTAGGCTCGGTACCTAATACTAGATTAGCTGTTGAGTGATGGAAGTTGTTTTCAGAGGAGGATGAATGATAGTTGCATGCATGGATTTTCAGAAGGTAGGAGATTGCTGGCTAAAGTGCATGAAATTAGAAGCAACCTTGTGACCCCAATAAAACTGGGTGGAGCAGGAGGCAGTTGGGATGAAATTGACCACTGGATGGTGACCACTTGTGCATATGATCTAGATTTGCAAATAGTGGTATATGCTGAGCTAGGGTCTATAGTGAGATCAAGAGCAAAAATTGGGTACAGGGTGGAATGAAGTGGGTGAGTCTGATGGCAAATGTAGTTCAATGTGGTAGTCCACATCTGAGGTAAGGATAGGAGTGAAGGGATTTCCAAGTACAGATGTCATTAGAAGCTAGCTTGCAGGTACAAGAAGGCTAATTGGATGGTGGGCTTCATGCTAAGGCATAGAACATAAAAGCAAGAAACTGTTGCTGCAATTAATGCTAGATAGACCTCATTTGGAACATGTTCCTTTTGTAGGATAGCCCACCTTGAAGCATATACCGCTGTGACGAAAGTCCAATAACTCATTACCAAGATGTCTCTTTTGGGATGAACAGACTGGTAAAATCTGGGGCGGGAGTCCCCTGGATTTGAGCATCAGGACTTGTGATCCTACTAGCTGCTGAAATGCTCGGATAACCAATTCCTCTTGTTAACTAATTTCATCCACTAACTAATTTTGCTGATGAGATACATTTTTGTTTCTCTCTCCTCAACCCCCAGAGACCAGAGCAGGATGAGTGGAGCAATGGTCTGGTGGCGATGCAGGGAGCTCTGCAGATGGAGAAGAATGTCAACCAGAGTCTGCTGGATCTGCACAAACTGTCCACTGGGAGCACTGACCCTCATGTAAGTTTCTAATTTCTCATATTTTTTAAAGTAACTTTCTGGCCTCTGTCCTGAAGTGCTTTACAGCCAATGAAGTACTCTTGTAGTGCAGTCATTATTGTAATGTAGGAAATGTGGCAGCCAATTTGCACACAGCAAGGACCCACACAGAATTGTGATAGATGACCAGATAATCTTTTAAGTTGGTTAAGTATAAATATTGGTCAGGACACTGGTGGAAAAACCTCAACTCTTTGAAATCGTACCATGGGTTCTTTAACCTCCACCTGAGTGGGCAGACAAGACCTTGTGTAACCTTTCATCTGAAAGACAACACTTCTGACAGTGCAGTATTCTGTAAAGTGTTAGCCTGGATTTTGTCTCAATTCTGAAATGGGACAACCCAGGGCCTTCTGATTCAGAAGCAGTGCTGCCATTAAGCTATGGCTGACACTTGCCATGTTTTTGGGTGAGTTGAAGGCTATGGGGGAAACTTAATCTGTTTACTGATCTTTAGAAATATTCTAATACCCAGTAGGTTTGTGTTGATCTTTCACAAGAGACTTTTAACATCAGGATCTCATTGAGATGAGGCAGTGCATAAAGCAGTTTGAAATTCGGGCAACAAAGGATTAAGACTTAACTGAAGGGGGTTCTGCTTTCCAATTCTAAATTGGTAAATGTATTACTCCTGGAATAAACCTAATCTGATGTCAAATCCACCCATATCTCTGCAGCACTTGTACTAGTTATCTCATCCACTAAGAGTCCAGAATAATCCCCATGGGAGGTGAAGCTCCAAGCCCTTGATGTTGTCTCCTCTGAACTAATTGTACTTAATTTTTCTTTCAGTTGTGTGACTTCCTGGAGACCCACTACTTGGATGAGCAAGTGAAGATGATCAAGAAGCTTGGAGAACATATCACCAACTTGAAGAGACTGGGAGCCCCTGAGAATGGCCTGGGAGAGTACCTGTTCGACAAGCACAGCCTGAGTTGACTGGGATTCTAGAGCAATTAGTTCTATACTTGATGGAAATGAAGTGTGACCAACTTCTCGTGGTGAATGCTTTTGCTGTGGTTATTTCCCAGTTTTCTCATCTAACCTTCAAAGCACTTGGAAATAAAAGTTATTCATCATTGAACTGGTTTGTCTTTGTTGTATAATTAAGTTGCTGATCTGCTTATTGAGGTCACTCCCTACACAATACACAGCTGTGTAATGTATGATCAAGCTAAAACTTTTTATATGCCTAACAATAGAAGTCCATTCCACGATGTGGTCTCCTCTACATTGGGGAGACCAAACGCAGATTGGGTGACTGCTTTGCAAACACTTCTGTTCAGTCCATAAGGGTGACCCTGAGCTTCCGGTCGCTTGTCATTTTAATTCACCACACCACGCCCACTCAGACCTCACCGTCCTCGGCCTCTTGCACTGTTCCATGGAAGCTCAGCGTAAGCTCGAGGAACAGCACCTCCTCTTCCGATTAGGCACTTTACAGCCTTCCAGACTCATATCAAGTTCAACAATTTCAGATCATAACCTCGGCCCTACCATATATAATTTATTTTATCCACACTTTTGGTTTGTGCCTTTCCCTTTTTTTTTCTTCCCCACCCCCCCCCCCCCCCCCCACAGCAGCAGCTGTCTTTCATTCTGCCAGCGCATTTCACACTTCTGAGCCATCTTTTGTTTCTTAACCTGTCCTATTACCATCTCGTCTCGCTTGAGCATCTCTTAATGTCTCTGCTTATCACAGACCTCCCCTTTTGTTCCTCCCACTTGCTTTGTTTATCTGTTTCATTTCCTGCTTTTTTTTTTCCAGTTCTGACGAAGGGTCTTCGACCTGAAACGTTAACTCTGTTTCTCTGTCCACGGATGTTGTCTGGCCTGCTGAGTTTTTCCAGCGTTTTCTGTTATTTCAGTTTTCCAGCATCTGCAGTATTTTGCTATTGTAGAAGTCCCTCCCAGTTCAGCTTCCTAAACTTGATTCAGTGCCTGCCCAGGATGGCTGTGGCCACATCTTCGAATTATCACTTGAGGCTTATAAAGGTTTTCTGAAATACACAACTTCTGAAACTAATCTCAGTAATAATTCCTGGTGAAAAAGGGTTTTCTTTTATAACATTTGCCAGCTATGTCATGAAGTTGTGGAGCTTTAAAACAAAGGAGTTGGGTGGCTGAATTAATACCGTCAATATTGAATCTCCAGTCAGGTGGAATGAAGAATAGCTGCTTGGCATCCTGCTTCACACTCGTATCTCAGGACACGGGAAGGATGGAGTCGGTGTCTTTGTGTTAGACTAACGGCACAAGTCACTCACTGCATTGTTGAAGCTTTGTGACATGTATACATCGTACAGCAGTGCCCTCCTCGGAATCTCAATATGGGCGGGCTGTCTTTTGTTTAACATCCCTCCAAGGGTAATATTTACCAATGAGTAAACCAGCAGACTGTACAAAATTATACACCAACCTGCCATATGTACCACTTAGAGTTTGGGTAAAGAATTGGTACCAAAAAATTATATCAAAGCAAAATAATCCTGTACATCTCCACACAACTTAACAATTTAAACAGATCTCCTCAATTGCAGCATCACTAACTGTTCTAGGATCCACCAGTTCATTGTCATCAAATAGTTGCTTTACATTATCTTCAACATGTCACTTGGTATATTTCTAATGGCCACAACTCATTCAGAAAGACTGCCCTTAACCCACAAATAGTGTGGTAGTGAGTTTTCCTGAAGATGCCACAAATTAAACATCCATTAATGTTCTTCAAAAATAGTTCACCTAAAGGGCATGAATTAACTCCATTTTAAAATACTGAGGCACACGAGCATATTAAATATTCTTTCAAGGGCTGAGCTAACAGACATGGTGAGCTGCTATACAGAGTTAGACTGACTACAAATAAAATATTGGCTTGACTGGCAGGGGATGGGGGATACCTGCATGAACAACATTTAGATAACATAGAATAGCAACAGGGCAGGCACATGGAATTAGGACTGTTGAATGCCTGATAGTTGGACCAGAGTTACAACAGGATAGGAACAAAAACCGAAACACTGCAGATACTGGAAATCTCAAACAAAAACAGAAAACGCTGGAGACACTCAGCAGGTCAGGCAGCATCGGTCGAGAAAACACGAGACACTTGACCTTTCAGGCATAAAACCGTTCCTCACAACAGATCCGGGATTTGCAGGAGATGAGGAAACAGTGCAAACTAAACACAGGACTTTACAGCTCTTAAATTTCATGGGGATAAAACTCCACATCGCACTTTACAGTGACGGAGCAACAGATTCTGTCTGAAGCTCCCCACTGATCCACTTCCCATTTCCCCAACTCGTTGTGGGCTGGTTTGTAGAGTCACTGCGGACTGTCTGGTGCAGGTCAGTCTCTTTCAATCTATTGTGGTCAACATTGTGAACCTTGGTATCGCGGACTCGTTCTGGACCCACCAAGATGCCCATCAATTCTCTGAGAGACGGGTTAACTTAGAGACAGTTGTGCTCGACACCATCTACAGGGTGGAATTTCCATTTGCCAATTCATCGAACTCTTTGAGATATGTTGTGAAGCTCTGATTCTGAGAATAGAGATGCTTTCAGCCGTCTCTCCGAAATCCCCTCCATGCCATTCCACTCTGCGTGGATGGGTTTCCTCTACGGGCTGCTCCTGCACACACTCCACTCCATCGCCGAACACGTCCTGGTGTTCAATCTTGCCATCCGATGGAGGCGGGGATCCCCGGTGGAGGGCTCTCTACGAGGGGTCTTCCCCTGTTCCACTGGAGATCTGGCATGCAGAGCGTTGCACGGAGCAGTCCCTTCTAATATGTTTTTAAATCGATTCACAGATTCCTAGGCTGCCTGTAACTTTTGCAGCCTGGAGGAGTCCATGTTTCATGTCTCTGTTAACTGCGAGAGGTTGCAGCCCCTCTTCCACTATTTGAGGGGGCTGCTCCTCTACTTCTGGCTGCACTTCAGTCCCACGCTCCTGATCTTTGGCCACCCGGTGTGGATGGAGGTGGGCCGGTCGGAGGACCTCCTTGTGGGTCTGCTCCTGGGACTGGCCATGGTGGCCACCCACAGGTCCAGGCTGAGTGTGGTGGATGGAGGGGGCACTTATGGTTTAAGAGCTTAGGTGGTCCCGATTGATGATTTAATCTTCCTAATGGATTAACCAAAAGAATAGAGACACTTTCAGATCAATTTGAGCAAAGTTAAAGAAACCAACAGCAATGACATCACAGAATAATCATCCAAACCTCTGTATTCCAAAGCTCTGATTGGCTCTGGGTGTCTCAAACCCCACCCCCTCTCCCTTGTTAATTGGTGCCTGGATTCATGGAAGATCCTGACTGGCTCTCAGGGATTGTCAATCATCATTGGTGATGCCCTACCCTGTTTAAATGCAGGCTGTCCCACTAGTATAAATACAGGAGCTTGTGAGGGCAGAGGTTAGGTTGTTTGTACAGTGGAGTTTGAAATTAGCTCTTATCAACAGGGAGAGTTAAAATGGCCTCCCAAGTGCATCAGAACTATCACAAGGACTGTGAGGATGCTGTCAACAAGCAGATCAACATGGAGCTCTATTCCTCCTATGTTTATCTTTCAATGGTGAGTCTTGTATTTTTGGGATCCTATTTCAAAATTAAGGCTGTGGCATCATTGTATTCTAAGCAGGTAGAATTTCTCTAGGTCAATGAATGGGCTTTAGAATGTATCTCTTTTGCCCTCCCCATCATAATCCAGTGATCTTACAGAAGGCCTCATTAACAGACTTCCCTGCTCTGTAATAGCTGTGTCCTATTTTGAAGTGTTTATATCTGAAACTAACTCCAGGTTTCCATGAAGTTTGTAATAGAGGATTCATCTTGATGAATTAACTCTTGCAACTTGGATAGAAACAATTACACTTAATTGGGTGACTAGTTAGTGAAACATTGGCTGGTTCTGGCCAGTTTTTTTCCCCCCTTTCTAACTGAATGAATCCTGTTGTGTTGTAGTCTCTCACCTGAGGCTGGTGTTAAAACTACTGAATTTTTAAGAATTTGCTTTTTTTTTCCTTCAGTGATTTTTAGAGTTCCATGTGGCAACAAAAGGAGGTTCTGCATAACTTGTGTAGTTTGAGTGCTTTAATCCAAAAAGCATCAATACTCAATGTTTTCTTCTAATATAACCTCTTATTCTGTTGAGCTACTTCAGTGAGGGACTTTCAACATAGTCACAAAGGATTGGTGAAGTATGAGTTTTTTGTGACCATTTTGAGTTGGTCATGGATGAGATTTAGGTCTGACCTGTCTCTCCCTTTCCATTTTGTCTCTACCTGCAGTCGTATTACTTTGACCGGGATGATGTTGCCCTGCGTCACTTTGCCAAGTTCTTCAAGGAGCAGTCACATGAGGAACGTGAGCATGCGGAGAAACTGATGAAATTCCAGAATCTGCGTGGGGGGCGTATTGTCCTGGAGGACATCAAGGTTAGATTCAGCAAACTTTGAACAATTGCCTTGGGTTTTGTGAAAAGTAGGCTAGTTAGCCCTGAACTAAGATTTTCTGTTGAGCCATGGAAGTTGCACAGCGGAGGATTATGCATGGATTTTCAGAAGGCAGAGATTGCTGGTTAAAATTGAAGTGCATGATATTATAAGCCACATTGTGACCCCCAATAAAACTGGGTGGAGCAGAAGGGGTAAAATGGATTGTGATAACCAGTGCAGACAATCTAGATTTGATGATGGCATTGAATGCTCAGCTAGGGTCTATAGTGAGCTTTGAAGTGAACAGGTTGGGTGGGGGGAGATCTGATGGTAGATGTAGATTAGCTACATCAGATGCAAGGATGGGAGTATGAGCAAAGCGATTGGGGTATCCCAAGTACACATGATGCTAGCTTACTGGTCCAGAAAAAGGCTAATTGATAAGGTTTCACCCGAAGACATCGCATATAGAGGCAAGGAAGTGTTACTGCAATTAATGTTAATTAGCCATTTGGCATATTGTCTTCCTTTAAAGCAGAAGTCCCAACAACTCTACTGGGCTATTCCCTGGTATGGGCAGATGTGGTGGTTTAGTGTATCAAGATGATTTAATTGAAGTGTTGGAAATCAATTGATAGGAAATTGAGGACAAGGTAACAAACCATGGCATTCTATAAAAATGTAAATCCATCCAGGACCCCAGAAGACTGAGTAAAAAATCTTTTTGAAATGATATTTGAGAAGCAAGGTAGCTGGAGAAAAGGCACTACCGTCTGGTCCCATGTTCTCCAGTAGTATCTGTCTTGGGCCACAATAGCCCCTAATTCCATCCCAGTGATCGGATAATGATTCCTCGGCTAGAGGGGCTTGGGGACGCACATTGACTTGTGATCGTACTAACTGCTGTTGTGCTCAAGGGCAACGCATTTTAAATTTCATCCACTAACTAGATTGCTAACCAAGATTTTTTTTTTTCTTCCACAATCCTCAGAAACCAGAGCAGGATGAGTGGAGCAATGGTCTGGAGGTGATGCAGAGAGCTCTGCAGATGGAGAAGAATGTCAACCAGAGTCTGCTGGATCTGCACAAACTGTCCACTGGGAGCACCGACCCTCATGTAAGTGCCTAATGTCTCATTTAAAGAGCCTTTCTTGACCTTGGTGTCCCAAAGCAGTCTACATCCAAGTGGAAGCTTAATATGTTTAATTATCTCTAGAAATATACCCAGTAGGTTTGCTGCCTTCTTTCACAAGACACTTTCAACATCAGGACCTCATTGAGATGGGCAGTGCATAAAGCAAATTGAAATTGGGGCACCAAAGGATTAAGCTTTAACTGAAGAGGGTTCTGCTTTTTACTTATAAATTGGTAAATGTATTACTCCTGGAGTAAACCTAATCTGACACAATCCACCCATCTCTGCAGTGCTTGTACCAGTTACCCCATCCAATTGTGAACAATTCCCCCCCAGGGAGGTAGAAGCTCAGGTGGTCCTTGATGCATCTCATCTGAGCTAATTGTACTTGATTTTTCTCTCAGTTGTGTGACTTCCTGGAGACCCACTACTTGGATGAGCAAGTGAAGATGATCAAGAAGCTTGGAGATCACATCACCAACTTGAAGAGACTGGGAGCCCCTGAGAATGGCCTGGGAGAGTACCTGTTTGACAAGCACAGCCTGAGTTGACAGATTCTAGAACCAGTAGTTCTATACATGGTCAAAATGAAGTGACCAAATTCTGATGATGAATGGTTAACTCCCAGCTTTCTCATCTGTTGCTGTACATGGGAATAAAAGCTATTTATCATAAACTGGTTTCTTTGTTGTATAATTAAGGAGCTGATCTGATGGGTCAGTATCTTGGTGATCTGAATAATGTAATGTATGATCATGTTAAACTTTTTAACATGCCAAAACTTGTCTCTCCCAGTCCAGCTTCCTAAACTTGATTCAGTACCTGCCTGGGATGGCTGTGCTTCTATCTCCAAGTTCAGAGCTGTATTGGGGATTTCATAAATACACACTTTCTGCAACTGTAATCTCAGTAACAATTCCTGAGATGGGGTTTTCTTGCACCTGCCAGCAAAATGTCATTGCAGCTTGAAAACAAAGCAATAGTGAGGTGGTGGCTGAATTAATAGATTTGGTTCACTCAGAACTGACAGCATCTGCCTGGTAACCTGCTTCTGACTCTTGACTGTCAGGGTAAGTGTGGGGGAATGACCTGCTATTGAGGTCTTTAAATCAATTCCCAGTTTTCTCATCAATGTACATGGAAATAAGTTATTCATCAATCAACTGGTTTGTCTTTGCCTATTTCTGCAATCTCCTTCAGCCCTACAATCCCCCGGAGATATCTGCGCTCCTCTAATTCTGCCCACTTGAGCATCCCTGATAATCGCTCAACCTTTGGTGGCCGTGCCTTCTGTTGCCTAGGCCCTAAAGCTCTCTACCTCACTCTTCTCCTTTAAGATGCTCATTAAAGCCTTCCTCTTTGACCAAGCTTTTGGTCACCAGCCCTAATTTGCCTTTGTGGCTCGGTGTGAAATTTGTTGTCTTCAAATACTCCTGTGCAGTGCCATGGGATGTTTTATTACGTTAAAGGTGCTATATAAATACTTGTTGTTGGTAGCTGATCTGATATTCAGGTTGCCAAGGTACCATAAAAACATTCTCTCATACGAAAACAAATTGTGTCTCCCAGTCCAGCTTCCTAAACGTGATTCAGTGCTTGTCCAGGATAGCTATGCCCACATCTTCAAATCATCACTTGAGAAAATTCACAACTTCTGAAACGGTAATCTTAGTAGCAACTCCTGCTGCAAGGGGTGTTTTTTTTTAATCTGCCAGCAAAATGTGATGGAGCTTTCAAACCATGGTGTGGGGGAGGACTGAATTGGTGCCTTCAGTATTGACTCTCTCTTCAGTCAGGGGGATGAAGAATATCTGCTTGATATCCTGCTTCACACTTGTATCTCAGGACAAGGAGGGGGAAGGATGGAGTTGGTGTCTTTGTGTTAGACTGATGGCACAAGTCACTCACTGAATTGTTGAAGCTTTGTGACATGTATACATGGTACAGCATTGACCACCTTGGAATCTCAATATGGGCAGGCTGTCTTTTGTTTAACATCCCTCCAAGGGTAATATTTACCAATGAGTAAAACCACCAGACTGTACAAAATTATACACAAACCTGCCGTATGTACCACTTGGAGTTTGGGTAAAGAATTGGTAATGAAAATTATATTAAAGCAAAATAATCCTGTACACCACACAACTTAATTTAAACAGATCTCCTCAACTGCAGCATCACTACCTGTTCTAGGGAAACTTATAAAATTCTAACAGGACCAGACAGACTAGATGCAGGAAGGATATTCCCGATGGCGGGGGAGTCCAGAACCAGGGGTCACAGTCTAAGGATAAGGGGTAAGCCATTTAGGACTGAGATGAGGAGGAATTTCTTCACCCAGAGAGTGGTGAACCTGTGGAATTCTCTACCACAGAAGACAGTTGAGGCCAATTCATTAAATATATTCAAGAAGGAGATAGATATATTTCTTAAGGCTAAAGGGACCAAGGGATATGGGGAGAAAGCAGGGACAGGGTACTGAATTTGGATGATCAGCCATGATCGCATTGAATGGCCTACTCCTGCTCCTATCTTCTATGTTTTTATGCTTCTATGCTATGGATCCACCAGTTCATTGTAATCAAATAGCTACTTTACTCTTATCTTCAACACTTCACTTGGTGTATTCCTAATTGCCACAACTCGTTCAGAAAGTCTGCCCTTAACCCACAAATAGAGTGGGAAAGTTTGAGTTTTCCTGAAGATGTCACAAAGTAAACATCTATTAATGCTCTTCAAAATTAGTTCACCTAATGGGCATAAATTCGCTCTATTTGAAAGTACTGAGGCACAAGAGCTCATTAAATATCCTCTCAAGGACTGAGCGAGCAGACATGGTGAGCTGCTATACGTGGTTAGACTGACTACAAATAAAATATTGGCTTGAGTGGCAGGGGATGGGGGATACCTGCATGAACAAGATTAGATAGCATCAAATAGCAACAGGACAGGCACATGGAATTCGGACTACTGCAGATGTGGAAGATAAACTCCAACACAAACTGGTCAGGACAAACATCCTATTTCTGTGTTGTATGTTTTATGTAATTCACTCTTCTCTGGTCTGGAGGTTTTGTGGTCCTTCTGTTAAATGCCTGGTAGTTGGACCAGAGTTACAACAGGATAGGAACACAAACTGAAACACTGCAGATACTGGAAATCTCAAACAAAAACAGAAAACGCTGGAGACATTCAGCAGGTCAGGCAGCATCGGTCGAGAAAACACGAGACACTTGACCTTTCGGGTATAAAACCGTTCCTCACAACAGACCCGGGGTTTGCAGGAGATGAGAAAACAGTGCAAACTAAACACAGGACTTTACAGCTCTTAAATTTCATGGGGGATAAATCTCCACATCGCACTTTACAGTGACGGAGCAACTGATTCTGTCTGAAGCTCCCCACTGATCCACTTTCCATTTCCCCAACTCGTTGTGGGCTGGTTTACAGAGTCACTGCAGACTGTCTGGTGGGGGTCAGTCTCTTTCAATCTATTGTGGTCAACGTTGTGAACCTTGGGGGGACAAATTCAGTGTTGCCACTATTGGGGCGCTAACGCCCCGAAAAAATTAGCTCCCCTCCGCCTGAAATTCAGTAGTAGCGCCCCAAGCAGGAAGCAGGGCGCAACTGGAAGCGCTACACGTCCTTCTTGGGGCGCTACAACTGAATATCGCGATGTTATGTGCAACAGCGCCATGCGCGTCGACAGGTAGCGCCGTGGTATTGCAGGCCTCCCTCCACTGAGTAAAGGGGAGGGGCCTAGCGCTGCGCGCACCGGGGCCCTGCTGGACCACCGGGGAGCGGGGAGCCGGGAAGACACGGCCAGCACCCCGAAGAAAAAAGGGGAAGGGGGCAGGTGCTGGCAGTCGGCCAAAAAAAAATGGCCGCCCGACACGTAGCAACGCCGCGGCTGCAAAAACGCCACCCTGACCCTGTCGGACATATAGTCCGGCGATAGGTCAGGGGGCGCAACCCAAGTTTGCGGCCGGGGCGCGAGCGGGGCGCTGCACACGCGATGATGTCATCGACGGCGGCGCAGCGCTAACCTCCCGCTGAATTTCGTGGGAGGCGTTGCGGTGGAATTTGCGCCCTGTTAGCGCCCCCCGGGGGTGCCAACGAGAGGCGCAGATCAACCCTATTTTTCCCCCTTGGTATCACAGACTCGGTCTGGACCCACCAAGATGCTCTTGAATTCTCCAAGAGACGGGTTAACATAGAACCGATTGTGCTCAACACCATAAGAACATAAGAACATAAGAAATAGGAGCAGGAGTAGGCCAATCGGCCCCTCGAGCCTGCTCCGCCATTCAATAAGATCATGGCTGATCTGATCCTAACCTCAAATCTAAAGAACACAAGAAGTAGGAGCAGGACCCGGCCACTCAGCCCCTGGGCCCGCTCCGCCACCCACAGGGCCTTGACCGATCCGAACTCAGCCTCATGTCTACAGGGTGGAATTTCTATTTGCAAACTCATCGAACTCTTTGAGATTTGTTGTGAAGCTTTGATTCTGAGAACAGAGACGCTTTCAGGTTCAATCTGAGGAAAGTCAAAGAAAGCAACAGCAATGACATCACAGAATAAGCATCCAAACCTCTGTATTCCAAAGCTCTGATTGGCTCTGGGTATCACACCCCACCCCCTCTCCTTTGTTAATTGGTGTCTGGATTCATGAAGATTCCTGATTGGCTCTCAGGGATTGTCAATCATCATTGGTCAGGCCATATCCTGTTGAAATGCAGGTTGTCCCTCTAGTATAAATACAAGAGCTTGTGAGGGAAGAGGTTAGGTTGTTGTTACAGTGTTGTTTGAACTTAGTGCCTGCTAACAGGAAGATTTAAGATGGCCTCCCAAGTGTGTCAGAACTACCACAAGGACTGTGAGGATGCTGTCAACAAGCAAATCAACATGGAGCTCTATTCCTCCTATGTTTATCTTTCCATGGTGAGTTTTGTATTTTTGGGATCCTATTTCAAAATTAAGGCTGTGGTGTCATTGTATTCTAAGCAGGTAGAATTTCCCCAGGTCAATGAATGGGCTTTAGAGTGTCTCTCTATAGTTCTCCCCAGTCTTCATCCAGTGAATAATCTTAATGCAGTGATCTTCCAGAAGGCCTCATTAACAGACTGTTCCCTGCTCTGTAATAGCTGTGTCCTATTCTGAAGTGTTTATATCTGAAACTAACTCCAGGTTTCCATGAAGTTTGTAATAGAAGATTCATCTTTATGAATCAACTTTTGCAACTTGGATAGAAACAATTACACTTAATTTGGTGACTAGGTTAGTGAAACATTGGCTGGTTCGGGCCAGTTTTTTTCCCCCTTTCTAATTGAGTGAATCATGTGTTGCAGTCTTTCTCCGCTGAGGCTGGTAAACTACTGAATTTAAGAATTTGCTCTCTTTTTCCTTCAGTGATTTTTAGAGTTCCATCTGGGAACAAAAGCAGGTACCACAGCTAACTTGTGTAGTTTGAGTGCTTTAATCCAAAAAGCATCAATGCTCACTAATGTTTTCTTCTATAACCTCTTATTCTGTTGAGCTACTTCAGTGAGGGACTTTCAACATAGTCACAAAGGATTGGTGAAGTATTTGAGGTTTTTTGCTACCATTTTTGAGTTGGTCATGGATGAGGTCTAGGTCTGACCTGACTCTCCCTTTCCATTTTGTCTCTACCCGCAGTCCTATTACTTTGACCGGGATGATGTTGCCCTGCGTCACTTTGCCGAGTTCTTCAAGGAGCAGTCGCACGAGGAACGTGAGCATGCGGAGAAACTGATGCAATTCCAGAATCGGCGTGGGGGGCGTATTGTCCTGGAGGACGTCAAGGTTAGATTCAGCAAACTTTGAAGAATAACATTGGTTTTGTGAAAAGTAGGCTCGGTACCTAATACTAGATTAGCTGTTGAGTGATGGAAGTTGTTTTCAGAGGAGGATGAATGATAGTTGCATGCATGGATTTTCAGAAGGTAGGAGATTGCTGGCTAAAGTGCATGAAATTAGAAGCAACCTTGTGACCCCAATAAAACTGGGTGGAGCAGGAGGCAGTTGGGATGAAATCGACCACTGGATGGTGACCACTTGTGCATATGATCTAGATTTGCAAATAGTGGTATATGCTGAGCTAGGGTCTATAGTGAGATCAAGAGCAAAAATTGGGTACAGGGTGGAATGAAGTGGGTGAGTCTGATGGCAAATGTAGTTCAATGTGGTAGTCCACATCTGAGGTAAGGATAGGAGTGAAGGGATTTCCAAGTACAGATGTCATTAGAAGCTAGCTTGCAGGTACAAGAAGGCTAATTGGATGGTGGGCTTCATGCTAAGGCATAGAACATAAAAGCAAGAAACTGTTGCTGCAATTAATGCTAGATAGACCTCATTTGGAACATGTTCCTTTTGTAGGATAGCCCACCTTAAAGCATATACCGCTGTGACGAAAGTCCAATAACTCACTACCAAGATGTCTCTTGGGATGAACAGACTGGTAAAATCTGGGGCGGGAGTCCCCTGGATTTGAGCATCAGGACTTGTGATCCTACTAGCTGCTGAAATGCTCGGATAACCAATTCCTCTTGTTAACTAATTTCATCCACTAACTAATTTTGCTGATGAGATACCTTTTTTGTTTCTCTCTCTTCAACCCCCAGAGACCAGGGCAGGATGAGTGGAGCAATGGTCTGGTGGCGATGCAGAGAGCTCTGCAGATGGAGAAGAATGTCAACCAGAGTCTGCTGGATCTGCACAAACTGTCCACTGGGAGCACTGACCCTCATGTAAGTTTCTAATGTCATTTTTAAAGTAACTTTCTGTCCTGAAGTGCTTTACAGCCAATGAAGTACTCTTGTAGTGCAGTCATTATTGTAATGTAGGAAATGTGGCAGCCAATTTGCACACAGCAAGGACCTGCACACAGAAATGTGATAGATGACCAGATAATCTTTAGTTGGTTAAGGATAAATATTGGTCAGGACACTGGTGGAAAAACCTCAACTCTTTGAAATCGTACCATGGGTTCTTTAACCTCCACCTGAGTGGGCAGAAAAGACCTTGTGTAACCTTTCATCTGAAAGACAACACTCTGACAGTGCAGTATTCTGTAAAGTGTTAGCCTGGATTTTGTCTCAATTCTGAAATGGGACAACCCAGGGCCTTCTGATTCAGAAGCAGTGCTGCCATTAAGCTATGGCTGACACTTGCCATGTTTTTGGGTGAGTTGAAGGCTATGGGGGAAACTTAATCTGTTTACTGATCTTTAGAAATATTCTAATACCCAGTAGGTTTGTGTTGATCTTTCACAAGAGACTTTTAACATCAGGATCTCATTGAGATGAGGCAGTGCATAAAGCAGATTGAAATTCGGGCAACAAAGGATTAAGACTTAACTGAAGGGGGTTCTGCTTTCCAATTCTAAATTGGTAAATGTATTACTCCTGGAATAAACCTAATCTGATGTCAAATCCACCCATATCTCTGCAGCACTTGTACCAGTTACCTCATCCAGTAAGAGTCAGGAACAATCCCCATGGGAGGTGAAGCTCAAAGCCCTTGATGTTGTCTCCTCTGAACTAATTGTACTTGATTTTTCTTTCAGTTGTGTGACTTCCTGGAGACCCACTACTTGGATGAGCAAGTGAAGATGATCAAGAAGCTTGGAGATCACATCACCAACTTGAAGAGACTGGGAGCCCCTGAGAATGGCCTGGGAGAGTACCTGTTTGACAAGCACAGCCTGAGTTGACTGGGATTCTAGAGCCATTAGTTCTATACTTGGTGGAAATGAAGTGTGACCAACTTCTCGTGGTGAATGCTTTTGCTGTGCTTATTTCCCAGTTTTCTCATCTAACCTTCAAAGCACTTGGAAATAAAAGTTATTCATCATTGAACTTGTTTGTCTTTGTTGTATAATTAAGTTGCTGATCTGATTATTGAGGTCACTCCCTACACAATACACAGCTGTGTAATGTATGATCAAGCTAAAACTTTTTATATGCCTAACAATAGAAGTCCCTTCCACGATGTGGTCTCCTCTACATTGGGGAGACCAAACGCAGATTGGGTGACCGCTTTGCGAACACTTCCGTTCAGTCCGTAATGTAGAATTTGCAATATATCGCGATTTTATTAATAAGGAGAAAACACAGAGTTTCGTTCAAACAGCTTTTATTTCAGCAGAATGCTGCCAGGTTTAAAGTGGACACAAGCAGCCTGTAAAATGGCCGCCGCACCTCGTGACAGAACATTCTAGACTTTTCAACAGGCAGACAAGATGGCGTTCCAATAAACATTTGTGCAAGATCGATTAAGATTCAGCACAGTGAAGATAATACACGAGACATTATGGGTTTGCAGTATACACATAAATACTGAAATCGGTCTCCCAGGTACAAATGAAAGCCATTGTACCGAGTAATCAAGGGCCCATCCAAAAGACATTAATATGTAAAATCCCAACGACTCTACGATGAGAGAGCCGTTAGCAGGTAGTTATACAAAACACTTGGAAGCCCCACAACCCCTCCAGGGAGAACACCGACCGATTTAACAATGGGAGAAATATTAACAGGTACTCAGACATTTACGAGTAGCCCCGAAACCCATTAAGAACGGAGATCACCCATACAAGACATTTGAGCGCCAGACCCTAAACAAAAGAATGGACATTAAGGTTGGGCGGGAAACGGAAGATTTTGCACTATAATTGCAGGCTCCAAACCGTCCAGCTTTCTCTTATCCTGTGCTCTTATTTCGTAACCTCGTGGCTGCTCCTGTGTACTCGTAGTCGGGCTCCTGCTTGCCTGTTGACTCTTTGAAAAAGACTGTTGAACTTTCTGATCCGTTCGGATCTACCTCGTGTCGCGTAACGAAGACCTATGTTGGTAACTGGCAGCGGAACCAAAGGCCTGAGATGAGATGAGATGAGATGAGAAGAGAGGAAGACCATATCCATCGCCACGGTCAGTAAATCCCGACCGCGCCTGTAGGTCGAATAGCCAAGTTTTCCTTGCCAGGAAGACTTCTTCGAACTTGCAAAGAACATATCGCATCGATGATATTGAACTGTGCTCGGAAAAGTACCTGTTAAACCAACCAACACAGGTCTTCATCACAGCAGACGGTCCAGCCTGCTAGCCGGAGCAGCAGAAGCAAATAAACAAGTGGGACCAGGAGATCTCCTGACCGACACGTGGGTGCTGCGGTGAAAAACATCCGATCAGCTATTCGGAATTTCCCCGAGTTATCACGAGTGGTGAGCATGAGTCTCGAAATCCTACGAATCTAGTTAGGATAGATATTGATAGGGGAGGGTTTAAGGATTAAGGATATTTGTAATGTGTGCCCCTATTTACTATGTGCCGTTCGTTCCTCGTTTCCCTAAGATCGACTATATAACTGCTTGTAAGATTGTACTGTCATTAATCTGTGCTTATGACATGTATTTCATAATCTTAAGTATCATGCAATAAAGATTTTCCATTTCGTACCATTCAACCGAGTCTACATGAGTTTCATCTCCATTACTGCTCTCGCATCTAAGTCCAGTGTCTAGAACCGTAAGGGCGAGTGATTCGAACCACTCACAGGTGTGTCTAGTGTTCCCAGACTGGCTGGAGACCAGAACAGGCAACAAGGCCTAGACCCGCACTGACATACAGGCTGCACAGAGCCGCGTGAACCTCACAGGCTGCGAGACACGCAGGGTCAGAATCCCTTACAGTAAGGGTGACCCTGAGCTTCCGGTCGCTTGTCATTTTAATTCACCGCACCACGCCCACTCTGACCTCACCGTCCTCGGCCTCTTGCATTGTTCCACGGAAGCTCAGTGTAAGCTCGAGGAACAGCACCTCCTCTTCCGATTAGGCACTTTACAGCCTTCCAGACTCATATCGAGTTCAACAATTTCAGATCATAACCTCGGCCCCTACCATATATAATTTATTTTATCCATACTTTTGGTTTGTGCCTTTCCCTTTTTATTTTTCTCCCTCCCCCCCCCCCCCCCCCCCCCACAACAGCTGTCTTTCATTCTGCCAGCGCATTTCACACTTCTGAGCCATCTTTTGTTTCTTAACCTGTCCTATTACCATCTCGTCTCGCCTTGAGCATCTCTTAATGTCTCTGCTTATCACAGACCACCCCTTTTATTCCTCCCACTTGCTTTGTTTATCTGTTTCATTTCCTGCTTTTTTTTTTTCTCAGTTCTGACAAAGGGTTTTCGACCTGAAACGTTAACTCTGTTTCTCTCTCCACGGATGTTGCCTGGCCTGCTGAGTTTTTCCAGCGTTTTCTGTTATTTCAGTTTTCCAGCATCTGCAGTATTTTGCTATTGTAGAAGTCCCTCCCAGTTCAGCTTCCTAAACTTGATTCAGTGCCTGCCCAGGATGGCTGTGGCCACATCTTCGAATTATCACTTGAGGCTTATAAAGGTTTTCTGAAATACACAACTTCTGAAACTAATCTCAGTAATAATTCCTGGTGAAAAAGGGTTTTCTTTTATAACATTTGCCAGTTATGTCATGAAGTTGTGGAGCTTTAAAACAAAGGAGTTGGGTGGCTGAATTAATACCGTCAATATTGAATCTCTTCAGGCAGGTGGAATGAAGAATAGCTGCTTGGCATCCTGCTTCACACTCGTATCTCAGGACACGGGAAGGGGAAGGATGGAGTCGGTGTCTTTGCATTAGACTAACGGCACAAGTCACTCACTGGATTGTTGAAGCTTTGTGACATGTATACATCGTACAGCATTGACCACCTCGGAATCTCAATATGGGCGGGCTGTCTTTTGTTTAACATCCCTCCAAGGGTAATATTTACCAATGAGTAAACCAGCAGACTGTACAAAATTATACACCAACCTGCCATATGTACCACTTAGAGTTTGGGTAAAGAATTGGTACTAAAAAATTATATCAAAGCAAAATAATCCTGTACATCTCCACACAACTTAACAATTTAAACAGATCTCCTCAATTGCAGCATCACTAACTGTTCTAGGATCCACCAGTTCATTGTCATCAAATAGTTGCTTTACATTATCTTCAACATGTCACTTGGTATATTTCTAATGGCCACAACTCATTCAGAAAGACTGCCCTTAACCTACAAATACTGTGGTAGTGAGTTTTCATGAAGATTCCACAAATTAAACATCCATTAATGTTTTTCAAAAATAGTTCTCCTAAAGGGCATGAATTAACTCCATTTGAAAATACTGAGGCACAAGAGCATATTAAATATTCTTTCAAGGGCTGAGCTAACAGACATGGTGAGCTGCTGTACACGGTTAGACTGACTACAATTAAAATATTGGCTTGAGTGGTGAGGGATACCTGCACGAACAAGATTTAGATAACATCAAATAGGAACAGGGCAGGCACATGGAATTAGGACTAATGTTGATGTGGAAGATAAACTCCAACACAAACTGGTTGGGTCAGACATCCTATTTCTATGTTGGACGGTTTATGTAATTCACTCTTCTCTGTTCTGGAGGTTTTGTGGTCCTATTAAATGCCTGGTAGTTGGACCAGAGTTACAACAGGATAGGAACACAAACCGAAACACTGCAGATACTGGAAATCTCAAACAAAAACAGAAAACGCTGGAGACACTCAGCAGGTCAGGCAGCATCGGTCGAGAAAACACGAGACACTTGACCTTTCAGGTATAAAACCGCTCCTCACAACAGACCCGGGGTTTGCAGGAGATGAGGAAACAGTGCAAACTAAACACAGGACTTTACAGCTCTTAAATGTCATGGGGATGAAACTCCACATCGCACTTTACAGTGACGGAGCAACAGATTCTGTCTGAAGCTCCCCACTGATCCACTTTCCATTTCCCCAACTCGTTGTGGGCTGGTTTGCAGATTCACTGCGGACTGTCTGGTGCAGGTCAGTCTCTTTCAAGCTATTGTGGTCAACATTGTGAACCTTGGTATCACGGACTCGTTCTGGACCCACCGAGATGCCCATCAATTCTCCGAGAGACGGGTTAACTTGGAGACAGTTGTGCTCGACACCATCTACAGGGTGGAATTTCCATTTGCAAATTCATCAAACTCTTTGAGATATATTTTAAAGCTCTGATTCTATCAGCCGTCTCTCCGAAATCCCCTCCGTGCCATTCCACTCTGCGTGGATGGGTTTCCTGTACGGGCTGCTCCTGCACACACTCCACTCCATCGCCAAACACGTCCTGGTGTTCAGTCTTGCCGTCCGATGGAGGCGGGGATCCCCGGTGGAGGGCTCTCTACGAGGGGTCTTCCCCTGTTCCACTGGGGATCTGGCATGCAGAGCGTTGCACGGAGCAGTCCCTTCTAATATGTTTTTAAATCGATTCACGGATTCCTAGGCTGCCTGTAACTTTTGCAGCCTGGAGGAGTCCATGTTTCATGTCTCTGTTAACTGCGAGAGGTTGCAGCCCCTCTTCCACTATTTGAGGGGGCTGCTCCTCTACTTCTGGCTGCACTTCAGTGCCACGCTCCTGATCTTTGGCCACCCGGTGTGGATGGAGGTGGGCCGGTCGGAGGACCTCCTTGTGGGTCTGCTCCTGGGCCTGGCCATGGTGGCCACCCACAGGTCCAGGCTGAGTGTGGTGGATGGAGGGGGCACTTATGGTTTAAGAGCTTAGGTGGTCCCGATTGATGATTTAATCTTCCTAATGGATTAACCAAAAGAATAGAGACACTTTCAAATTGAATTTGAGCAAAGTTAAAGAAACCAACAGCAATGACATCACAGAATAATCATCCAAACCTCTGTATTCCAAAGCTCTGATTGGCTCTGGGTGTCTCAAACCCCACCCCCTCTCCTTTGTTAATTGGTGCCTGGATTCATGGAGGATCCTGACTGGCTCTCAGGGATTGTCAATCATCATTGTTGCTGCCCTACCCTGTTTAAATGCAGGCTGTCCCACTAGTATAAATACAGGAGCTTGTGCGGGCAGAGGTTAGGTTGTTTGTACAGTGGAGTTTGAAATTTGCTCTTATCAACAGGAAGAGTTAAAATGGCCTCCCAAGTGTGTCAGAACTATCACAAGGACTGTGAGGATGCTGTCAACAAGCAGATCAACATGGAGCTCTATTCCTCCTATGTTTATCTTTCCATGGTGAGTTTTGTATTTTTGGGATCCTATTTCAAAATTAAGGCTGTGGTGTCATTGTATTCTAAGCAGGTAGAATTTCTCTAGGTCAATGAATGGGCTTTAGAGTGTCTCTCTATAGTTCTCCCCAGTCTTAATCCAGTGAATAATCTTAATGCAGTGATCTTACAGAAGGCCTTATTAACAGACTGTTCCCTGCTCTGTAATAGCTGTGTCCTATTCTGAAGTGTTTATATCTGAAACTAACTCCAGGTTTCCATGAAGTTTGTAATAGAAGATTCATCTTTATGAATCAACTTTTGCAACTTGGATAGAAACAATTAGACTTAATTTGGTGACCTAGGTTAGTGAAACATTGGCTGGTTCTGGCCAGTTTTTTCCCCCCTTTCTAATTGAGTGAATCTTGTGTTGTAGTCTTCCTCCGCTGAGGCTGGTAAACTACTGAATTTAAGAATTTGCTCTCTTTTTCCTTCAGTGACTTTTGGAGTTCCATCTGGGAACAAAAGCAGGTACCACAGCTAACTTGTGTAGTTTGAGTGCTTTCATCCAAAAAGCATCAATGCTCACTAATGTTTTCTTCTATAACCTCTTATTTTGTTGAGCTACTGTAGAATTCGCAATTATCGCGATTTCATTTTAATAAGGAGAGAACACAAGTTTCGTTCAAAAACAGCTTTTATTTCAGCAGAATGCTGTCAGGTTTAAATTGGACACAAGCAGCCTGTAAAATGGCCGCCGCACCGCGTGACAGAACATTCGAGACTTTTCAGCAGGCAGACAAGATGGCGTTCCAATAAACATTTTTTTTTGCAGGATCGATAACGATTCAGCACAGTGAAGACAATACACAGGACATTATGGGTTTACAGTATAAACATCGATACTGGAATCGGTCTCCCAGGTACAAAGGAAAGCCATCAAGGGCCCATCCAAAGGACATTAATATGTAAACTCCCAACGGCTCTACGATGAGAGAGCCGTTAGCAGGTAGTTATACAGGACACTTGGAAGCCCCAAACCCCTCCAGGGGGAACACCGACCGATTTAACAATGGGAGAAATATTAGCAGGTACTCAAACATTCAGGAGTAGCCCCGAAACCCATTAAGGACAGAGATCACCCATACAGGACATTTTGGGCGCCAAACCTTAAACAAAAGAATGGACATTGTAGTTGGGCGGGAAACGGAAGAACTGTGCACTATAATTGCAGGCCCAAACCGTCCATTCGCTCTCTGGCTCTTGCTCTTTTGCTCTTGACTCTTGCCGCTTGTTGCTGTTATCATCGTGGCTGCTCCTGTGTTTTATCCGGTCGATTCGTAACCTCGTGGCTGCTCCTGGGTAAAAGACTGTTGCAAAGACCTATGTTGGTAGCTGGCAGCGGAACCGAAGGCCCGGGATGAGATGAGATGAGATGAGAGGAGAAGAGAAGAAGACCTTATCCATCGCCACGGTCAGTAAATCCCGACCGCGCCTGTAGGTCGATCAGCCAAGTCTTCTCGACAGGAAGTTTTCTTCTTTAACAAGACATATTGCATCGACGATAACTGGACTGTGCAAACACATCGTATCAGTGATATTGACAACGGTGCTCCTCGACTAAACTGTAAAGTCCACCAACAGAGGTCTTCACTACAGCGGACGGTCCAGCCGACTGACCGAGCAGCAGAAGCAGTAAACAAGTGGGACCAGGAGATCTCCTGACCAACACGTGGGTGCTGCGGTGAAAAACATCCGATCAGCTATTCGGGATTTCTCCGAGTTATTACGAGTGGTGAGCATGAGTCTCGGGATCCTACGAAGCTAGTTTTAGGATAGTTATTGATAGGGGAGGGTTTAAAGTTTAAGGATATTTGTAATGTGTGCCCTATTTACGTTGTGCTGGTCGTTCCTCGTTTCCCTAAGAGTGATTATAACTGTTTGTAAGATTGTACTGTCATTAATCTGTGCATATGACATGTATTTCATAATTTTAAGTATCATGCAATAAAGATTTTCCATTTCGTACCGTTCAAACCAAGTCTACATGAGTTTTATCTCCATTACTGCTCTCGCATCTAAGTCCAGTGTCTAGAACCGTAAGGGAGAGTGATTCGAACCACTCACAGGGGTGTCTAGTGTTCCCAGACTGGCTGGAGACCAGGCCTAGACCCGCACTGACATACAGGCTGCACAGAGCCGCGTGAACCTCACAGGCTACGAGACACGCAGGGTCAGGAGAGGATCCCTTACACTACTTCAGTGAGGGACTTTCAACATAGTCACAACGGATTGGTGAAGTATTTGAGTTTTTTGCTACCATTTTTGAGTTGGTCATGGATGAGATCTAGGTCTGACCTGACTCTCTCCCTTTCCATTTTGTCTCTACCCGCAGTCGTATTACTTTGACCGGGATGATGTTGCCCTGCGTCACTTTGTCGAGTTCTTCAAGGAGCAGTCGCACGAGGAACGTGAGCACGCGGAGAAACTGATGAAATTCCAGAATCGGCGTGGGGGGCGTATTGTCCTGGAGGACGTCCAGGTTAGATTCAGCAAGAATTGCCTTGGTTTTGTGAAAAGTAGGCTCGATACCTAATACTAGATTAGCTGTAGAGTGATGGAAGTTGTTTTCAGAGGAGGATGAATGATAGTTGCATGCATGGATTTTCAGAAGGTAGGAGATTGCTGGCTAAAGTGCATGAAATTAGAAGCAACCTTGTGACCCCAATAAAACTGGGTGGAGCAGGAGGCAGTTGGGATGAAATCGACCACTGGATGGTGACCACTTGTGCATATGATCTAGATTTGCAAATAGTGGTATATGCTGAGCTAGGGTCTATAGTGAGATCAAGAGCAAAAATTGGGTACAGGGTGGAATGAAGTGGGTGAGTCTGATGGCAAATGTAGTTCAATGTGGTAGTCCACATCTGAGGTAAGGCTAGGAGTATGAGCGAAGGGATTTGGGGTGTGTCCAAGTACAGATGTCATTAGAAGCTAGCTTGCAGGTCCAAGAAGGCTAATTGGATGGTGGGCTTCATGCTAAGGCATAGAACATAAAAGCAAGAAACTGTTGCTGCAATTAATGCTAGATAGACCTCATTTGGAACATGTTCCTTTTGTAGGATAGCCCACCTTGAAGCATATACCGCTGTGATGAAAGTCCAATAACTCATTACCAAGATGTCTCTTGGGATGAACAGACTGGTAAAATCTGGGGCGGGAGTCCCCTGGATTTGAGCATCAGGACTTGTGATCCTACTAGCTGCTGAAATGCTCGAGGATAACAAATTCATCTTGTTAGTTAATTTCATCCACTGTAACTAATTTTGCTGATGAGATACCTTTTTGTTTCTCTCTCCTCAACCCCCAGAGACCAGGGCAGGATGAGTGGAGCAATGGTCTGGAGGCGATGCAGAGAGCTCTGCAGATGGAGAAGAATGTCAACCAGAGTCTGCTGGATCTGCACAAACTCTCCACTGGGAGCACTGACCCTCATGTAAGTTTCTAATGTCTCATTTTTAAAGTAACTTTCTGGCCTCTGTCCTAAAGTGCTTTACAGCCAATGAATTAGTCTTGTGGTGCAGTCATTATTGTAATGTAGAAATGTGGCAGCCAATTTGCACACAGCAAGGACCCACACAGAAATGTGATAGATGACCAGATAATCTTTAAGTTGGTTAAGGATAAATATTGGTCAGGACACTGGTGGGAAAAACCTCAACTCTTTGAAATCGTACCATGGGTTCTTTAACCTCCACCTGAGTGGGCAGAAAAGACCTTGTGTAACCTTTCATCTGAAAGACAACACTTCTGACAGTGCAGTATTCTGTCAAGTGTTAGCCTGGATTTTGTCAATTCTGAAATGGGACAACCCAGGGCCTTCTGATTCAGAAGCAGTGCTACCATTAAGCTATGGCTGACACTTGCCATGTTTTTGGGTGAGTTGAAGGCTGTGGGGGAAACTTAATCTGTTTACTGATCTTTAGAAATATTCTAATACCCAGTAGGTTTGTGTTGATCTTTCACAAGAGACTTTTTTAACATCAGGATCTCATTGAGATGAGGCAGTGCATAAAGCAGATTGAAATTTGGGCAACAAAGGATTAGGACTTAACTGAAGGGGGTTCTGCTTTCCAATTCTAAATTGGTAAATGTATTACTCCTGGAATAAACCTAATCTGATGTCAAATCCACCCATATCTCTGCAGCACTTGCACCAGTTACCTCATCCAGTAAGAGTCGGGAACAATCCCCATGGGAGGTGAAGCTCCAAGCCCTTGGTGTTGTCGTCTCTGAGCTAATTGTACTTGATTTTTCTTTCAGTTGTGTGACTTCCTGGAGACCCACTACTTGGATGAGCAAGTGAAGATGATCAAGAAGCTTGGAGATCACATCACCAACTTGAAGAGACTGGGAGCCCCTGAGAATGGCCTGGGAGAGTACCTGTTTGACAAGCACAGCCTGAGTTGAATGGGTTTCTCGAATCATTAGTTCTATACATGGTGGAAATGAAGTGTGACCAACTTCTAGTGGTGAATGCTTTGGTTATGGTTAATTCCCAGTTTTCTCATCTAACTGTCACAGTACATGGAAATAAAAGTTCTTCATCATTGAACTGGTTTGTCTTTGTTGTATAATTAAGTTGCTGATCTGATTATTGAGGTCACTCCCTACACAATACACAGCTGTGTAATGTATGATCAAGTTAAAACTGTTTATATGCCTAACAATAGAAGTCCCTCCCAGTTCAGCTTCCTAAACTTGATTCAGTGCCTGCCCAGGATGGCTGTGGCCACATCTTCAAATTATCACTTGAGGCTTATAAAGTTTTTCTGAAATACACAACTTCTGAAACTAACCTCAGTAATAATTCCTGGTGAAAAAGGGTTTTCTTTTATAACATTTGCCAGCTATGTCATGAAGTTGTGGAGCTTTAAAACAAAGGAGTTGGGTGGCTGAATTAATACCTTCAATATTGAATCTCTTCAGTCAGGTGGAATAAAGAATAGCTGCTTGGCAACCTGCTTCACACTCGTATCTCAGGACACGGGAAGGATGGAGTCGGTGTCTTTGCAGTTAGACTAACGGCACAAGTCACTCACTGGCTTGTTGAAGCTTTGTGACATGTATACATCGTACAGCATTGACCACCTCGGAATCTTAATGTGGGCAGGCTGTCTTTTGCTTAACATCCCTCTAAGGGTAATATTTACCAATGAGTTAACCAGCAGAATGTACAAAATTATACACCAACCTGCTGTATGTACCGCTTGGAGTTTGGGTCAAGAATTGGTACTAAAAAAAAAAATTATATCAAAGCAAAATAATCCTGTACATCTCCACCCAACTTAACAATTTAAACAGATCTCCTCAATTGCAGCATCACTAACTGTTCTAGGATCCACCAGTTCATTGTCATCAAATAGTTGCTTTACATTATCTTCAACACTTCACTTAGTCTATTTCTAATGGCCACAACTCATTCAGAAAGACTGCCCTTAACCCACAAATAGTGTGGTAAAGTTTGAGTTTTCCTGAAGATTCCACAAATTAAACATCCATTAATGTTCTTCAAAAATAGTTCACCTAAAGGGTATGAATTAACTCCATTTGAAAATACTGAGGCACAAGAGCATATTAAATATTCTTTCAAGGGCTGAGCTAACAGACATGGTGAGCTACTATACAGCGTTAGACTGACTACAAATAAAATATTGGCTTGACTGGCAGGGGTTGGGGGATACCTGCATGAACAAGATTTAGATAGCATCAAATAGGAACAGGGCAGGCACATGGAATTAGGACTAACATTGATGTGGAAGATAATCTCCAACACAAACTGGTTGGGTCAGACAATCTATTTCTATGTTGGACGGTTTATGTAATTCACTCTTCTCTGTTCTGGAGGTTTTGTGGTCCTATTAAATGCCTGGTAGTTGGACCAGAGTTACAACAGGATAGGAACACAAACCGAAACACTGCAGATACTGGAAATCTCAAACAAAAACAGAAAACGCTGGAGACACTCAGCAGGTCAGGCAGCATCGGTCGAGAAAACACGAGACACTTGACCTTTCAGCTATAAAACCGTTCCTCACAACAAACCTGGGATTTGCAGGAGATGAGGAAACAGTGCAAACTAAACACAGCACTTTACAGCTCTTAAATTTCATGGGGATGAAACTCCACATCGCACTTTACAGTGACGGAGCAACAGATTCTGTCTGAAGCTCCCCACTGATCCACTTTCCATTTCCCCAACTCATTGTGGGCTGGTTTGCAGATTCACTGTGGACTGTCTGGAGCAGGTCAGTCTCTTTCAATCTATTGTGGTCAACATTGTGAACCTTGGTATCACGGACTCGTTCTGGACCCACCGAGTTGCCCATCAATTCTCCGAGAGACGGGTTAACTTAGAACCTGTTGTGCTCGACACCATCTTTCCATTTGCAAATTCATCGAGCTCTTTGAGATATGTTGTGAAGCTCTGATTCTGAGAATAGAGACGCCGTCAGCCGTCTCTCCAAAATCCCCTCTGTGCCATTCCACTCTGCGTGGATGGGTTTCCTGTACGGGCTGCTCCTGCACACACTCCACTTTGCCATCTTCGTCTGCCGTCCGGACACGCATTGGCGTACCATCTTGCCGTCCGGCGGAGGCGAAGGTCCCCAATGGAGGGCTCTCTACGCGGGAGTCTTCCCTTGTTCTATTGGGGACTTGGCCTGGAGGGTGTTGCACGGAGCAGTCCCGTGCAATAGATTGTTAAATAGGTTTACGGACTCCCAGGCCGCTTGCCATTTCTGCGGCCTGGAGGAGTCCGTTTTTCACATATACGTAGAGTGTGAGAGGTTGCAGCCCCTCTTTCATTACTTGAAGGGGCTGCTCCTCAATTTCTGGTTGCACTTCAGCCCCACGCTCCTGATCTACGGTCACCCGGTGCGGAGGGGAGCGGGCAGGTCGGAGGACCTCCTCGTGGGACTGCTCCTGGGCCTGGCTAAGAAAGCCATTAATTGGTCCAGGCAGCGGGCGGTTGAGGGGGTCTTTCGGCCCGATTGCCTGCCTCTCTTCCGCGGCCATGTTCGCGCCCGGGTGGCCCTGGAGATGGAGCACGCGGTGTCCGCCGGCACGCTTGAGTTTTTCCGCGACCGGTGGGCGCCGCGGGGACTGGAGTGCATCATCACCCCGGACTACCAAATTTTAATTTGATTTGTTAAGTTTCCTTTAAAGTTTTACTGAGTTACAGTTATTTAATTGGTTTTATCAAAAAGAGAAAGAAACCAACAGCAATGACATCACAGAATAATCATCCAAACCTCTGTATTCCAAAGCTCTGATTGGCTCTGGGTATCTCAAACCCCACCCCCTCTCCTTTGTTAATTGGTGCCTGGATTCATGGAAGATCCTGACTGGCTCTCAGTGATTGTCAATCATCATTGGTGATACCATACTCTGTTTAAATGCAGGCTGTCCCACTAGTATAAATGCAAGAGCTTGTGAGGGACAAAGTTAGGTTGTTTGTACAGTGGTGTTTGAACTTAGTTCTTATCAATAGGTAGAGTTAAGATGGCCTCCCAAGTGTGTCAGAACTATCACAAAGACTGTGAGGATGCTATCAACAAGCAGATCAACATGGAGCTCTATTCCTCCTATGTTTATCTTTCCATGGTGAGTTTTGTATTTTTGGGGTCCTATTTCAAAATTAAGGCTGTAGCATCATATTCTAAGCAGGTAGAATTTCTCTAGGTCAATGAATGGGCTTTGGAGTGTCTCTCTATAGTCCTCCCCAGTCTTAATCCAGTGAATACTCTTAATGTAGTGATCTTGCAAAAGGCCTCATTAACAGACTGTTCCCTGCTCTGCTGTGTCCTATTCTGAAGTGTTTATATCTGAAACTAACTCCAGGTTTCCATGAAGTTTGTAATAGAGGATTCATCTTGAAGATGAATCAACTTTTGCAACTTGGATAGAAACAATTACATTTAATTGTGTGACTAGTTAGTGGAACATTGGCTGGTTCTGGACAGTTTTTTCCCCTTTCTAATTGAGTGAATCCTGTTGTGTTGTAGTCTCTCACCTGAGGCTGGTGTTAAAACTACTGAATTTTTAAGAATTTGCTTTTTTTTTCCTTGTGATCTTAGAGTTCCATTTGGGAACAAAAGGAGATACCAAAGATAACTTGTGTAGTTTGAGTGCTTTAATCCAAAAAGCATCAATACTCACTAATGTTTTCTTCTAATATAACCTTTTATTCTTTGAGCTACTTCAGTGAGGGACTTTCAACAGATTCACAAAGGATTGGGGAAGTGAGTTTTTTGCTACCATTTTGAGTTGGCCATGGATGAGATCTAGGTCTGACCTGTCTAACCCTTTCCATTTTGTCTCTACCTGCAGTCCTATTACTTTGACCGGGATGATGTTGCCCTGCGTCACTTTGCTGAGTTCTTCAAGGAGCAGTCACACGAGGAACGTGAGCATGCGGAGAAACTGATGAAATTCCAGAATCGGCGTGGGGGGCGTATTGTCCTGGAGGACATCAAGGTTAGATTCAGCAAACTTTGAAGAATTGCCTTGGGTTTTGTGACAAGTAGGCTAGTTAGGCCTGAACTAAGATTTTCTGTTGAGCCATGGCAGTTGCACAGAGGAGGATTAATAATATGCATGGATTTTCAGAAGGCAAAGATATTGCTGGTTAAAATTGAAGTGCATGATATTGTAAGCCACATTGTGACCCCAATAAAACTAGGTGGAGCAGAAGGGGTAAAATAGATGGTGATAACCAGTGCAGAAGATCTAGATTTGCTAATAGCATTGAATGCTCAGCTAGGGTCCATATGAGTTTTGAAGAGAACAGGTTGGGTGGGGGTTAAATGGATAGATCTGATAGTAGATGTAGATGAACTACAACAGATGGGAGTATATGAGCAAAGGGATTTGGGTGTCTAAGTACACCTCATTAGATGCTAGCTTGCTGTCCAGAAAAAGGCTAATTGGTAGGAAGGTTTCACCTGAATACATCACATATAGAGGCAAGGAAGTGTTCCTGCAATTAATGTTAATTAGCTATCATTTGGCATATTCTCACAGTGCAAGTCCCAACAACTCATTACTGGGCTATTTCCTGGTATGGACAGACTTGGTGGATTAGTGTATCCAGGTGATTTAATTAACTAGACTAGATTTGCTGACCAATACTTTTTTTTTCTTTCACAATCCTCAGAAACCAGAGCAGAACGAGTGGAGCAATGGTCTGGAGGTGATGCAGAGAGCTCTGCAGTTGGAGAAGAATGTCAACCAGAGTCTGCTGGATCTGCACAAACTGTCCACTGGGAGCACTGACCCTCATGTAAGTTTCTAATGTCTCATTAGCAGGTTTTTGGGTGTGTTGGAAGACCATGATGGCAGCTTAATCTATTTAGTTATATTTAGACTGTCTCCATACCCAGTAGGGGGTGTGTTTTTTTAAACCAAGAGACTTTCAACATCAGGATCTTCTTGATTGGGTGATGTATAAAATATTAGGATTTGGGCACTCGTATTTAAATCATTAAGACAGAAGTTCTGCCTTCCAATTCTAAACTTGCTCCTGGAGGAAAACTCATCTGAAAACTCCCCAATCTCAATTTGTACCAACCCAGTAGAGGATCAAGAATAATCCCCATGGGAGGTGAAGCTCAGAAGACTGTTGATACTTTCTCTGAGCTAATGTGCTTATTCTTTCAGTTGTCTGACTTCCTGGAGACCCACTACTTGGATGAACAGGTGAAGATGATCAAGAAGCTTGGAGATCACATCACCAACTTGAAGCGACTGGGAGCCCCTGAGAGTGGCATGGGAGAGTACCTGTTTGACAAGCACACCCTGGGGGAGAGTGACTGAATTTACTGCAGGACTATTGTGATCGCTGATGTCAATGAGTAGCTTCCAGTAGTGTGATTTAGCAAGTTGGACACTGACTTGATTATATCAAGTCTAATAATTTGTAATGGTTTGCGGTTTGAAATAAAGAAATGTTTAGCACTGACCTGGTTTGTCTACTTTTCCTAGTAACTGGTCATATTTCCTCCACCTGCTTTCAATTCTATTGCAGCCTCCAAATAAATTGTGGTTGGAGGGGGGAAAAAAACTGGGCTTTATTCCAATCTACAGGTTAAAACACGAGGACCTTTCACCTCACTAATCACGGTTTAGGTTCCCTGATCAGAAATGACATCACACAGCAATGCTGATGTAAAGTGGTTGAAGGGCCTCCTCTGTTCAAACTCTGTCCTACAGTGACCTGTTGAGATGGGGTCAAAACATCCTGAGAATTCAAATGAGCAATGCGACTAGTGTGAAATACACATGTTCATGTGATTGGGAATAACTCTTGACGTTGAGGACGTGCTAAACCCAGATGAAGCTCTGACAAATTGAACCAAATCTCTAGTAGTTCTCCTATAGTTACCTTGCTGCTGTCTTGCTTTTTTTTTCATGTTGATCCTCATAGCATTCCAAAACACTGCCTGACCAGAATTTAGGGCAACACCAATACATTTAATTTGCATAATCATTTCTTGGGCCTCCTGTTCCAACAGAAGTTTCACCACTCTCCTTGTCTCTTTCTTTCCTCTTGACTAGCCAAAGAGCAAGAGATCAGTCACATGGGACATATCAGATAGTCTGTTCACACCACAGGGATGATAACTGCACAACCAACACTACAGTGTTTGTGACTCTGACAATTGCACAAGGTTACCCAGCCTTTGAAGGTTTTTTGTGTGTGGGATTCTAATGGGGAATATAAAAACCAAATATGGCAAGAGCTGGATAGGTTGGGCTGAAGAGTGGCAAAATGGCATTTAATGTGGAAAACTAAGGCAAGGGAATAAATACAAGAATGGCTTGCATTTCTACAGTGCCTTTCATGAGCTTGGGCTGTCCCAAAGTGCTTTACAGCCAATGCAGCACTTTTGAAGTGTAATCATTTTTGTAAGCAAGATAAGAAATAGGAGTAGGTCATTCAGCCCTTTGAACCTGCTCTGTCATTCAATAAGATCATAGCTGATCTACCTCAACCCCCCACCTTCCCACACTATCCCCATATCTCAATTCCCTTTGTTCCCAAAAATCTTACGATCTCAGTCTTGAATGTACTCAATGACTGAGTATCCACAACCCTCAGGGGTAGAGGATTCACAAGTGAAGAAATTTCTCCTCTCAGGCCTAAAGTATTTAAATTAAAGTATTCAAGATCCCTAAGGCAACAGATGAATTGATCCCCAATAATATGTTGTCACACATGCCAGTACTGGCTCAAGCTTGGCAGTGAGAATCTACAAAGACAGTTTAACTGCTTTCCACTGAAGGTGGTCAACATCTGCTATAGACTACCCAGGGAGGCAGTGGAAGCCATGTGGGAAAATTTAAGGGAGAGCTGGATTGATGTTTGAGGCACTGGGGGATTAGTTTGTGGGACCGGCTAGATGGACTGTAGAGTCTCTCCCAGACCAGCTTGTTCCTAATAATCAGACTCACTTTCCATTCACCTGGCTCACTGTTGGTTGGTTTGAAGACTCACTACAGACTCTCTAGTATGTTGGGATGCACGCCTTTGCTACCTCTAGACTTGACTATTCCAACGCACTCCTGGCTGGCCTCCCACGTTCTACCCTCTGTAACCTTGAGGTCATCGAAAACTCTGCTGCCCGTGTCCTAACTCGCACCAAGTTCCATTCACCTTTCACCCCTGTGCTCGCTGACCTACATTGGCTCACGGTTAAGCAACACCTCGATTTCAAAATTCTCATTCTGGTTTTCAAATCCCTCCATGGCCTCGCTCCTCCCTAACTCTGTAATCTCCCCCAGCCCCACAACCCTCCGAGATCTCTGCGCTCCTCTAATTCTGGCCTCTTGAGCATCCCCGATTTCAATCACTCCACCATTGGCGGCCGTGCCTTTAGCTGCCTGGGCCCTAAGCTCTGGAATTCCCTTCCTAAACCTCTCGACCTCTCTCTCCTCCTTTAAGACGTTCCTTAAAACCTACCTCTTTGACCAAGCTTTTGGTCACCTCCCCTAATTTATCCTTATGTGGCTCGATGTCAAATTTTGTCTGATTACACTCGTATGAAGCGCCATGGGACATTTTACTACGTTAAAGGCGCTATATAAATACAAGTTGTTGTTGTTGCATCAAACCTACAGCCAACTGCAAATAACCAACTGACTGAACCTTCCAGAATTATGAGCAACCAGTAAATTGCAAATTTCTGTGATTCAGGATATTTTAACCCTTACTGACATAGTTGAAGAAAAGTCAACCAGCAGTAATGGCATCGTCAGTCAGTGGTCATCCAATGGTGGCCACCCTTCAACGTTTTGATTGGCTCTGGGTATCATCTCCAATCCTCCTTTTTTTTTTGATTGGCACTGTGAATGAGGAAAAGATCTGATTGGTTACTGGGAACTGTCACTCATCTTCTGGGCAGCTACTTCCTGTATTAAAGGGCAAGGTGTGGGGTGGAGGCAGATGGTACTGTTACCCAACAGTATAAATACAGGAGCTGCTGACTAGAGGGTTTGACGCAGGGTTTTGCCATTTGGTTGCTTTGCTGTGTAACATAATAATCAGGATGGCCTCCCAAGTGTGTCAGAACTACCACCAGGACTGTGAGGATGCTGTCAACAAGCAGATCAACATGGAGCTCCATTCCTCCTATGTTTACCTGTCCATGGTGAGTTTCAGATTTTTCTTTCTCAATACAGTGACTTCTGATTTCAAAGCTATTATTGGAGCCAATAACTTGGAAACAGTTCTCTCTAAGTTGGTGTTGCCTTGGGTTGAAGGCAACAATGATACAAGATGCTGGGCTTTCTCCTAATCCTTGCAGGAACCACCTCCAGTCAAAGGGCTCTGGACTTCAATCAAAAGTCTTATTTTAATTCCCTGTACGTTGAATGCACAAGTTACTAAAAACTGTGTGTACTTGAATGTCACTTGCCTAATAAAATACCTGAAAGGGTGGGTGTGGGGGGGGGGGGTGGAAATGATTATTGCAGTGAAGGGATAATTGAGTACATTTGACTAACTGGCCTGAAGTGGTTGGTAAGAAGTGCCTAAAATAGTTCTTCAGATTATGGTGTTTGTTCACTGTTAAACCCAACCTCCTGTACTGAAGAAGCAGGGGGAATCCAGAACCTGGAGTACTGTATTATAGTTTCTTGTTATACTGGGTAGGGAGTGAGGACAAAAGTTTGGCTTGCAAATTAAACTAAACCTAGTTCAACTTGTGACCACTTCAATGTGCACCAGTCACCTGAGCAAACAAAGTTGAGTTAATAACTGAAGCCGTCTATTCTCCTCCAGTTTATACCTGAAGATAATGTGTTTTGTACAAATTGAGCAAACTAATCCAGCTCCCCACAAAGAGGATCATAAAACTAACCAGGACAAAGTCTGCCCTGTGAGGTCAGCTTGTTTCCCAACACGAGATGGGTTACTAGGAGCTGTTCAACCATTACTGATTGAACTCATCTGGTACTTGAAGCCCACGGCCATTCAAGACCAACTGAGTTGGCTTGAGATCTGCTTTGACTCCCATTGCCGATTGTGACTTTTCTTCCTCCAGTCCTTCTATTTCGACCGAGATGACGTTGCTCTCTATCATTTCTCCGGCTTCTTCAAGAAACAGTCGCATGAGGGACGTGAGCACGCGGAGGGACTGATGAAATTCCAGAATCGGCGCGGGGGTCGTGTTGTCCTGGAGGACATCAAGGTTGGAGAATCGAGTGTCTGCTTATTTTCTCTTAACCTGGGATATTTTTTGATGAATTTCAGAAAATTATTTAGCTCCCACTCTTGCAGTGGATATGAGTCCCTGGTAGTTGACTGTGTGCAGAATTAGTTGGTGTGGAAGGAAAGTACTCGTTTATACACTAGAGTTTGAACTGGCAATGTAGAAGAGGGCATGTTCAGGTAAAGATATCACATAAGGAGCTTTTAGGACAGATGGCCAAAAGCTTGGGCAAAGAGGTAGGTATTGAGGAATGTCTTTAAAGGAGGAGAGTAGTTTAGGGAGGGAATTCCAGAGCTTAGGGTCTCGGCAGCTGAAGGCACGGCCGCCAATGGTGGGGTGATTTTAAAATCGGGGATGCGCAAGAGGCCAGAATTGGAGGAGTGCAGAGATTGCAAAGGCTTGTAGGGCTGGCGGAGGCTACAGAGATGGGAGGACGAGGCCATGAAGGGATTTGAAAACGAGGATGAGAATTTTAAAAGCGAGGTGTTGCTGGACTGGGCACCAATGTAGCTCAGCGAGCACAGGGGGTGATGGGCGAATGGGACTTGGTGGCGAGTCTTGGGACTTGCACTTGCTTAATTCTGTGCACACCTGCACTGGGCTTTCCTCCATATTGCACACTTGTATATCAAGACAGTGAGAGAAATGTAATAGTAAGTTGAAGTGCTTATCAAACAACATTAAGACCAAAAATTCCTTTCCAGAAACCAGAGCAGGATGAGTGGAGCAATGGTCTGGAGGCGATGCAGAGAGCTCTGCAGATGGAGAAGGATGTCAACCAGAGTCTGCTGGACCTGCACAAACTCTCCACTGAGAGCACCGACCCCCATGTAAGTTTTTGATTCTCTGTTGGAGGGAGGAGGGCAATTGGTTACACTTTCCTTTCAGTTTTCACGAGTGGAGTCCTTCCACTAACCTGCTCTGTGCAATTGGGCTTTCTGCTCTGCTACACAATGATGACTTGAACATCCTGCCTGCAAGGTTGAACCAGAAGGTTGTTGCGATTATTTTTAAGCCATCACTATGAAATCTGTTGCCCCACTCCTGAGAGCACCTGTTGTACTGTGTGTTCACTGTGGAATAGTGAGATGTACCCAAGGGCTTGGATATTCTGGCCTCACCTCTCTGGCTCTGTTCTTCCTCTTTTTTTTTATTCAGTTGTGTGACTTCCTGAAGACCCACTACTTGGATGAGCAAGTGAAGATGATCAAGAAGCTTGGAGATCATATCACCAACTTGAAGAGACTGGGAGCCCCTGAGAATGGCCTGGGAGAGTACCTGTTTGACGAGCACACCTTGGAGAGGAGCTAATGCCAAATTCTGCCACTTGTCTTGTCCCAAAGCTGAAGCTCGACTGGGTTAATGAGACTAGTATGTCTGACTTAACCGGCAATATATTGGTTTAATGTTCTATGAAGTGATGGACTGAATTTGTGGTCTATGAAATAACTATTTGATTATGACAAATATTCTGGCTGTTACCTTTTTTTTAAAAAAAACTACAATCCAAGTAAATCTAAAACTGGGCCATGATATTTTGCCTGACTGTAGCCTTGTCCCATAGAATTACATTTCCATACAGGGAACAATTAGTGAGGAAAAAATTTGGGCCTGAGGCCCAGCTTTCCAGTGACCTCTTCCAATGTATTCATTTGGGTGGTAGAGTGGAGTATTGGAAAAGTTGATTCAAACCCTGTTGGTTAAAGTTATGGCTCTTTGGAAAAGTAGCATCTAGAACTATACCACTGCTGGGAAAGTTCTCCTTGTGTAGAATGAATATTTGTTCACTGACTAGAAACCATTGCCATGTTATGGGACAAGAGGTTGCTGCCTGTGTGCCTGCCTGCCTGTGTGCGCATCTGTGTGTGCGTGTGTGTCTCTCTGTCCATGTTAGTTAAAATCTCTAAACTAATCTTGGTTCCTTCCTCCTTTCCCACTGTGTGCAACAGCAGTGGGTGCCTCATCTAAAACTTATTGCTTCTCCAGTTAGTAGCCAGAGCAAGACTCCGTTTGCAAGACCTTGACTATAACTTTGTAGGAAGTAAAAATATTCTAAACAAAATCCCCTTCGTAGCAAGATGGTGTGTGCCAAATACATATCTGCTGAACCAATGGCAAACTGGTCACCATGCCAACTGTTCTGGCAAACACACATTTCAAAACTCCTCCTGTAAGACTAGAAATTCTCTAATAAAATCCTATGTGCCTGCATACATGGCCCCTTGCTTCAATAGCTAGTATTGAAACTCTTTCTAAACAAGTACAGGAAACTCTCTTTTAACCTGTGCTCTTAGTGTGTCTTTGATGTAGGGAAAGATTTGAATAGATTTTGTCTGTTTAAATTGTGAATTCTGGGAGATTCTCTCACTGCTAACCTACCTGAGGAAGGAGCGAAAAGCTCCGAAAGCTTGTAAAATTAAATAAATCTGTTGGACTATAACCTGGTGTTGTGCGACTTCTCATTTTTGTCCACCCCAGTCCAACGCCGGCAGATCCACATCATGATCTCTTTTAACTGGCACCCAAATAACCGGAAATCTCTCTTAACCGGCAAAATTCTTGAGTAGGTAACCGGGGTTTTCCTTCATCTCTCCTTTAAAAATAACTTTAAAAAAACCCCCGAGGCGTTTGCCTTGTATCGGAGCGTGTAGATTGGGAGGGGAATGTGCAGCCCGGGTAGGCAGCGGACACGACAGATGGTCAGCTGGCGGTCCCCGGGGAGCCGGAGCTCCGAATGCAGGCGCATGTCAGTGTGTACGGGGCTCTCGTACGTTGGGAGATATAACTCTCCGTTATCCGGACTTTTTGATTAACCGGCACCACGCCGGTCCCGTCGGTGCCGGTTAATAAAGAGTTTCCTGTAGTTTTAAAACATTTCAAATGTAGTGGCAGCACATTTAACAGCACATGTACTGTGTTCACTGGCACCTTGACAGCGGGGACACCTGACCACAGGAACTTGTTTCGAAGCTCCCAGTTCTGAAACTGCTCCGCTGCTGACTGTATGGACCAAAGGGTCACTGGTTTGATTGCTGGCCTGGTCTGAGCTTCATTTAGATGTGTGATGATACCAGAATCGAGCGGTTATAACCATCAGGAAAGACTGAACAGGCTGGGGCTCCTTTCTCTAGACATGTGAAGGCTGCGGGGTGGCCTGATAGAGGACTTTAAGCTTATGAAAAGGTTTGACAGGGTAGACGTAGAGAAGATGTTTCCATTTGTGGGCTGAGACCAGAACTAGTGGCCATAAATACAAGATAGTCACTAATAAATCCGCGAGGAACTTCTTTGCCCACAGAGTGGTTAGAATGTGGAATGACATGGAGTTGGAACTCGCTATCACGGAGTGGTTGAGGCAAGTAGCATAGATACATTTAAGGGGAAGCTACATAAACACATGGGGGAGAAAGGAATAGAAGGATATGCTGATAGGGTGAGATGAAGAGGTTCCTGTGGAGCATAAACACCGGCACGGACCAGTGTTGGGCCGAATGGCCTGTTTCTGTGCTGTAAATTCTATGTAATTCAAATACATATAATTGGTTGTAGTGCCTTTGGGCCAGGGAAGGAAGGGACAATGGGTCAGGGTTCCTGCGCCAGATTACTCTCCACTGACCCCTGCTGTAAAGTATCTGTGTGGGTACAGGGTTGGGTGCGGTTGCATTGCTCCTCGTCTGTGCGTGCACGCGCCCACCCACCCCGCCATCAGATAGCCTGCCTCCAACTCTCCATCTAGCTGCACGCATGAAGAATCATTTCTTGTATGAGGTCCCAGAGGTTGACTAGTCCTCCTGCAACTGTACCTCAACAAGAGGTAGTGTCTTGGAGGGGAAGGGGGGGAAACATTTAAACTGACTGGCTTGCTGCCCATGAATAGAAGAGAAGGACTTCCATTTCTATCGCGCCTTTCACCACCTCAGGACATCCCAAAGCGCTTTACAGCCAACGAAGTACTATTTGAAGCGTAGTCACTGCTGTAATGTGGGAAACGCAGCAGCCAATTTGTGCACAGCAAGCTCCCACAAACAGCAATGTGATAAATGACCAGATCATCTGTTTTAGTGATGTTGGTTGAGGGATAAATATTGGCCCAGGATATCAGGGATAAATCCCCTGCTCTTCTTTGTTCAGTCCACCTGAGAGGGCAGGCGGGGCCACAGTTTAACATCTCTTCTGAAAGACGGCACCTCCAACAGTGCAGCACTCCCTCAGTACTGTGTTGGCCTGGATTTTTGTGCTCAAGTCTCCAGAGTGGGGACTTGAACTCACAACCTTCTGCCTCTAGAGGTGAGAGAGTGCTACCCACTGAGCCACGGCTGACACTAAAGCAGTAACTCCAGCCTAGCAATAAACTTCAAAAGAGTAACTGCTTGTAGCTGAGCCCAGTCCTCAGCTGGTTAAGTAGGACACATGCCACGGCCGGCCTCATTGGACAACTGCAGCAAGTTAAATAAGCTTCACGTTAGCCGTGCCCGAGCCTGTCACGTTATCTCTCCTGCCCCGACGAGTGACCTCCGCCCTTGCTGCCGTCATTTGACAAAAAAATTATCTTCCACTCCTCAGCTTCAAGGGAAGTGGAGAGTGAAAGAGAGAGGCGGAGAGAGAGAGAGAGAGAGAGAGAGAGAAAGTCGGCCATTCAGAGGATCATCGCCATGTCAGACAGTAAAGATCAGGAGAGCGTGCGCGCAGCGGAGAAAGACAAGGCCGTGGCTACACCATCTGAGGCCAGCTGTGCAGAGCTGAAAACCGCCATGGTGAAATGGTGAGCTGGTCGGTTAGCTTTAAGACAAATTCCTGTCTGATTTTAATGTTACGAGGCAGCTGGTATCTCTGAAACTTCACGGTAAATGTATGGGGTTATTTTTTTTTTTAAATCACTGAGTGCGTCACAGATCTGAGGTTTTGAACCAATACATTGCAGAATCGTTTCACGGTTAAATACATTGTCCAATTCTTGCAGCAGAAATGATCTTGCATCGTCGACCTGTCAGCTTGTATAGAATCAACTCCGAATTAACCATTTGCGTGGAATTCCGGCTCCGCCATCCCATTATTCTAATTAGGGTTATTGTCACTTCCCACCCCTCCCCAACACAGGAGGAGGGAGTCTCTTCCAGCACTGACAAATATTGCATAACCCGAGGTATTAGCAGCAATGTAGGAAGCGCACAGTGTCCACGGTGAGAGTCAGTACAAACCAACATCGCCCCTGGTTACGCTTTATCCTCGATTCTGGGAATGAAACCAGGCGAACAGGCCTGGAGATCGGCAAGAAAGAAGCACGAGGACTTGTAATCATGGGGCTTGTTGGCGGCCGTGCCTTCAGCTGCCTGGGCCCTCAGCTCTGGAATTCCCTCCTTAAACTTCTCCGCCTCTCTCTCCTCCTTTCTGACGTTCCTTAAAACCTGCCTCTCTGACCAAGCTTTTGGTCACCTGTCCCTAATATCTCCTTATGAGGCTCAGTGGCAATTTTTGTCTGATTACACTCCTGTGAAGCGCCGCAGGATGTTTTACTACATTGAAGGCGCTATATAAATACAAGTTGTTGTTGGTGTATTGGATGTGGAATTAGGAAAGTTCCCAAGACACACCATGGTGAATCTCTGCTCCACTCACTCCTCATCAGCTCGACCCACAACTTACTTTGATACATTTATTAGATATAGGTTGAAGAGCACTTCTCTAAAGTAAGTTACTTTTTAAATTCAAGTACAAGTCACTTAAACAGGACCCAGGTGAAGAAGGGCATCCATTTTAGATCAGTCCAGAGAAGACTTGCGAGGCTAAGCATTGAGTTAGGAGGAGAGCGTTGGAAAATTCAGCCTTGAAAGAAGGATGAACGAGAGAGGACCTCGTAGAGGTATGAATGATATTAAGTGATATAGAGAAGGCAATTACAATGGGCAAGAGAAGGGGACAAACTAGTAATAAGGGAAGTGCAGGACTGATAGCAGGAGGCACAACCTCAATTAATACCTACAATCATAGAATGGTTACAGCACAGAAGGAGGCCATTCGGCCCGTCAAGCCCATGCCGGCTCTCTGCAAGAGCACTTCAGCTAGTCCCACTCCCCCCGCCCTTTCCCCGTAGCCCTGCAAATTTTTTTCCTTCAGGTACTTATCCAACTCCCTTTTGAAAGCCACGATTGAGTCTGCCTCCACCACTCTCTCAGGCATTGCATTCCAGATCCTAACCACTCTCTGTGTAAAAAAGTTTTTCCTCGTGTCACCTTTGATTCTTTTGCCAATCACCTTCAATCTGTGTCCTCTAGTTCTCGACCCTTCCACCAATGGGAACAGTTTCCCTCTATCTACCCTGTCCAGACCCCTCATGATTTTGAACACCTCTATCAAATCGCCTCTCAACCTTCTCTGCTCCAAGGAGAACAACCCCAGCTTCTCCACTCTATTCACGTAACTGAAGTCCCTCATCCCTGGAATCATTCTCGTAAATCTTTTCCGCACCCTCTCTGAGGCCTTCACATCCTTCCTAAAGTGCGGTGCCCAGAATTGGACACAATACTCCAGTTGAGGCCGGACCAGTGTTTCATAAAATGGAGTCATTTTTCAATAGTTAAGGGAAAATATTGGTCAATTAGGCGGCAGTTAAATGGGGGGCGGGGGGTGGGTGAGGTGCAATTGTGTTTTTATAGAAGTACGAGTGAGATGGGCTGAATGGCCTTTCTTGCCTGTACTTATCTTGGGTAACAAAGAACTGATTTCCTTTGATGTATTTCTATGAACCAATCGGCTGCTTGAATGAGTCGATAGGTTGGGCGGGACTAATAACCCCCTTGGCCGTTAGCGAGATGTTTTGTCAGCAAACTCCCTTCATTAACCCCTCCGACAGAGTTAGGAAGCCACTTGGTGCAGATAATGTTCTTTACCAGGTGCGTAATTGTTCCCATTAAGTTAGGAACGTGAAGAGTTTAAACTCGTTAGTGGATGGAGGTCCTGTGCAGAGAGAGCGAGAGAAGGAACTTGCATTTATATAGCCCCTTGCACATCCTCAGGATGGCCAAAAATAGTCGACAGCCAATTACTTTTGAAGTGTAGCAGTCGCTGTTGTTTTGTAGGGCAACGCGGCAGCCAATTTGCGCACAGCAAGCTCCCACGCACACACACACAGCAGTGAGATGCACGACCAGTCTTTGGTGGTGATTGTTATGGATGGAAAGTTAGCCGGCACGCCTCGCCTGTTCGTCTTCAAGTAGCACAATGGGGTCTGTTACGTCCACCTAAGATGACAGCACCTCCGACAGTGCAGCGTTCCCTCGGTACCGCGCCGGATTGGGTAGGTCCTCGAGCCCTGGGTGTAAACCCACAGCCTCCTGAATCAGAGGCAGGAGTGCTACCAACTGTGTTGCAGATGCCTTACCTTTCCAATCATCAAGTAGGCCATACAGACCAGAAGGTCCCAGGTTTGATTCCCAAACTATACTTGAGCCAGCTGATCTGAGGGAGGATTGACCTAATGGGTCTCAGACCCCTCCCCCACCCCCCGGGGTGGGGGGGGGGGGAATTAGCTGGGATTCCCCACTGGCTCCTGCCAAAACTGTTGCGTGCATCGGATTTATTTTTAATGGTCTTCCTTGGCAGTGGTGCCTTCCACAGCCAAATAGTCTACGCTGTCTTAAGCTCATGTGGAACTGGGCATTTGAGGCGAGGTAGTGATGGCTACCAGCGTGGCACCTCGAGTCTGGAGATTTTGAGGGGGTGCGGGGGGGAAGATACTGAAAAAAAAATGATTCCAACATCTAAGCAGAGATCCTCCGCTCAGGATTAACTAGCGTCAAGAAAACCAATCTCCCCTGCACCGGTGCTGTTGGCGTGCGAGTCTTCCGACTGCCTGGTATTGTTTTAATCTCAAACTCTGTTCTTCTAATTCGAGTTGACGGTGACTTTGCCTGTTTATCTGACGAGACCAACCCCAGGGCAGGGATTGAGGGGCGGTGTCAGAGCGATGGGTAATTTAAACTGTCGGGCGACGAGTATCCACTTGCTGACTCAGCGCCTGTCAACTCATGAAACCAGGAAAGAATTTCCGGGCATTTCACGGCTGGGTGCCATTGTGTTTCCCATTGTCCTCGTGTAATGAAGTCTGACTGATCATTAGTGCTGGGTTTCTGGGTACGACCCACCCAGATAACTCCACCAAACACTTCTGGACACGTTCCCTGTTAGTGTGAGATTCCAGAGGGCTTCTTCATTCTTGCGCGCAAGTGTCAGCCGTGGCTCAGTGGGCAGCACTCTCGCCTCCTGAGTCAGAAAGTTGTGGGTTCAAGTCCCACTCCAGGGACTTGTAGCACATAAAGCTAGGCTGACACTCCAGTGCAGTGCTGAGGGAGTGCCGCACTGTCGGAGGCGCCGTCTTTCGGATGAGACGTTAAACCGAGGCCCCGTCTGCCCTCTCGGGTGGACGTAAAAGATCCCACGGCACTATTTCGAAGAAGAGCAGGGGAGTTATCCCCGGTGTCCTGGGGGCCAATATTTATCCCTCAACCAACATAACAAAAACAGATTATCTGGTCATTATCACATTGCTGTTTGTGGGAGCTTGCTGTGCGCAAATTGGCTGCTGCGTTTCCCACATTACAACAGTGACTCCACTTCAAAAGTACTTCATTGGCTATAAAGCACTTTGAGACGTCCGGTGGTCGTGAAAGGCGCTAGAGAAATGCAAGTCTTTCTTTTTAAGTGTTTAACAACAACAACTTGTATTTATATAGCGCCTTTAACGTAGTAAAACGTCCCAAAGCGCTGCACAGGAATATTTTTAAGACAAAAAATTTGACACCGAGCCACATAAGGATAAATTAGGGCAGGTGACCAAAAGCTTGGTCAAAGAGGTAGGTTTTAAGGAGCGTCTTAAAGGAGGAAAGAGAGGCGGAGAGGTTTAAGGCAGGGAATTCCAGAGCTTAGGGCCCAGGCAACAGAAGGCACGGCCGCCAATGGTGACTGGGAACAGCACGGCTTCTCATTTTGGTACGAATTCTGTGTCTATCAAGATGAGGAACATTAATACTGGGGAATGGAATACTTTCTGTTTGAGGTGCCTAGTCGAGCAAGGTTTAGATTCAGAGTATAGCTCCCTCTGCAGGAGAGTTGTCCAATAGAAATTGCTGACTAGCCACAGCTGTGACCCATTTTAACCACGTGCACCAATTTTAGTAGAAGACGCCTCCCACACACACTCACATAATAGGGGGAAATGCACTTCACCTGTGCATATTCACTGAACAAACATCTACCGCCATTCAGTAACCAAGGAAGTAAAGCAACACACAACGATCGAAACACACTCGCACACTCTGCTTTTCATCACTTCACCAACAAAAAGGACACAACGTAGGAACAGGAGGAGGCCATTCAGCCCCTCGAGCCTGTTCCACCATTTAATTAGAGCAAGGCTGATCTGCACCTCAACTCCATTTTCCCCCCTTTGCTCCGTATCCCTCGATACCCTCACCCGACAAAAATCTGTCGCTCTCAGTCTTGAAAATTTCAATTGACCCCCCGGCATCCACAGCCTTTTGAGGGGGGGGGGGGGAGCGAGTTCCAGATTTCCACCATCCTTTGTGTGAAGAAGTGCTTCCTGACATCACCCCTGAACGGCCTGGCTCTAATTTTAAGATCGTGCCCCCTTGTTCTGGGCTCCCCCCACCAGAGGAAATGTTCGACGACAGTCTCTATTACTCACGTTTTATTTACTCATTAGAAATGCAATTAGCCACGTCTGGATTACCAGTTGGTCACTTGTGGCTAGTGGTTCATGTCTTGGACAACACTGCTCCGCACTGCCCCAACAAATGCCCTCCGTGCCTCTTCACTCTGCGCGGAGGGGTTTCCTGTACGGGCTGCTCTTGCGCACCTTCCATTTTGCCATCATTCGTCTGCTGCCCGGACACGCCTTGACGCACCATCGTGCCATCCGGCGGAGGTCCCCAATGGAGGGCTCTCTACGCGGGAGTCCTCCCTTTATCTATTGGGGATTTGGCCTGGAGGGTGTTGCACGGAGCAGTCCCGTGCAATATGGTTTTAAGTCGGTCCACGGACTCCCAATCCGCCTGCCTTTACTGCGGCCTGGAGGAGTCCGTGTTCCACGTTTATACCGAATGTGAGAGGTTGCAGCCCCTCTTCCATTATTTGAAGGGGCTGCTCCTCGATCTTTGGCTGCACTTCAGTCCCACGCTCCTGATCTACGGTCACCCGGGGCGGAGGGGAGCGGGTGGGTCGGAGGACCTCCTGGGCCTGGCCAAAGTGGCCATTAACTGGCCCGGGCAGCGGGCGGTCGAGGGGGTCGTTCGGCCCGACTGCCTGCCTCTCTTCCGCGGCCACGTTCACGCCCGGGTGTCCCTGGAGATGGAGCACTCGGTGTCCGCCGGCACTCCCGAGGCCTTCCGCGACCGGTGGGCGCCGCGGGGACTGGAGGGCATCATCACCCCCGGCAACCAAATTTCAATTTAATTTATTAAGATTCCTTTAATGGTTTTGTTAAGTCGCAGTTTATTGTTTGCACAAAGGAGTACACTGCCCCAACAGTGTCCTTCAGCCCTAACCTCAGCAGTGCGCCGCCCCCCCCCCACCCCAGCTGCACTAATAATGTAGCATTTCCCACACCAACCATCCTGATCACAAGTGTCTTGTTGGGTCAGTTTTGTGCCATGATGTCCAGAACTGCTCGAGCTAAATTTCGTGTAGCACCCTTACAGATGGTAGACTATCACCCCATCAGATTGGCTGCACCAGGACCCAGGGCCCAGAAGAGGTCACCCTACATCCCCCAGAGTATATAACTTTTTCTTTTAATAATTACGGAAATGATTCTCCCTCTATATAAGAACATAAGAAGTAGGAGCAGGAGTAGGCCATACGACCCTTCGGGCCTACTCCGCCATTCAATAGGATCATGGCTGATCCGAACCTAGACTCACGTCCACTTCCCTGCCCGCTCCCCATAACCCTTAATTCCATTATCAGCTAGGAAACGGTCTATCTCCGTTTTAAATTGATTTAATGTCGCAGCTTCCACAGCTCTCTGAGGTAGCAAATTCCATAGATTTACTACCCTCTGAGTGAAGAAGTTTCTCCTCATCTCAGTTTTGAAACGGCAGCCCCTTATTCTAAGATTATGCCCCCTAGTTCTAGTCTCACCCATCAGTGGAAACATCCTCCCCGCCTCCACCCGATCAAGCCCCCTCACAATCTTATATGTTTCGATAAGATCGCCTCTCACTCTTCTGTATTCCAATGAGTAGAGGCCCAACCTACTCAACCTTTCCTCATAAGTCAACCCCCTCATCTCCGGAATCAACCGAGTGAACCTTCTCTGAACTGCCTCTTTTTTTTTTTATTTCCTTACTCTCATCTCACTTTTTCATCCTCCTCAACCCCCTTATCTCCTACCTTTCTACCCAACTCTCTGGTGGTTGTACATCTTGTTCCCACTGGGACTGTGGAGACAGAGTAAGAAAGAACTTGCATTTCTATAGCGCCTTTCACGACCTCAGGACGTCCCAAAGCGCTTTACAGCCAATGAAGTACTCTTTGAAGTGTAGTCGCTGTTGTAATGTGGGAAACGCGGCAGCCAGTGTGCGCACAGCAAGCTCCCACAAACAGCAACGTGATAAATGACCAGATAATCTGTTTTTTTAGTCATGTTGATTGAGGGATAAATATTGGCCCCAGGACACCGGGGAGAGCTCCCCCTGCTCTTCTTCGAAATAGTGGCCGTGGGATCTTTTACATCCACCTGAGAGGGAAGACGGGGCCTCGGTTTAACGTCTCATCCAAAAGACGGCACCTCCAACAGTGCAGCACTCCCTCAGTACTGCACTGGGAGCGACAGCCGAGATTTTTGTGCTCAAGTCTCTGGAGTGGGACTTGAACCCACAACCTTCTGACTCAGAGGCGAGAGAGCTGACCCACTGAGCCACAGCTCACACTCCAGCACAGGACTGAGGGCGTTTGGGGTTCAGATGTATTTCCCATACATTGTCAATCTGCCTTTAACTTCGGTGATTTATTTTTAAATCATTTCCAGTATCGCAGATAAAGGTGAAGAAAGCTGCAAAGAAGCAACTCAAGCCTACAAGAGCTGCATGAAAACCTTAGGATTTAATGTTTAACGACAGCTGACTGGTGAGCGTCTGTTATATGATCAGTTTGGCGTCGCTGTTTTCGTGGTAATTATTCCATTGGGCCACATGAACCGCCCTCGTGGCTTTTCTGCTGCAGTGCTCCCTCAGCCAGCCAGGAGAGGGCACCAGTCTGGGAGGTGGACTTTCCCATTCGCCCCATTGTGGTCACGGAAATCCCAGGGAGCAGATGACACACGCCGTGCCTGCTTTGTGCACGGTCTAGTCTCCCAACTGAGGTTGACGGACTTGAATTAAGATGCCGCCTGTGTGTATCGAACTCTTGATCCTTCCTGCTCCTGTGCTCACCAGGGCCATCAACACTGGGCAAATCCTAGGTTCAAGTCGCAAGCCAGACTATAAATTAAAAAATCTTGCGGCACATGGCGGAACGGGCTCGAGGGGCCGAATGGCCTACTGCACTTCCTAAGTTCCTAACAGGTGTCCATTTCCAGTTCCCAACCCTTACTTTCCAGCTGTCGGGATTGTCAAGGAATTGGTTAACATTTCCCACTCAATTTTGCTATGTCAACTTTCGGGATGTAGTTGCAGGGTTTGGCCAATAAGGGGCAGGGTTGCCAACTCTGGTTGGACGAATTCCTGGAGGTTTCATCACATGACCTCCGGCCTGCAACAGCCTCCCCCCCCGCCCCGCCCGATCTCCAATACTTTTAGAATTAATAAATGAAAATGTTCAAAGGAATTGAAAAAAATAATTAATGCCTCTATGATTTTTCTCCCGGGTTGCCGTGTCCGTGAGATTAATCTTCAATTCCTGGCCATGCCAGGGCAACCATGGAGCGTTGGCAACCAATGCACTCTTTAAGCTGTGCAGCCGCGCAGCACTCTGCAGCTCCCACGCAGCCAGCTCACCGACTTTTAAATAGGATAAACCATACATGTGCAGTATTTTGAATAGGGCATGCAGCCCCTTAAAGGGGCCGTGCACGCAAAAAAAGAATTAAAGGGAACATTGTTGGCAACCCGAATTCTTGATCGGTGCTGAGTTTGCTGGTCTCCATCACACTGATTACCCAGAACACTCTGACTGTGGTTTAATCCAATTTTGCTGCCACATTATTGCTGACGGTACTGCTTTGAGTCACTGATTCCCCCTTCTCCCCTCCTCCATGTTATCACTGGGGCAATTGACTCCTGGTAACCACAGCAAGAAATGCTTTCTGGCCAATCGTCCTACCCATCTCTCTCACGCTGGGTCAGGATACAGGAGACAGCTTGACAAGGCTTCTTCGGCAGCACCTCCCAAACCCGCCACCTCCACCACCTAGAAGGACAAGGGCAGCAGGCACATGGGAACACCACCACCTCCAAGTTCCCCTCCACGTCACACACCACCCTGACTTGGAAATATATCCGCCGTTCCTTCATTGTCGCTGGGTCAAAATCCTGGAACTCCCTCCCTAACAGCACTGTGGGAGCGCCTTCACCACACGGACTGCAGCGGTTCAAGAAGGCGGCTCACCACCACCTTCTCAAGGGGCAATTAGGGATGGGCAATAAGTGCTGGCCTTACCAGCGACGCCCACATCCCAGGAACAAATTTTAAAAAACTAATAAGCGATCCTTCTCCCACCTCTAGCCTCCAAACTCTCGCGCTTTGCCATTAAATTTTTTGTCTCTCTCTCTTTTAATCTGTACTATTCCGGCCAATGCTTCTGTGCAATTTCCCTTTTCCCGCCCCAACTTGAAAAGTGCACCCTCTAGTGTATCAGAGCGGCATTTTTCCATTTCCTACACCAACCCCTTCCCAGATCTGTCCGAGTGACATTGTCAATTATCACAGAATGACACCGCACAGAGGGAGGCCATTCGGCCCATCGTGCCTGTGCCGACTTTTTGAAAAAGAGCCATCCAATTCATCCCATTCTCCCTGATATTTTCCCCCCTAGCCCTGCAATTCCCCCCCAGCCCTGCGATTCCCCCACCCCCCCACCTTCAGGTATATATTCAATTCCCTTTTGAAAGTTAATATTGAATCTGCTTCCACCGCCCGTTCCGTTTATGCCACATTGAGAGCAATTTTGTTCTGTAGGCCATGCCCACTTAAAAAATAATGGATCGTGACTGCTCAAACTCAATTCACATCGGCCCCTTACAGCCAACAGAGAAAACGTTTACCCCTTTGACTTGGGTACGAGAGCTGGACGGCTAGTATCTGTCCCATTGCCTCAACCAGTTTCCCTCTTCTTATTTCTAAGTCGGATACGCATTGTTCAATTAGCCTGGGATGGCAGGACTGTCGTATGAGGAGAGAGATTGGGTCGACTGGGCCTGTATTCACTAGAGTTTAGAAGAATGAGAGGGGATCTCATTGAAACGTATAAAATTCTGACAAGGCTAAACAGACTGGATGAAGGGAGGATGTTTCCCCTGGCTGGGGGGGGGGTCTAGAACCAGGGGTCACAGTCTCAGGATACGGGGTAGGACATTTAGGACTGAGATGAGGAGAAATTTCTTCACTCAGAGGGCGGTGAACCTGTGGAATTCTCCACCACAGAAGGCTGTGGAGGCCAAGTCACTGAATATATTTAAGAAGGAGATAGATAGATTTCTAGACACAAAAGGCATCAAGGGGTATGGGGAGAGAGCGGGAATATGGTATTGAGATAGAGGATCAGCCATGATCATATTGAATGGCGGAGCAGGCTCGAAGGGCCAAATGGCCGACTCCTGCTCCTATTTTTCTATGTTTCTATGTAACACGTCTCTCTCTTTCTGCAGGTATCTCTCTGGGATGCCCATTTCCTCACCGCTCCTTCTTCCAGAACTCCTCATTTCCTTTCCATACCTCCCGCTCACTAACAAACCTTCTGCCCGGTGAATAAACCACAGCGGAATAGTCGCATCGAGATGTCTCGTTCTGATTTTTTGTGGCGGCACGTGTTGTATAAAGGACCGTGGGATATCCAGCTTATCTCACACCCGTGAAGGATCGATCCCATCTCACACTTGTGACTTACAGTAGCCTTTCATCGGAGGGACACTAGGACCAGGCATGCAATGTTCCATTATATGATGCACTTCCAAAACAAGGCACATGATGTTGACCCTTGACTATAGTGCAAGCAGAGTTTTAAAAACTTTCACCACTGTTGGTGATAGAAAGACTTGTATTTATATAGAGCCCATGTCACATCTCTTAAATGTTCCAATTAATTACTTTAAAGTAGTTATTTAGGCAAACAGTTAAGCACTGAAATAATCGACCAGTTAATCTGTTTGTGGTTGTGTTCGTTGGAAATACTGGTCGAGTAACCTGGTCTTCTTCCATTAGTGCCACGGGATCTTTTACATCCACCTAAACTTGGTTTGGGGTCTCCTCCCTCAGTGGCACGTTGTGTACTCGAGTCCCTGAATCCTTCCGATTCAGAGCTGAGAGGGCTACAACCCGAGCCAAGCTCACACCCAGGCAGTGACGATTCTCACCGCTATTTCAACATTTATTGGAAATTTCCCTCCACAGTTCTTCGCTGCGTGAGATGAATCCAATTCCTGTTCTGCGAGAAGCCTATTTTTGGCAATTTCTAAAATGTCAAGAATGAATTACTTTTAGGTGCAGTGACTGTGGTACTCTCATCTGCACCAACCTCCATTATATCCCCGCCCCCCCAACCCAATACTTACTGCCCTCCACTCTTCCGACCCCACGTATTTCCCACTCCACTTTTAGTGGCAGAGCCTTGAGGTATCTCAACCCCACACGCTGGAACATTTATCTTCCCTCCAAAGGCCTCCTACTTCTTCAACCACACCTTTGGTCACCTCCTCCTCCTCTTACATAAGAAATAGGAGCAGGAGTCGGCCACACGGCCCCTCGAGCCTGCTCCGCCATTCAATAAGATCATGGCTGATCTTCGACCTCAACACCACTTTCCCGCCCTAGCCCCATATCCCTTGATTCCCCTAGAATCCAAAAATCTATCGATCTCAGCCCTGAATATACTCAATGACTCAGCATCCACAGCCCTTTGGGGCAGAGAATTCCAAAGATTCACAACCCTCTGAGTGAAGAAATTCCTCCTCATCTCAGTCTTAAATGGCCGACCCCTTATCCTGAGACTATGACCCCTAGTTCTAGACTCTCCAGCCAGGGGGAAACAACCTCTCGGCATCTACCCTGTCAATCCCCCTCAGAATCTTATATGCTTCAATGAGATCACCGCTCATTCTTCTAAACTCCAGAGAGTATAGGCCCAATCTACTCAATCTCTCCTCATAGGACAGCCCTGTCATCCCAGGAATCAATTTAGTGAACTTTCGTTGCACTGCCTCTTCTATCGCTTGGTGTCCATTCTTACCTCCTTCAAGAAGCTTGGTAAATTTTACTACATTAAAAGGCGCTATATAAATCCAAATTACCATACCTCCTTCAGGTGTCGTGCTCGGAGAGAGGTAATACAACTCTATGTAAAGGCAAGTGTTTCTTTGTCCCAATCCCAACTCAAAATTTCAGTCATGGTTGATGTTCACTGAAGACTCACTTGTGATAAAATTCAATTCACTTTTAAAGAACCAGGATCCCGGAACATTCACATTTGCGATGCGATTTTCGTTGCGAAGCAGGAGCTGAGAGCTCATAGACAGTAGAGGCTCGCGTGCACGTTGCTCTACACAAGGTGGGACGTAACAGCCCCCCGCCCTGATCCACGCCGCTCTCTGTTTCTCTTGAAAGAACCTTTCCGCGTCAAGTCATCAAGTGCGGTATTGAGGCGGCTACGAACCCTATAAACCATTGAAGATAAAATGTCACCGTGTGGTGGAACTGACTCTTAACACGAGGCATTGGGTGAGCAAGTTTCACCAGGTCACGGTCACCTCGGGTATCAGACCTCCATTGAGATCTCCATGCCCAACACTCCATCCCTAATGGGGGGAAGCAGTGGGGAGGGGATATAGAAAGGAGAAAAAGTTTTTTTAAATGAAATCAGAATATGAAAATGTTTGCCCACCAGTTTTCCCTCCCTCCTCTAAAACAGGCCAGACATCACTGCAACAACACAGAGGATAGTAAACACCTGAATCAGGAGAGCAGCCATCCATGCCCACAAGCCCAGCCACCAGGCATCTGACCCCGGCTGACATTTGCCACGCATCAATGTTTCGGATCTCCTCCTGCTCCTTGACCTCCCGCCTCCTCGCCAGTACGCACAAGTGGGCCAGCCATTTGCCCCTGAAGATTCAGCCAATCTGCAACGGGGGAGATCTACTGAGGGGACCGACCAATCGCCCGTCTTCGGTGAACCTCTGATGAAGTCACAGCCAATCAGTATCAGAGCTGGCCCAGGGTTGAACGACCTGGTGCCAATCTCCAGTTTTGTTTTGAACCAACGTTGCTTGGATAAATATTTTTTAATATAATAAAAATATTAAAATGCTGTGACAATTCAAGTACTGTTTAATTCTGGAATGGGCCCTGTTACACCAAGGATTTCTCAGATAGAAAACAAGTATTTTTAGGGCCAGGGAAGGACCAAGAAAGCTTGCCCACTGTTCCACAGATTGACCCAACCGACTCACCACCTCCCTCACCCCCACCGACCAGGCTTCTCGCCACATCCCCCAACCAGTTACCCACCTTTTCACTCTATCACTCAAACCTATTACCCACCTTCTCACCATATCACTATCTTTGGAGTGGGAGGGGGAGAGGAGGGACGGCGGGGGGAGGGGGAGAGGGGTGGCGGCAGGGGGAGGGAATAGCAGCACTTCCTCCCTCGGCTGCCTGCATTGCTGCACCTCCCAAACCCGCGACCTCTTCCACCTAGAAGGACAAGGGCAGCAGGCGCATGGGAACACCACCACCTGCAAGTCCCCCTCCAAGTCACACACCATCCTGACTTGGAAATATATCGCCGTTCCTTCATCGTCACTGGGTCAAAATCCTGGAACTCCCTCCCTCACAGCACTGTGGGAGCACCTTCACCACACGGACTGCAGCGGTTCACCACCATCTTCTCGAGGGCAACTAGGGATGGGCAATAAATGCCGGCCTTGCCAGCGACGCCCACATCCCATGAACAAATTTAAAAAAAACTCCACTTCCTGTAAAAGAGACTGAAAGGAACAGGTAACATCCAAAGTGAGACTCGGGACTCCAGTAAAATTTCAAAAATAACCAAACGGTATATAATTTATTGTGACAGAAAAGGATGATCGTGCATAGACAGACAAAAAAATAACAGCCTTCCCCAATATAAAAGCATCTGCAAAAAAAAAAAATGTAGTGCAGGCTGCCCCTTGCCCCAAATCCCAGCTGCTGAGGACAGCTGATTAAACACAACACACAGGCTTGTCGGCCCTCTCTGGAATAGGAGATGGAGAGTTTCGCAAAAAGTGCAGCACGACAGCTGCTTACGCAGAAGGCATTTTGCGAGGTTTCCTTTTTAGTTTACACAAAGAAATGCAGGGTTATGCTGGGGGGCTGTTGTGTTTGCATGCATTGCCATGAGCTCTGTAAATGCACACGGCGCGTCGGCACGCACACAAGCATCCTCTTCGCGTGTAGCCGAGACCGGCAATAGATTTCACACAGCGCCACCTGCTCGCGACAGGCGCAGCGCCACCTGTCTGGGTTAACGCCGAGGCTGGCGAGATGAAGCACTCTGCTGTACAGATCTCACAGGGGAGCGGGGCGCCGTACTGCTCCCCCTCAATCGGCCATTAATACTTTACAATCCAAGCTCTTAAAACACAATTATTATTCGTGCTGCGTGCAGGTCGGGTTCCATTGCTTTACGAGCCCGGCGTCTGGGATACAACAAGCAACTGCCCCCAAATCTGTTCATGTTAATGTCATGATAGTGAGAGTTAAGCGAAAGATAAACAGTACATTTCACACCCAGGGGTAAACGGCCCGTCGACACAGTTGTGCGCCCTAACTCTGAAAACCCCCTATTCGTGCCGTCTGCCTTTGACGGTGTTTTAGGTATCAGAGAGCTAGCTGGGGCCCCGGGAACAAATGGAACGCAGCAGAACGCACCCCACGGTGTCGCCGGGCGACTCGCAGGAGCGTGCCCAGGAGATCAGATGGCTTCCTGGCGCCGGAGGAGCAGCCGGCGAGAGCGACCTTCGACCCTGCAGAGCCGGTGCGAGCCCCACTGCTCCTCCTGCACCCCTTCCCGTCGCACCTTCTGTTAATACGAAAGGCACTGCCGCAGCCCCTGATCCCAGGAGACTCGGGTCAGAGTCCTTCGGGCTGCTGAGCATCGGGGAACCCGGGTTTGCAGCGAGCACCCTCGAGATGGTGTAGTGTCTGAAGCAAGTCTTAAAAACAACGAACCGGGGGTGGGGGGCATGCCTGGCACAAATGACAACATGGCATTTCATGAAGAGGCAACACTGACGCTCAGACCTAACCGTACAGCCCGGGATTCATTCTTCCTCGTGTGACGTGGCAGTCATTCTTCTATTGAATACCAATCAAACTCCTGTGGTGTTAACACACAGGGGAGTCGAGACCAAGTGGGTGAAGTGGGGTTAGAGGGTGGGGGAATAATTACAGCAGGACACAGAGACCTAATTCAGGCCACATTTAAAGTCATACATCTATCCTTATATAGTCATTAATTCCTATATCCACTTTTATAATGGAAACCCATGTAAACTTGTCACGCTGTAATTACACCATCCCACCAATGGTGGTGCTGTGGTGGGAGGGTGTGATTATGCCGTGACAAATTTACACAGGAAGTTCCATTATAATGGAATAAGCTGACAGGAAGTGCACATGGCACAAGTGCACCGAGGTAAGATTTTTAATTATATATAGAATGTCAATTTCAGTCACCCCACAGCAACAGTTTGATGCACAGCAATGGAAGGACCAGCACCAGACTGGAATCATGCCTCACTTTGGGCTTAGTGCGCCCTCCCTTAGATACAGATCTATTGAGAAATAAATGGATCTTTAAAATTGGCAGGGGGACACGACAACCGGCCTCGGCGGGAGGGAGGGAGGGGGAGAAATCAAAGCTCCGGCTCCTGACCGCTAGTCAGTGACTCGATGGGACGTGCGCACAGGATCAGGGTGGGCTGCGATACCCGCCCGAGTTGAATAGCTGGCAGAGGCTCAATTCCCGGGTTCACCCTCTGCTGTATATGCCGACAGGTATCGCCACTTTCAGGAGAGAAGGTGCCCTCGCGTGTAGGGCGACAGCTGCTGCACCGAGCGCCAGTGGGGTGTTACAAGCTCGCGCGCGCACACAGACAGAGCAGAACTCCCAATTCTATACCAGCGACCGCAAAGGTTCGTCAGCGCGATGTAAAGTTGCACACGCCAGTCTGGTATTAATGCAGCCCCAGGTGCCGTAGCTTGAACATTTCTGCAAGGGCAGGATCTCCAAAGGGCAGCACCTCCAAAGGGCAGCACGGGAGCCGGGTTTCCCCTTCTGGCAGTCAACTGGTGCTCTGCAGCAGAACAACTTCACCGCAACTTGCGCACACCATGCTTTAAACAGTCTAAAAAATATCACCGCCTTCCGATTTATCCAGCATCGCAGGTGCGCTTTTCATACCTTCCTTAAAGCGAGGGTTTGCGCGGATTTGGTGTCCGGTACTTTGCTCTCTCTCACTTTGGTAGGTATTAATACACTGGTGGTCAAGGGTGGGTAGGGAAAGATATGAGGGAGGATAAAACCTGCCCGCAAACAAGATTCTAACTCTCTCTGCCCGCGGGCTGCCTGGCTCCCGGCAAAAGCAGCCGCTCTCAGTTTTGCCTGTTTTTAAAGTGGTACGCGGTGTCAGGCACAGGTGCCGACAGGATAGAGCAGGTCCTGCGGAGTCTCGCTCCTGTGCCAGCCGTATAGTTCGGCAATCATTCCATTAAACAAGAAAAAAAAAATAACTAAATCACTATCTCTCCGTACAGTCTGTATTATTCCCACCTAATTTAAAATTTAAAAAAAGAGAAAAGAAAAATCGACTCCCTCAGTCTTTACGAAGATTTTTCAGCCGTTTTTCCAAGTCGGCATCTGCGTCTTCCAGGACCACCGGCTCCGCCTTTTTCCCGGCAGCAACGCTGAGCGACGCCCCGGTGCTCGGGAGGTCTGTGAATAAAGAAGGACCGGTGAGAAATCCGTCTGGGACCAGGGGAGGGACTGTTCACATTACGACGATAGCAAAATACTGCGGATGCTGGAAATCCGAAATAACAACAGAAAACGCTGGAAAAACTCAGCAGGTCAGGCAGCATCCGTGGAGAGAGAAACAGAGTTAACGTTTCAGGTCGAAGACCTTTCGTCAGAACTGGAAATAGCAGGAAATGAAATAGATTTAAGGCAAGGATAAAGCTGGGAAAAGGGGGAGGGGATGAAAGAACAAAAGGAGAGATTAAGAGACATTAAGAGATGATCAAGGCAAGAGGTGGTGTTAATGTGACAGGTTGAGGCTAAAAGAAGTGTGAAATGCACTGGCAGAATGAAGGACGGCTGCCAGCTTCTAGGAGGGAAAAAAAAGGGGGGGGGGCAAACAAAAGGGTGGATGAAAAAATAAAATATAAATGTGATGGGGGCTGAGGTTATGATCTAAAATTGTTGAACTCGATATTGAGTCCAGAGGGCTGTAGAGTGCCTAAACGAAAGATGAGGTGCTGTTCCTCGAGCTTACGCTGCGCTTCCGTGGAATAGGCCGAGGACGGTGAGGTCAGAGTGGGAGTGGAGCGGAGAATTAAAGTGACAGGCCACCGGGAGCTCGGGGTCCCCCTTACGGACTGAACGGAGGTGTTCCGCAAAGCGGTCACCCAATCTGTTCACATTATCTGAATCCGCTCGAGACCGTCGGCGGCGCTGACTGCAGAGCGACCTTGCGATGCCTGGACCCCAGCCGTGGCTCGGTGGGCAGCGCTCTCGCTTCAGAGGTCAGAAGGTGGTGGGTTCCAGTCCCCACTCCCAAGGGACTTGAGCACGTAATCCAGGCTGACGCTCCCGGTGCGGTGCGGTGCGGTGCGGTGCTGAGGGAGCGCCGCGCTGTCGGAGGTGCCGTCTTTCGGATGGGACGCTAAACCGAAAGCCCCGTCTGCTCTCTCGGGCGGACGTAAAAGATCCCGCGGCCACTATTTCGAAGAGGAGCCGGGGGAGTTCTCCCCGGTGTCCTGGGCCAATGTTTATCCCTCACCCAACATCACGAAAAAGAAAACAGATTATCTGGGTCGTTATCACAGTACTGTTTGTGGGAGCTTGCTGTGCGCACACTGGCTGCCACGTTTCCCACTTTACAAAAGTTCAATAATACTTCATTGGCTGTAAAGCGCTTTGGGAGGTCCGGAGGTTGTGAAAGGCGCTACAGAAATGCAAGCCTTTCCTTCTGTTGAGGTCCCAGTTATGCATTCGATGCCCCTGGTGACCATGGATCAGCGCTTCATCGAATTCAGTGCTACTGTTAGACACCAACAGGCAGTATTTAGCGGGTCTCAAAAGGAGGCTACTACGGGAACCATTAACACACGAAGACAGGCAAACACAGCCAGTCTGCCGGAAACCGCTCACTAGTTAGACAATAGCAAAATACTGCGGGTGCTGGAAACACTCAGCAGGCCAGGCAGCATCGTGGAGAGAGAAACAGAGTTAACGTTTCAGGTCAGGGACCCTTCGTCAGAACTGGAGAAGGCTAGAGATGTAACAGATATTAAGCAGGTGCAGAGGCTGGGAAAGGGGAAGGGGGGGGTGAGGGGAGGATCTGAAGGAACAATCTGTGCTAGGGTAGGAGGCAGGAAAGATTAAATGTTGCAAATGGGGGATGGCAGAATAATCATCAACAGCCTGAAAAATGGGGGCAGGGGTTAGAGTCTGAAATTGTTGAACTCAATGTTGAGTCCAGAAGGTTGTAAAGTGCCTAATCGAAAGAACTAGTTGGACACATTGGCCCAGATATTCCGATCGCAGGCCTCCCACGGGCGGAGGACTGCGATCTGGAAAAATCTGCGCCCTTACCCGAGGGCTCCCGGGAGGCGCACACTTCCGATGCTGGGCCTCTCCAAACTGCCGGTGCGCAGGGCCCACGTATCCCAGGGGCGCAGGCGGTTCGCAGCGTCCCTGGGATCACGTGGGCCATGGGGAGCCAATCAGAGAAGGGAATCTCCCTTCATACACTTGACAGGAAGACCTGTCAAATATATGAATGGAGATCACCCAAAAACACAGTAAAACTTTAAATACATTTAAAAAAACATCACATTTTTAAAATGACTTGAAAGTACAAATAAATTAACTATTTTAAACAAAACTTTAAATTTTTCAAAAGAATAATTGAAGTTTTTTACGGGGCTAAAAATAAACGTACCTTTTTTAAAAGTATTTTTAAATGATAAATCAGTGGAAATTCTTTTTTAATTTTTTTTTTAAAACTTTTTTTCAACTCTTATCCTGGTAAAAGCAGGCATAAGAATTGTAAGGGTTTTCTGCGGGTGGAGGGTCTCCAAAAAGCGGAACTCTCCGCCCGCAGAGGCCCTTCTCCCGGGCAGCCGGAGGATCTGTCAAGAGCTTTCTTGACAGATCGGAAATGCCGGTTTCCAGCGCATGCGCTGTGCATTTCCGATGTCCCTCCGGGTGGGTACACAGCGCGTACACACCCGTAGGGATCGGAATATCCGGCCCGTTGTCTGGACAACACTACACCAGCAGGTTATCTAGAAACCTGCGAAAGACTTAAAATTGCATCCCGACATGTCGTACAGGTACACAGGGTGCTGTCGATCGGCCGAGATACTTACTGGACAGCTCGTCAGTCAGGTTCAGGCCAAGTTCATCCAGTACCTGAGACACGATAGCATCGCTGCAAAGACAAAAGACAAGAGTCAGCACCGCGTCCGACAGAAGCTGCTTTACTCTCTTCATATTAACCGCGGAGAGGCCAGTGGGTCAGGGGCCCTGAAGGCGACGAGGCCGAGGTCGGGATATCCCTTTCTGGGGACTTGAGGACAGAGAGGATGGAAAAAAAAAAAACACCATCAGAAGCCCTAATCCAGGGGTGTTCACCTGCGATGTGTAGACCACATGCAACCATGAATGTCCTGAAACAAATTTACAATCTCCCGCTTCCCCACAAGACTCATGAACTTCCAGTTCAGCCACAGTCGCTCAATCATCTGCCTTTTTCTTCCCCCCCCGCCCCCACTCCTTATTTTCTATCTCCGTCTCTCCTGAAACACAGACTCTCGTTGGGGGTTTGGTCTCATGGCCACCAACGGCCCCTCACGTACCTCGCCCAATTTCACGGGCATGTGCAGCCTAGTTGGGGAGCCCAGCAGAGCCCACCTTCCACACACATCATCTTCCACCGTCAGTGCTCGCTGTTCTTTAATTGGGGAAAAAATAATTTCACTGGACGGTGAATCGGTAACTCGAGGACACAAGTTTAAGATCGAAAACGTCCAAAAAAAAAAAAGCAAAAGGGAGGGGCTAGGAGAATTTATTTATTTTTTATTCGTTCCTGGGATGTGGGCGTCGCTGGCAAGGCCCAGCATTTATTGCCCATCCCTAATTGGCCTTTAGAAGGTGGTGGTGAGCCGCCTTCTTGAACCTCTGCAGTCCGTGTGATTTGGTATAACTGAGTGTCTCGCTGGGCCATTTCAGAGGGCAGTTAAGAGCCAACCAGATTGCTGAGAGTCTGGAGTCACATATCGGCCAGACCGGGTAAGGGCGGCAGATTTCCTTCCCTAAAGGACATTAGTGAACCAGATGGGTTTTTACGTCAATTTGGTAGTTTCACGGTCACCATTACTGATACTAGCTTTTTATTCCAGATTTATTTAATTAACTGAATTTAAATTCCCCAGCTGCCGTGGTGGGATTTGAACTCACGTCTCCGCATCATTAGTCCAGGTCTCTGGATTACTAGCCCAGTAACATAACCACTATGCTACCGTACCCCAAATTTCCTCTCATTATTATGCAGACGTTTGTTCGGACATAGAATGCTCGACCAGAAAGAGGTGGAAGCATCTATAATAGCTTTTAAAAGTAAAGTGGATAGATATTTGAAAAAAGAAAAATTTTAAAAGGGTATGGGGAAAGGGAGTGTAACTGGCTGACTCTCTCACAGCACCAATACAGGCGTGATGGGCCGAATGGCCTGTTTTTGCGCTGTGGAACATTTCTATTCTACGATCTTTAGAAGCTACAAGCAAGCAGCAGGTGGCAGAGCACACTGCGGCCCAATGCGCTGCTCTGTGGGAGTGGTGTGGCGTGCCTGGCGCCAGCAATGCATGACACCGTAAGCTCCCTGATCCCAGGCAACCCGGAGAGTGAATCGCCCTCACCGACGTTCCCGGTGAGCTGCGTGGTGCTTGGCGCGGCCCGCTTCTTGTAATGCGCGGTCGCTTTAAATTTCTGCGCATGGGCGGCCATGTTCCCTGCAAGCTGTGCGGCGATCTGCAGGTCCCGGGCAGTCGGCTCAATGGCGGTCTCGTGGCAAAAATCGCGCAGGCGCGGTAATTTGAATGGAGCGCGCAGCCCGCCCCCCCCCCCAAAAAAAAAGCGGGTATATTAATGAACGTTATTTACAATGTAAAAGCTGGCGAGTGGCCTGCACAGGACCTTTCGGAGGACTGCACGGCCGCGCACCTTAGCCGGAACATTGACCCTCACACCTGGGAGCTGGTAGGAGCAGACCCAGGAGTCTGCATAAGAAATAGGAGCAGGAATAGGCCACTTGGCCCCTCGAGCCTGCTCCGCCATTCAATAAGATCATGGCTGATCTTGGGCTCAAAGCCACTTCCCTGCCCGCTCCCCATAACCCTTCACTCCCTTATCTTGCAAAAATCTGTCTATCTCCACCTTAAATGTATTTAATGACCCTGCCTCCACGGCTCTCTGGGGGCAGAGAATTCCACAGATTTACGACCCTCTGAGAGAAGAAATTCCTCCTCATCTCAGTTCTAAAAGGGCGACCCTTTGTTCTGAGACTGTGCCCCCGAGTTCTAGATTCCCCCCACGAGGGGAAACATCCTCTCTGCGTCTACCTTGTCGAGCCCCCTCAGTATCTTATATGTTTCAATAAGATCCCCTCTCATTCTTCTAAACGCCAATGAGTATAGGCCCAACCTGCTCAAACTTTCTTCATAAGTCAACCCCCTCATCTCTGGAATTAACCTAGTGAATCGTCTCTGAACTGCCTCCAATGCGAGTCTGGCACAACCTGGGGCCCGAGACTTGAGCGTGCCAGGACGCAGGATAAAGATGTGATCAGCTATGTTCCCTGTAATTTTTTTTTGGCCCTGCGCGGCACCTTTAAGGGTGCCAATCAAAATACCGTGCATGTGCGTTTTTTTTTTTTTTACACTGAAGTGCCGGCAAGCTGGCTGCGCGGGTTCCCCGGGGCCGCGCACCTTACAGGGAACACCGGTGATTAGCCATGATCCAATTGAATGGCGGAATAGGCTCGAGGGGCTGAACGGCCTGCTGCTATGTTCTTCACGCTCAAAAGGGGATTGTATTGTTCCGGATCCCATTCCCCGCCATCCCGCTCTTCGCTGACCTCTCTTCCTCGTCATCTTCATCGCCCATGGCATCATCGATGGCGTCGTTCATCATCTCCTCCTTCATGTCCATAATCTCCGACTGCTTCTCAAACTCCATCATGATCTTCTGAATCTGAGGCAGCTTGAGCTGCAACACAGAACAGAATCAGGGGGTTGGGAGGGGAGAGGTCAGGAGGGTCTCCGGATGTCACAACGCCCGGGTATCGCAACGTACCGATTACATGCCGTGTCTAAACTTTCACCGATATTTCTCTGCGCGGTTGAAACCTCACGCTGTCCCTACAACCGCTCCCCCTCCCCTCCCCAAAAAAAGTGACCTTGAGCTCAGATCACCACAAGCGCATCTTAAGCACAAAGTAGCCTGATCGCTCTCGGATACACTGCATATCGCCCCATCTCACAATGCCACCGCTATCAAAAAGGATTCCAGACACTAATCCCATAGCCATTAAAGATAAAAAGGAAAAACTGCTGGATACTGAAATGGAAGGACTCGTGCCCGGAATGAATCCCGGTTACTGGGCTAAACACAATTAAAAACGCTGCAAATTCACATCAGGGCCTTCAGCATCTGTAGAGAGAAGGATGTTGAATAATTTGGGTGGGATCCGTCAGTTCTGATGTCGAGTCCACATTCAACTAGTTACCCATCTTTCCCCATCACAGATGCTGGTGAATGAGTATCTCCAGCATTGTTCGTGTCCATCCCTGTAACCAGGGTTCATTCCAGACAGGTATTTAAATCTCTCCGCATCTGTGCAACCTCCTCCAGTCCTACAACTCCATCTCCGAACTCTCCGTTACTGTAACTCGTTGTGCATTGCCCCTCCTATTTTTGCCCCTCCTATTTTTGCCCCACCATTGCTGGCCAACCTTACAGCCACCTAGGTCCCACTCTCTGGACTCTTTCCCGAAATCATTCTAGCTCGCTCTCTCTCTCTCTCTCCTTTTTAACACCCTCCTTGCAACCCGCCTATGCTTTTACAATAGCAAAATGCTGCGGATGCTGGAAATCTGAAACAACAACAGAAAATGCTGGGAACACTCAGCAGGCCAGGCAGCATCGAGGAGAGAGAAACAGAGTCAATGTTTCGGGTCGAGGGCCCTTCGTCAGAACTGGAAAAGGTTAGAGAGGAGAGAGATTTTTAAGCAGGGGCAGGGGGGAGGGGAGGAAAGAACAAAGGGAAGGTCTGTGATAGGATGGAAGGCAGGAGAGATTGAAACATATAGAAACATAGAATCTAGGAGCAGGAGTAGGCCATTCGGCCCGTCGAGCCTGCTCCGCCATTCAATACGATCATGGCTGATCTTCGACCTCAACTCCACCTTCCTGCCCGATCCCCATAATCCCTTGATTCCCTTAATATCAAAAAATCTATCGATCTCTGTCTTGAATATACTCAACGACTGAGCCTCCACAGCCCTCTGGGGTAGAGAATTCCAAAGACTCACCCCACTCAGTGAAGAAATGTCTCCTCATCTCAGTCCTAAATGGCCGACCCCTTATTCTGAGACTGTGACCCCTGGTTCTAGACTCCCCAGCCAGGGGAAACATCCTCCCTGCACCTACCCTGTCAAGCCCTGTAAGAATTTTAAATGCAACAATGAGATCACCTCTCATTCTTCTAAACTCTAGAGAACAAATAATTTCAAAATAGCGAAACATTCAACAGAGAAAACGGTGCGTCCGCTTTCACTGCCCTTGCGCTCGCACTCGCCACGACGGTACTGCACTAAACAAACACCCGACACTGCGCACTCCAGCAGCACAAGGTACAGGTAGCCACCTCACCTGCTGGTTCATGGTGGCCATGGCTTTGGTGACTCCCTTCATGGCCTGGGCCATGGTGTTGTTGGACTTCAGCGTCTGGATCTTCAGAGACACGGCCTGGATGTTTGCCTTCATCATGATGAACTTCTTCACGTAGCGCCGTGTCCGCACCAAGTCTTTCGCCATTATTTTAACCGCGTCCTAAGGTTTGGCAAAAGAGACCCATTCAGCAGAGTCGAGAGCTACTCAGATAGTCACTCCCCCCCCCCCCCTCCCTCGGGAAGCGAGTCACTCCCTCCCTCGGGAAACAAACAGCACTGCACAATCTTCCCCCAAAAAAATTATTGGCTTTCTCTATTTTTTTTATACATGTTAAAGTCTTAAATGTGAGGAATGCACACTACACATGTATATGACATGACATCGAGTGTACCGCTCAGAAACAGGCCATTCAGCCCATCAGGTCCGTGCCGGTGTTTATGCTCCATACAAGCCTCCTCCCACCCCTCCTCTCACCCCATCAACATACCCTATTCCTTTCTCCCTCATGTGTTTATCCAGCTTCCCCTTAAATGCATCCATGCTATTTGTCTGAACCACTCCCTGTGGTAGCGAGTTCCACATTCGAACCACTCTCTGGGTAAAGAAGTTTCTCCTGAATTCCCCATTGGATTTATTAGTGACCATCTTATATTTATGGCCCCTAGTTTCGGTCTCCCCCATAAGTGGAAACATCTTCACTACATCTACCCTATCAAACCCCTTCATGATTTTAAAGACCTCTATCAGGTCACCCCACACAGTTTTCCGGAGAAAAGAGCCCCAGCCTGTTCAGCCATTCCTGTTATAGATGTCGTGCATCTACTGCACACCATCACACAGTTCCTGTAATACTTTGGGCAATACTTCTCGCTTACACTTAATCATCAATTGTATTCGAACCTTGGCAAATGTATTCTACACCCGATTGGGTCATTCTTCCCATGTCATTGACGCCGAGGTCTGCTCCTACCAGCCCTGGGTCCTGACTTCCACTTTCTCAATAGCTGTACCAGACCACGGAGATGTAAGTTACGACAAACAACAAGCTGAACAGCTTGAGGCTGGGTGTCGATATAGGGAATTTTAAACATTTTAAGACAGCGATTCTTACAATCAGGATGATTTAGGCTTTCTACTTTCTTGTAGATGCAAGACCATCTTAAAATGGTGCGCAGTTCACCCCCCCCCTCCCCCTCTCTCGCCAAGAACACACCAGTTCCACAATGTCTCCCACCTTCTTAAAAAGGACTCGCGTTATCAAACAAAGCCTGGATCGGCAGCCTGACCTACAACACACACGGCAATTACACCTTGCAGCCTCGAAGGGACACGTACCTGCATTCCATCCGACAGGGAGTCAGCGTTCCTAGCCGGATAAAACAGCGGATCCTCTGGCTTACCGTAAGCAGCATAATTGGGTGGTGGGGGGAGATAGCAGAGCAGAGTTCCCGTGGAATTGCTCACTGCGAGACAGGTGATGTGCTGCTTTATCCCACGGGATGTACAATACCGGGGACGCTCATTCACAGGGACTGAATAACTCAAATTGTGTTCGTGCCCCTTTCCAGTTCAAATTCTACGATTAGGTCCACATTTGCCTGGAATCAGCGACCCAGGTTACTATTAAATGTTCATTTAACTAACCATAAAGAAACTGGGACATAAGAACATAAGAATTAGGAGCAGGAGTCGGCCATACGGCCCCTCGAGCCTGCTCCACCATTCAATAAGATCATGGCTGATCTTCGACCTCAACTCCACTTTCCCGCCCGATCTCCATATCCCTTGATTCCCCCAGAGTCCAAAAATCTATTGCTCTCAGCCTTGAATATACTCAACGACTGAGCCTCCACAGCCCTCTGGGGCAGAGAATTCCAAAAATTCACCGCCCTCTGAGTGAAGAAATTCCTCCTCATCTCGGTCCTAAGTGGCCGACCTCTTATTCTGAGACTGTGACCCCTGGTTCTAGACTCTCCAGCCAGGGGGAAACAGCCTCCCTGCATCTACCCTGTCAAGCCCTGTAAGAATTTTGTATGCTTCAATGAGATCAGCTCTCATTCTTTTAAACTCTAGAGAATATAGGCCTAGTCTACTCAATCTCTCCTCATAGGACAACCCTCTCATCCCAGGAATCCATCTAGTGAACCTTCGTTGCACCCCCTCCTCAGATAAGGAGACCAAAACTGTGCACAGTAAAGACTGCATCTTATATTCCACAACAGGTAGAGTACGCCAACCAAACACAGCATCACATTACCCTCCTCACAAAGAATGAATTCCTTCAGACTCTTCGCGTACACACACATACCATCTGTCCCTGTTTTGCCATTTTCTTGATGTCGGCGATGATTTTCTTTTCCTGCTGTTCCAGTTTCATCCGCTCGCGGTCCAGCTCCCGCATGGCCCGATTCAGGGCCCGCTGGTTCTGCCGCAGCATCTCCTCCGGGGTCTTTCTCCTGCCAAATATGGCGTTCATTGTGCCTCACTGAGCTGTGGGGTGGGAAACCAGCGAGAGGGTCAGCACAGTTTACCAGACAGTCCTGTCCAAATCACAGAGAAATCACAACTCTCCCACAACCTTCTCCCATCCTTTCCTGAAGATGCCAGTGTGCCTCCGGTACCTCGGCCACGTTACCATTGGCCGCACGAGTGTCAGGCAAGGGGCTTATTCAACCACAAAGGAAGGAAAGAACATGCATTTATATAGCGCCTTTCACAAAGTGCTTTACAGCCACTGTTTGAAGTGCAGTTACTGTTGTAATGTAGGAAACGTGGCAGCCAATTTGCGCACAGCAAGCTCCCACAAACAGCAACGAGATAAATGACCAGATTATCTTTTCTTTTTAGTGATGTTGATTGAGGGATAAATATTGGCCAGGACACCAGGGAGAATACGTCCACCCAAGAGGGCAGACGGGGCCTTGGTTTTAACATCTCAGCTGAAAGACGGCATCTCCGACAGTGCGGCACTCCCTCAGTACTGCACTGGGAGTGTCAGCCTAGATTTTTGTGCTCAAGTCTCTGGAGTAGGGACATGAGCCCACAACCTTCTGACTTAGAATGCGACCCATCGAGCCACAGCAGACAGCAAAAAGGCATTACAATAAAAACCGGAACCCGGGGGGTGCATTCAGCCTCTCGAGCCTGTTCTGCCATTCAGCGGTTGTTCAGAGGACTGAGACAATCTTCCAACCCTGGGGTCGGTGCAGCCTCCAAATGGGACTGGCAGCAGAGCAGGAACTGCAGCCCGGAGGCCTGCTGGTGTGTGGAGCTCAGTGCCAGGCGGTGTTTTCACCCAGTACGGGTGTACCAAAGGTGTCCCAGTACGGGTGTACCAAAGGTGTCCCAGTACGGGTGTACCAAAGGTGTCCCAGTACGGGTGTACCAAAGGTGCCCCAGTACGGGTGTACCAAAGGTGCCCCAGTACGGGTGTACCAAAGGTGCCCCAGTACAGGTGTACCAAAGGTGTCCCAGTACGGGTGTACCAAAGGTGTCCCAGTACGGGTGTACCAAAGGTGCCCCCAGTACGGGTGCCGCAGCCACCCTGGTGAGAGGAACATAGCAACAGGAGGAGGCCATTCAGCCCCTCAAGCCTGTTCTGCCATTCACTGAGACTATGGCTAATCTGCCACCTGACCCCCCACATCCCTTTGGTCAAGAAAAAATCTCTCAAACTCAGAATTTAAAATTAACTTTCACCACACCCCCCACCCAAACTTTGCTGGGTTTGAAAGGGCTCTGGTTAGATCCCAAACCTGGAGAGCCAGCGGCCTGAGGGCCTTTAAACTCTCCCAAGGCGGGGTGAGGAGGGAGGGAGGCCCAGTCAGAGGCGCGCGGCCCTGTCCGACCGGAGGCGGGTAGGGATGGGATGGGATGGGATGGGACACAGTGTCGCTGGGCCCGGGGGACAGACCTGGGGCCTCGGCCTGTCCTATGCTAGGCTGTGGTAGGCGGGCTGGGCCTCTTTCTCTCTCCCGGCGTCTCCTGACTCCGCGCTCCGCCACTTCCTGTTATTGTCGATGACGTCGCGCGTCCGCGTTCTCGTCACGCCGTCTCAGCCAATCAGGGCGGCGCTGGACGTCATCGCACCCGTGACACCTGCCGCCTGATTACGTCATGGCACCGCCCACCTCCCCTGCCGCGCAGGCGCGCCCTCACCGACCGCCTGCAGTACCACAACAGTGACAGAGGCGGCGGCGCCCGAGTGGCTCAGTGGGCAGCGCCTCTCGCCTCCGAGTCCGAAGGTCGTGGGTTCGAGTCCCACGCCACACTGAGGGAGTGCCGCACTGTCGGAGGGGCGGTACTGAGGGAGCGCCGCACTGTCGGAGGGGCAGTGCTGAGGGAGTGCCGCACTGTCGGAGGGGCAGTACTGAGGGAGTGCTGCACTGTCGGAGGGGCGGTACTGAGGGAGTGCTGCACTGTCGGAGGGGCGGTACTGAGGGAGTGCTGCACTGTCGGAGGGGCGGTACTGAGGGAGTGCTGCACTGTCGGAGGGGCGGTACTGAGGGAGTGCTGCACTGTCGGAGGGGCAGTGCTGAGGGAGTGCTGCACTGTCGGAGGGGCAGTACTGAGGGAGCGCTGCACTGTCGGAGGGGCGGTACTGAGGGAGCGCCGCACTGTCGGAGGGGCAGTGCTGAGGGAGTGCCGCACTGTCGGAGGGGCAGTGCTGAGGGAGTGCTGCACTGTCTCTCGGATGAGATGCTAAATCCGAGGTCCCCGGCTGATAAAGGACTGTGGCAGGAGATGTAAAACCAAGGCTATGCCTGCCCTCTCAGGTGGATGTGAAAGGTCCACTGGCACTTTTTCAAAGAAGAGCAAGTGAGCTCTCCCCGGTGTCCTGGGGTCAATATTTATCCCTCAATCACTAAAAACAGATGATCCAGTCATTATCACATTGTTGTTTGTGGGAGCTTGTGTGCAAATTGGTTGCCGCGTTTCCCACATTACAACAGTGATTACATTTCATTGGCTGTAAAGCGCTTTGGGACATCCTGAGGGCGTGAAAGGCGCTATATAAATGTAAGCCTTTCTTTACAGTATATTCTCCTGAAGCATTAACAGGTACAATTCTTACAAAAAAAAATCATATCTGATTTTTGTTTTGAAGAACTTGTGTTTTTTAAAATCATATTCAGGCCAAATAATACCAGAGCTGTCAATTCCCACAGATTCCTTCCGTGACGGGTGCGGTAGCAGAGTGGTTATGTTACTGGACTAGTAATCCAGAGGCCTGGACTACTGAGCCAGCCAAACATGAGTTCAAATCCCATCATGGCAGCTGGGGAAGTTAAATCCAGTTAATTAACTAAATCTGGAATAAAAAGCTAGTATCAGTAATGGTGACCATGAAACTACCGGATTGTTGTAAAAAAAAACCTAATGTCCTTTAGGGAAGGAAACCTGCCGTCCTTACTCGGTCTGGCCTATATGTGACTCCAGACCCACAGCAATGTGGTTGGCTCTTAACTGCCCTCTGACAATGGCCTAGCGAGCCACTCGGTTGTACCAAACCACATGGACTGCAGCGGTTCAAGGAGGCTCACCACCACCAATTAGGGATGGGCAATAAATGCTGGCCTTACCAGCGATGCCCACATCCCGTGAATGAATAAAATATTTGCAAATTCTTTGCTTCCCCCTCAGTCTAAACTAACCCCAAATCTCCCCTTTAACTACATGCATTACACATGATAGGAGAGTAGATTGGGTCGGGTCATAAAAGGCTTCAGTTTATGATATCTGTAAGGAAGGAAAACCAAGTCAAAGTATCAGGTTCCTTCAGCGGAGAGACACTAAGGGGATTGATCCTTTGCTATTAATCTATCAAGGCTAGGATTAAGATTTACATCATTCAAAGATGTCCGGGTTAAGTGATAACGCTCCGTGTCCAACAGAATTAGATCTTTACCAACAAACAGAATGACAAGATCACCCACACGCAAGTCTGGCAACGAGCATCAAAGTCTTCCTTGGCATGGATCAGCTATGCCACTCAAAATACTGGACCGTAGGAATGTGTTCTAGTGAGCTGAAAGAGCGCAAGCACTTCCATAACGAGCAGAACTGAAACAAAGACAGTGAAAAAAGGCCAAAGTACGAAATAGCTTAGTGCCAAGGGAGATTTAAAGCAAGATATTAAGGGGAACAAATAGGGTAGAGAGAAACTATTTCCCCTGGTTGGGGAGTCTAGGACTAGGGGGTGTAGTCTAAAAATTAGAGCCAGGCCTTTCAGGAGTGAAGTTAGGAAACACTTCTACACACAAAGTTTGGAACTCTCTTCTGCCAGCAGCAATTGATACTAGGTCAATTGTTAAATTTAAATCTGAGCTTGCTAACCAAAGGTATTAAGGGATTATGGGGCAAAGGCGGGTAAATGGAGTTAGGTCACAGATCAGCCATGATCTCACTGAATGGCGGAACAGGCTCCAGGGTCTGAATGGAATGGCCTACTCCTGTTGCTATGGGGAAGCTATGGCATTGTATGGGTCTCTGTGCCAAACCAATGAAGGGAAAACTCTAAAAGCACAGCAGACTATGCTGTGCTGTGATTAGTTATTTGTAGACTCAGACAGGACCAGCAGCTGCAATGGAGAGCTAGAGAAACTTCTGACACAACACGCCACACGTATATAACTTAACAGCAAAAGTTACCAATTAAAAGGTGGTTGTGGGAGGCATGGTGCATTTAAAAGGCCAGGGTACAAATCCTGCTTTAACAAGGCTCTCTGCCTTACCCCAGTCACACCCGTAACCTGTTCGCATAGAAACTCCTGTACCCAGGTGCCGTTTAAAATGCCCAAAATAAAAATGGTGTAGGAACCAACAAGCAACGCTTCCTCTCCCCAATTTTTTTTGCAGGTGTTGCACTTCTTGCTGGAGTACAGCCCCGTGTGCACCAGTTCCATGTGGTCATTCTTCATGAGTCACCAAGATAGACCACAGCAGCCGAACTGGATCCTAGCCTGTCCCGTGCCACCATCCTCATGGCCCACTTTCCCGTAGCAGTAAGGACCCTGGCTGATTTCTCGCCTTCCCCCCCCCCACCCCAAAGAAATCTCAAGGGTGCTCAGCCCAATTGCAACACCCACAACTTCCACCCCAGCTGGGATCCACTAACTCAGCACAGGCCCAGAATTAAACTTGGGATCGTCCTGGCCTATTTATGGCACAGTGCTAGACCATCAAAGGGGGGGAGGGGAGGGAAGGAAGGAGAAGCAGGTATCTATTTAGGGCGAGTTGAAGCTAATTTACCAAGCAGAATAAAAGGCAGGAGCAGGTTACATTTAAAGGGATAGTTAGATGGAACTGAGTTTCTTTTTATTATTTTTGAAATAAACTGCGGTCAGTAAAAATTAAACATCACAGACTGGGTGAAATCTCTTTAAATTAAAACTGAACCATGAGTTATTTTTAAACAATCAGATCAATACACCAACATCAGAATAACTCGGCGATATGAAGACAGGTGCGAGATCATGACCAGCACGAGGTGTGACTAAGATGTCCGGATATATAAGCACTCATTTCTTCTTTTAAGAGGCAGCCCTGCTTTGCAGTTACGTTGCATAAACATGCACTCCTACGTAGAGAGTTAGCAAAATGGTCATTTATATTTACAGCTTGGAAGAATGCAACGGCTTGAGCATTACAGGAGCTGCATTGGCGAGGCAACACGGTTAACCGAACGAACCAAATACTCCCGCGTTAGAAGGGAAGAATGGGAGCCAGTAAATTACGGTGGTACACGTAATGGAGTGGAAACTACACTTCTTATTAACATTCTATTACACAGTGGAGAAAATAACCTACTACAGAAACAAAATGGGAGGGAACTTTTCATTTAAAAAAAAAACTATACAACTTAATGAACAGGCAAAACATTCAAAACAGATTAGACGCAGCGTTACAGTAACGTCTCTCTCTCTCTCTCCAGATCCAACTGGCAACTTCTTCCTCCTCTGAAGCAAAGCAATGGCGTCCTGCACGGTTTCACCTACAGCAGAGTCGGTAGGCAGCAGAGGCGATGGGACCGGGCCGGGGGCGGTGGGAGGTGGGAGGGGGTGGGTGGGAGGGTGGGGAGGGCAAAAATATTCTGGAGACAATTAAAAAACTTTTATTAACATAAAGACGGCAGCACTCCTCAAGTGAAATACATTTACAATAAATTTAATTGAGGGGGGGGGGGGGGGGGGGGGGGGGGGGAGGGAAAGGGGGAGGAGAACCAAAACTATTTTGAACTTCTTGGCATGCTCTAGAGCTATTACAACAATCAAGCAGTCCTCTTTTTTAAAAAAATTCCAATCGATTTTCATCCGGTAGCAATATACTGAGGGGTGCAAGTGGGAAACGCCTCCTCATTCACTCTACAGCCCTCCTGCTTTCGGTCGAGTTTTTTTAAATGTTTTTATATATTTAAGTATGTCAGATTTTTTTTTCTCCATTTTTTTTCACTCTCTCTTTCTCTTTCTCTCTCTCTCTCTGTAGCTTCAGTTTGTATGCTCTGGGCCCTATTTAAGGCATCGCTCGAAGTAAGTGGAGCCAATATAGCCGCCCCGCATGGATCGTTGAACGTTCTGCTCGAAGAGGCGTCTGTTGTTCTGAAGGACCTCCGCTGCTTCCTTGTTCAGGGGGTCCTCAGGGTTAGGTTCCTGAGAGCGAGGGGGGTGGGAAGGAAGGAAAAAAAAAAAAGAAACACGATTAAATCTACCCGTTCATTTGTCCACAGAAGTCAGGATAAAGCCAGTTCCTCTCGGCGCACGTTAGCAACGCTTGTGCGTGCAGCCCCCCGTTTGCCCGCTGTACGCGATGGCTGGTGAAAACGTACCTGCGATCCGGGGAACCCGGAGTGCCGGGAAAAAGTTGGGATTGGCCGTACTCCCAACGTTACCCTCTGACAGCTTTTTTCAATGTTGCAGTTTGCGCGTTCACGGGCCGCACACCCAAAAAAAACAAAAATGAGGGGGAACGTCGCTGTACTCGTCAGCTGATTGAGAGGCGCTCTTAACCGGAGGGATCTTAGCGCAAGATGCATGTTCTGTTCTGCTAGTTTTTCTTAAAAGAGGTCAGTAAATTCTCTACCTGTCACCCGGGAATGCGTCCCCTTGAGGGGTATTTGTTGCTTCAATAGGAATGATGCTGAACAACAACTTGCATTTATATAGCGCCTTTAACGTAGTAAAACGTCTCGTGGCGCTTCACAGGGGCGATTATCAAATAAAAGCTCATTAAACGTGACCATCCAGTCTGCAGAGCCACAGGACTAAATTTGCTGGAAGTCATTGGCTGTTTCTGCCCGAAATAAACACGAGCACTCAAGACGCGACAACCGGCAACTTTGAAACTGACGCTAATGCAAATGGTTATCGCTTTTTTTGGGCCGATATAAGCGACTGTCGGTTTTAAACCTGGATATTTTGAGCGGTGAGGACTGTATAGGTAAGAGGCTTTGCGGCTTCTAGAGCTTGGGAAGCTCCATCTTTTTAAAAATTCATTTAGGTGATGTGGGCGTCGCTGGCAAGGCCGGCATTTATTGCCCATCCCTAATTGCCCTTGATAAAGTGGAGGTGAGCCCCCCATTTCAGAGGGCAGTTAAGAGTCAACCACATTGCTGTGGGTCTGGAGTCGCATATAGGCCAGACCGGGTAAGGACGGCAGATTTCCTTCTCTAAAGGACATTAGTGAACCAGATGGGTTTTTATGACAAAACGAGTTTCATGGTCATCATTACTGATACGAGCTTTTTATTCCAGATTTATTTAATTAACTGAATTTAAATTCCCCAGCTGCCGTGGTGGGATTTGAACTCACGTCTCCGGATCATTAGTCCAGGCCTCTGGATTACTAATCCAGTAACATAACCACTATGCTACCTACTAGTGGTAGGAGTGTGCAGCTGCAGGTGTGACTCTGTCACAGAATGATGATGGGCCAAATAATAACAACAACAATGTATTTATATAGCGCCTTGAAAATAGTAAAACGTCCCAAGGTGCTTCACAGGAGTCGTATAAAACAAAATCTGACACCGAGCCACATAAGGAGATATTCGGACAGATAACCAATAGCTTGGTCAAAGAGGTAAGCTTTAAGGAGCGTCTTAAAGGAGGAAAGAGAGGTAGCGAGGCGGAGGTTTAGGGAGGGAATTCCAGAGCTTAGGGCCGAGGCAACAGAAGGCACGGTGGAGCGATGAAAAGCGGGGAAGTGCAAGATGCCAGAATTAGAGGAGCGCAGATATCTCGGGGGGGGGGGGGGGGGGGGGGGGGTTGTTGGGCTGGAGGAGGTTACAGAGATAGGGAGGGGCGAGGCCATGGAGGGATTTGAACACAAGGATGAGAATTTTTAAATCGAGGCGTCGCTTAACCGGGAGCCAATGTAGGTCAGCGAGCACAGGGGGTGATGGGCGAACGGGATGACCTCAAGTTTACGGAGGGTAGAATGTGGGAGGCCGGCCAGGAGTGCGTTGGAATAGTTGAGTCTGGAGGTAACAAAGGCATGGATGAGGGTTTCAGCAGCGGATGAGCTGAGGCAGGGGCCGAGTCGGGCGACGTTCCGGAGGTGGAAATAGGCGGTCTTAGTGAGGGCGCGGATATAAGGAGTGACATACATGGCAAATTGAAAACTACAGATTACACACAGTCAAAAAAAAATACGAACAGCTGGAACAGAACCAGTCTTTCAGCAGCCTCGGCCAACAGCAGCACAACCAAGGTGAAACCACTCGTGCACAGCAGGGGCGTCCAACCTGTGGCCCATGAGCGCGAGCAGTCCGGTCCGTGAAACGCGGCCAACTCCATTCTATTTGCACTTATATTTCTTACTTGCTGGTTTGTCTTATTCGATGCTCATAGGCCTGGAGGTTTGGAAGAGGGCTTAGCGCTATTCCCACACTGGTGGATAAATCCCAAACCAGAGCACCTAAGACCTGCTGCGATGCACAGCTTCAGATACATCGTCAATGGGAGTATTGATACGTGGCCTTCGAGGCCCCATGGTAATTACCCAACAGGCTTGGGCGCTCCTGGTGCAGAACATTCTTAAAAGTATGACTGAAAACGTGGTGGCCAAAAACAAGTTTCCCCACTCTTAAAAAAAATTAAATCAGCTTTTAGTGGTTTGTCCACTTACCAAAAACAGGTACTGCAGCCCATAAATTATAGAGTTTATTGTTAATACAGGTTTCCAGTCCTCTCTGTGTAAGGAAAGAGGAGAATGAAAGAAATAGTCAGATACTGTTTGTACAATTACGCAGCAAGTAACCCGTACCCTATTGAATAAACAGCCATTCTATCGTTATGCACCAAGCGATCCTTACCCTGCTGAATAAACAGCAACTCCGCACGGTTCTGCAACACATAATCCTTACCTGCTCAACGGAAGCGGTGTTGTACAGCGAGTAAGCCTTACCTTGCTGAATAAGCATCAACTCAGTTCAGGCGAACAACGCAAAGTAACTGACCTCGCGCCATCATCCCTTTTGTCATTTAATCTCTCCAGCCCTCCATGGACAATGTTGCCGGCTAACTTTTTTTTTTTCCGTGCTCGGTCCCTTTAAATTTGTGGGGCGGCGGCCGTGCATGCGCGGTATCTCTTCCAGCAGCAACAACTTGCGAGCGGCCTGCGTGGGACCTCCTGATTGGTGCGCGGCCGGGGGGAACATTGATCATAGACCTTCCCTTTTGTTCTTTCCTCCCCTCCCTCCCTCCCTCCGCCCCCTTTTTTCCTTGCCTCTGATCTTGCTTAAAAACTGTTAAATCTCAAAACTTCTTCCAGTTTCTGACGAAAAGGTCATCGACCTGAAACGTCAACTCTCGATTCTCTCCCCACGGATGCTGCCTGACCTGCTGAGCGTTTCCAGCATTTTCTGCTTTTATTGCAGATTTCCAGCATCCGCAGCATTTTTGCTTTTGTTCTAAAAGGCTCGACGGATTCTGAAAAACTTTTAAAAGTTCAGGGTCAGTTGCCAAGATATATTAAAAAAAAGATTAATTGTTTTGAGCAGTATTTAAAGGTGTGAACACACTGCATCGTTGAATGGTTGGCTCTCGCGCGGCGATCTCTCGATAGCTGGCGAATCGGAGGAGGGTGAAGTCTAAGGAGCTGCTTCATGAGCAGCACCGACAGGAGCCTGGCATCTCGATAGGTTGAAGATTCGAGCAGACCAAAGAGAGGTACGCAGGAGTCAAAAATAAATACAAGCAGCACCGAGGAGCTGGAGGTATTTATCCGATGAACTCCCATCTGCTGATGCATTTTTACTCATGGCGCAGTTCAGTATAAAATGCCAATTTCCCAGTGCTCATCTTGCACCAGTTCAGAGGCTACGGCCCATCAGTGATAGTCAGGCTGCCTCGGTCCAGTGAGAAACAAGGACTGTATCAATGCAAGCAAGTCCAGAGTCTACAATCTTGGGAATAGCAGAAATATCACAGGCTCTTATTCTTGCAAGGCTTCCACAAAACTGACAGGTCTCCAATCAGATAAAGGAGGAGAATGTCCAACCTTCAGCTCATCCTCGCAAATGAGGAACCACTTTTATATCGAATGGGATAACAGAACGATACAGCACAGCACAGGAGGCCATTCGGCCCATCGTGCCTGTGCCGGCTCTTTGAAAGGGCTCTCCAATTAATCCCACTCCCCGTTCTTTCCCCATAACCCTGTAAATTCTTCCCCTTCAAGTATTTCTCCGATTCCCTTTTGAAAGTTACTGTTGAATCTGCTTCCACCGCCCTTTCAGGCAGCGCGTTCCAGATCACAACAACTCGCTGCGTAAAAAATTAGCCACTGGTTCTTTTGCCAATTATCTTAAATCTGTGTCCTCTGGTTACCGACCCTTCAGCCATTGGAAATGGTTTCTCCTTATTTACGCTATCAAAACCCTTCCTCATTTTGAACACCTCTATCAAAACTCCTCAAATCTTCTAAGATTTGTGTACATACACCGCCAGGTCTCTGTTTCTGCACCCCCTTTAAAATTGTACCATTTAGCTTATATTGCCTCTCCTCATTCTTCCTCCTAAAATGTATCACTTGACACTTCTCTGTATTTCTGATTAAACTGACGTCAGTGATATAAACCTTCAGATCAAATGCCCTCGTTACAGATTCCAGATCCTTCAACTTCTCCTCCCAGTCTCACAGGAGTTTCTAAACATTAGGACTCTTTCTATTTTAAAATGCTGCCCCTTCTTTCCCTTTGCGTAACGGATTCTGACTTAAATAGTAACAGTGTGATCACAGGCGTCCCCGTGCTGCTCTGCTGTTAGCCTCTAGAGGGGGCTGAAGTGCAAGCCCTGAGGAATTTCCATCCACCTCAGTCAGTCAATCAGTCCACCCGAGGGTCGGACTGAGATCTACTCGTGAAGCCACTGGTATGCAAACGCTACCCAAGGCTTGAACTGAAACCGGCTGCCCAGCGACACAACAGGTTGCGTCAATGTGCTGCCTTGCGTACTGTAGCGCATGCGTCATCACCTGCCCACAGGGTGGCAAGTTCAGATACGACCCACACCTTGAAACAGGCAGCGGCAGCTGCAAAGACCCGAGAAGCAACACAAGACGTGCGAGCAGCCCACGCATCTTCCCATCTGATCTCGGCCTACCTGAGGATGTTTAGACAAACATTGCCTTCTAAATCGATGTTCGGGTGATACACCATGGTTTCACATTTCACCTTCGGAGGATCGTGCGGATACCCTTGTCCAACCTGCAAAACACAGATACGCACACGCAGAGCGTCCGAAAGGTTACCCAACATATCCAAGAGCGCCGAGATCTCTTTACCCTGATGCTGATGAGCAAAGTTACACCATTAACTTGGCTGAGGGCGACAGAAGGAGATCATCAGCCTGCAGTTTTTTTGTTGGGGAGGCCGAGTTTAGGCAGGCGTTTGTCGAAATTGGCGGAGATTGAACTCTCAACTGAGGGAGTGGAATCCCTTTTGGTCCCGGCACCTTATCTGAGGAAGGATATACTTGCCTTAGAGGCAGTGCAACGAAGGTTCACTAGATTGATCCCTGGGATGAGGGAGTTGTCCTATGTGGAGAGATTGAGCCTATACTCTCTGGAGTTTAGAAGAATGAAAGGTGATCTCATTGAAACATATAAAAGATACTGAGGAGGATTGACAGGATAGATGCTGAGAGGTTGTTTCCCCCTGGCTGGAGAGACTAGAACGAGGGGGCATAGTCTCAGGATAAGGGGTCGGCCATTTAAGACTGAGATGAGGAGGAATTTCTTCACTCAGAGGGTTGTGAATCTTTGGAATTCTCTACCCCAGAGGGCTGTGGATGCTCAGTCGTTGAGTATATTCAAGACTGAGATCGATCGATTTTTGGACTCTAGGGGAATCAAGGGATATGGAGATCGGGCGGGAAAGTGGAGTTGAGGTCGAAGATCAGCCGTGATCTTATTGAATGGCGGAGCAGGCTCGAGGGGCCGTATGGCCGACTCCTGCTCCTAATTCTTATGTAAACCCCGCTGAAAGCAAAGGAACATTGGAATGCTAAAAGTATCGAGAAACTCATGAAAGCTGGCCTCATCCATAGTTTTGAACAGACTGCAGTTTAAAAACTCAAGTACACAGCTAAATCGTTGCAGCGAACACGTCTCACGTTATAAACCTTCGTACCCATTTCTAATCCCTCAGGATTCAGAATCTGTGATACGTTGTTGTCCTTCAAAAGAGACATTCCCCTTCTAGGCAATTTTGATTGTAAACATTTACAGGACTGACAGCACAGAGAAAAGTCGAGAGAGACTCGAATTCAAATCTCTGAGCTCCTCTAATTCTGGCCTCTTGCGCATCCCCGAATTTCATCGCCCCGCCTCACCCGTGCCTTCAGCTGCCTGTGCCCTAAGCTCTGGAATTCCCTCCCGAAACCTCTCCGCCGTTCTCGCCTCCTTTAAGACGCTCTAGGGGTCACAGTCTCAGAATAAGGGGTCGACCATTTAGGACTGTGATGAGGAAAAATTTCTTTGCACAAAGGGTTATGAATCTTTGGAATTCTCTACCCCAGAGAGCTGTGGATGCTCAGTCGTTGAGTATATTCAAGGCTGAGATCGATAGATTTTTGGATATGAAGGGAATCAAGGGATATGAGGATAGTGCGGGAAGGTGGAGTTAAGGTAGAAGATCAGCCACGAATGCCATTGAATGGCAGAGCAGGCTCGAAGGGCCGAATGGCCCACTCCCAATTCTTATGTTCTTATTATCGGGGAGGCGAGTGCTACATTAAAACCACTGGTCTGGAACCATCAGTAATGTGCTGAAATCAGGCACCGAAATATCAAGAGCCTTCCAGGATCAGACCATAAATATCAGGCAAGTCTAGGATTGCGCTGTTACACTGTAGAGTTCAACGCACAAGCGGTACAGGTCAGAGAGCAAACCCGAGAGGAGCGGGGAATCCACACCCGAGACACAACAGTAGCGCCCACTGTTGCGGCCGGACACCACACGATTTTTAAGATAACAGGTTTGTACTCAAGCAGTCCAAATTTGGAAGCGCCTTTCTTTGCGCAACGAAACAATTCCAGAATGACATTGATTACCAAGGGTCAGGGCTCACTTACCTTAAAGCTAAACACAAATTTGCCTCCTTTATAGAACCCCTGAAAGCAAAAGAAAGCAAAAAGGTTTAAACCAGAAATAATTACCAACTGCATTTAAAAAAAGCATGCCAGATAAATGGACCATCTAACCAGAGCCATAATAAACAAAACCTTATCCCATTCACACCGTCACTGAACGTCAGTGGACTCTGCCCAGCTTGTACTGAATCCCACTGAAGCAAACAGCTTCCCATGAGATAGAATCCTAATCGACCAAATGTCTTCTCGTTCATTCCCAACGTACAGAATCCCAGTAGTCCAAACCCCGTCCAGTTCACCCCCTTTGGACAGAATTCCACTAAGAACAGGAGGCGGCCATTTAGCCCCTCGAGCCTGTTCCACCATTCGATGAGATCTTAGCTGATCTGTGACCTAACTCCATATACCCACCCGCCTTTGGCCCATATCCCTTAGGTTAACAAAAATCTATCAATCACAGATTTAAAATGAACAATTGGCATAGCATCAGCTGCTGTTTGCAGAAGAGAGTTCAAAACTGTGTGCGTAGAAGTGTTCTGAACTTCACTCCTGAAAGGCCTGGCTCCAATTTTTAGGCTATGTCCCCTAGTCCGAGACTCCCAAACCTTTTCCCCATTCGCTCCCCACTGGATGTAGAATCCCAACGGACCAAACCCCTTTTACATTCACCTTCACTGGACAAAGTAGCAATGGGCCAAACCTCCTCCTCAGTTAGTCACAGGGGATAGAATTCATGATCCATTCGCAAACTGCCCCAGACCACTATGAGAGGAGTGTATATACTCGGGGAGGTCGCGTTGTATGAAGCATGTTCTAGTTTAGGATGTCATTAAATGAAGATTGCTGGATTTCACAGGAATCCTATTTCAGGTGGAACGTCTCTTGACAAATTAGTGCCGTTTAACCAGACGGTGGAATATAAGGGAAACTTTGACTCGTCCACCCAAGACCTCATTGTGACCTCCTGGCCCTGACAGAAACCTGCCTTACAGGAAATGACACCTTTCCCCTGACTGAAGCCTCCCTGCCTGGCTACGCATTCCACCAACTGTCACCCTATCTTCACCCTACCCAACCCTGCAACTCTTACTGGTGCCGCGCCCAAATAAACATTCACATGTTAGCGGCGCGCGACTATTCTTCCGTGGAAGGCATCGCACCCAAGCCGGTCCTGATCTTACTCAACAGCTGCGTGAGCACACACACACACACACACTCAGACTTCCCAGGAGGGTAACACGGTGGCATAGTGGTTAGCACTGTTGCCTCACAGCGCCAGGGACCCGGGTTCGAATCCGGCCTCGGGTGACTGTCTGTTTGCACATTCTCCCCGTGTCTGCGTGGGTTTCCTCCGGGTGCTCCGGTTTCCTCCCACTGTCCAAAGATGTGCGGGTTAGGTTGATTTGGCTATGATAAATTGACCCTTAGTGTTAGGGGGGATTAAATACGTGGGGTTACGGGGATAGGGTGGGATATTGTGTCGGTGCAGGCTCGATGGGCCGAAATGGCCTCTATCTGCACTGTGGGGATTCTGTGATATTCTGTGATTCTGTGAGGGTCAACTGGGCAGGGGTCACCAGCTGGAAACTTGGCTGATCTTCCCCCCCTCGCTGGCCGAAGCCAATTGTAGCTCTTCGCTGCTCTCCCGTTGAGACCCACTAACAGCTGGGAGTGGGAGCTGGGGCCTTCTGATGTGTGGCGGCTCTCCACTACGTAGCCAGCCTCTTAGCAATAGAGAGTCACCACCAGGCTTTAGAAATGGCTTCGGACAACGTAGGAACTTCAAACAGGCAGGTTTAATGCCAAAAGCTCTACGAATCCCGAGTGACTTCACCGGTACTGTGCAGCACAGGGACTGAAAGCCAATGCAGCTCCCTCTATTCACCAGCGCGGGCATGTGTGAGGTGGCTCTCCTGGTCCCCCCTGAACTGTTGCGCTGAAGAGGATTCCACGGTGACAGAGTCTGTTAAAATTTACCACTCTGGTTTGAGAACCGAGAACCCTGGCCTCCCAATATAGAATCATAGAAATTTACGGCACAGAGGGAGGCCATTTCGGCCGGCCGAAAAAGAGCTATCCCACCCTAATCCCACTTTCCAGCTCTTGGTCCGTAGCCCTGTGGGTTACGGCACTTCAAGTGCATATCCAAGTACTTTTTAAATGTGATGAGGGTTTCTGCCTCTACCACCCTTTCAGGCAGTGAGTTCCAGACCCCCACCACCCTCTGGGTGAAAAATTTCTCCTCAACTCCCCTCTAAACCTCCGACCAATTACTTTAAAGCTATGCCCCCTGGTTATTGACCTCTCTGCTAAGGGAAATAGGTCCTTCCTATCCACTCTATCTAGGCCCCTCATAATTTTATACACCTCAATTAAGTCTCTCCTCAGCCTCCTCTGTTCCAAAGAAAACAACCCCAGCCTTTCCAATCTTTCCTCAGAGCTAAAATTCTCCAGTCCAGGCAACATCCTCGTAAATCTCCACTGTACCCGCTCTAGTGCGATCACATCATTACTGTAATGTAGTGACCAGAACAGTGGGTAAGATTTTTAAACATCGACAGTGTATTAAAAAAAAACTGCATGTAGACAGGCAGAATTCGCACCCTGACGTAATGATTTTTATGTCAACCTTAGACACAGCAAATGCCTGTGCAATCAGTGGGAATTCTCCCAGTGAACAGTGATGCTATAATTGAAGACAGAGGCCATCACATGCAATTATATCTCCACCGTATCTCTGACGCACTGAGCTGTGTCATGGGTGATTAAGTAAAGGCTTTTCTCCCCCCACCCCCGCTTCTTCAATACCAGACGCACACAGCCCTCTCCCCCTCCGCCCCCCACAAACAGGCCGATAACAACATCTGCTCATCACTTACTTCATCCGGACAGATGATAAGTTTGAAGTTGAGGAGGTCATCGGGGTCTGGAAAAACTATCTCACAGGTTTTAGGTAAATTCAATTCATTTATATCTGGAAAAAAAACAAAAGGAGAAGGCAATAAAGAACCGGAATATCAACTGTGGGGGGAAAGGAGTAGGTAAGACGATGGAAATGTCTGGTCCTGACTCGAGAAATTTAGCAGCAACATCCCTGCGTTACTGCGTAAAAGAACCACCATGAGGGAAAAACCTACTTGACCTCGCCCTCACCAATCTACCTGACCACCACACAGTCGTTGTGTTCAGCGCCATTCACAACTCCTCAGATAATGAAGCAGTCCATGCCAGTATGCAACAAGACCTGGACGACGTTCAGGCTTGGGCTGATAAGTGACAGGTAACATTCGCGTCATACAAGTGCCAGGCAATGACCATCTCCAACAAGCGAGAGTCTAACCACCGCCCCATGACATTCAACGGCATTACCATCGCCGAATCCCCCACCATCAACATCCTAGGCGTCACCATTGACCAGAAACTTAACTGGACCAGACACATAAATACTGTGGCAACAACAGCAGGTCAGAGGCTGGGTATTCTGCGGCGAGTGTCTCACCTCCTGACTCCCCAAAGCCATTCCACCATCTACAAGGCACAAGTCAGGAGTGTGATGGAATACTCTCCACTTGCCTGGATGAGTGCAGCTCCAACAACACTCAAGAAGCTTGACACCATCCAGGACAAAGCAGCCCGCTTGATTGGCACCCATCCACCACCTTAAACATTCACTCCCTCCACCACCGGCGTACCGTGGCTGCAGTGTGTACCATCTACAAGATGCACTGCAGCAACTCGCCAAGGTTTCTTTGGCAGCACCTCCCAAACCCGCGACCTCTTCCACCTAGAAGGACAAGGGCAGCAGGCGCATGGGAACACCACCACCTCCGAGTTACACACCATCCTGACTTGGAAATATATCGGCCGATCCTTCATCGTCGCTGGGTCAAAATCCTGGAACTCCCTCCCTAACAGCACTGTGGGAGCACCTTCACCACACGGACTGCAGTAGTTCAAAAAGGCAGCTCACCACCACCTTCTCAAGGGCAATTAGGGATGGGCAATAAATGCTGGCCTTGCCAGCTACGCCAACATCCCATAAACGAATTTTAAAAAAAATTCTGGTCGCCATATTGTAAAACGGATATAGAGGCACTGGAGAGGGTGCAGAGAAGATTTACAAGGATGATACCAGAAATGCGAGAGTATACATATCAGGAAAGGATGAACAGGCTGGGTCACCTTTTGCTTGAAAAGAGAAGGCTGAGGGGCGACCTAATAGAGGTCTTTAAAATTATGAAAGGTTTTGATAGAGTGGATACAGAGAGAGTGTTTGCCACTTGTGGGGAAGAGCAAAACTAGAGGCCATCAATATAAGATAGTCACGAATAAATCCAATGGGGAATTCAGGAGAAACTTCTTTACCCAGAGAGTGGTGAGAATGTGGAACTCGCTACCACAGGGAGTGGTTGAAGCGAATAGTATAGATGCATTTAAGGGGAGGCTGGACAAGCATATGAGGGAGAAGGGAATAGAGGGTTACGCGGAAAGAGTTAGGTGAGGAAAGACGGGAGGAGGCGCGAGTGGAGCATAAACGCCGGCATGGACTGGTTGGTTCGAATGGCCTGTTTCTGTGCCGTATATCCTATGTAATCCCATTAGTAATTTTGTGAGAGTAATTTGCAAAGTTACTGTCACAGAAGAGTGCCAGTACAAAGGGGTGACAAACCTTCAAAGAAACCGTTCGGCAATTTAATACGCCACAGAGTACATCAATGAGCCTCTGTGTGCGACCATCCAGCTCAGTTTTACCGTCCAGATCCCACACTTCTAGGCTTGGGACCTACACAGCGTGAGCCGTGGCTCAGTGGGCAGCACCTTCGGTGGGATTAACTGACATGGGGATAGTGCGGGAAGGTGAAGTTGAGGTAGAAGATCAGCCATGATCTTGTTGAATGGCGGAGCAGGCTCAAAGGGCCAAATGGCCGACTCCCGCTCCTATTTCTTAAATTCTCTGAATCAGAAGGTTGTGGGTTCGAGTCCCACTCAAGAGACCCGAGCATAAAAATCTAGGCTGACACTCCCAGTGCAGTGCTGAGGGAGTGCTGCACTGTCGGAGGTGCCGTCTTTCGGATGAGACATTAAACCGAGGCCCCGTCTGCTCTCTCAGGTGGCCGTAAAAGATCCCATGGCACTATTTTGAGGAAGAGCAGGAGAGTTATCCCCGATGTCCTGGGCCAATATTTACCCCTCAACCAGCATCACTAAAAAAACAGATCATTATCACATTGCTGTTTGTGGGAGCTTGCTGTGCACAAATTGGCTGCCGCATTTCCTACATTACAACAGCGACTACACTTCAAAAAAGTACTTCATTGGCTGTAAAGCACTTTTGAAAGGCGCTGTATAAATGTAAGTCTTTCTTGCCTCCCACCTTCCACCCTCCGAAAACATGAGCTCATCCAAAACTCTGCCGTCCGCATCCTAATTCGCACCGAGTCCCGTTCCCCTGTCACCCCCTGTGCTCGCTGACCTACATTGGCTCCCGGTCCGGCAACGCCTCGATTTAAAAATTTTCATCCTCGTTTTCAAATCCCTCCATGGCCACACCCCGCCCTGTCTCTGTGACCTCCTCCAGCCCTACAACCCTCCGAGATCTCTGAGTCTGCGCTCCTCCAATTTTGTTCTCCTGCGCCTCAGAATCAGATGGTTGTGGGTTTATCCCTACTCTAGGATTTCAACATATAGTCTAAGCAACACGGTGGCATAGTGGTTAGCACTGTTGCCTCACAGCGCCAGGGACCCAGGTTCGAATCCGGCCTCGGGTGACTGTCTGTGTGGAGTTTGCACATTCTCCCCGTGTCTGCGTGGGTTTCCTCCGGGTGCTCTGGTTTCCTCCCACAGTCCAAAGATGTGCGGGTTAGGTTGATTTGGCTATGATAAATTGACCCTTAGTGTTAGGGGGGATTAAATACGTGGGGTTACGGGGATAGGGTGGGATATTGTGTCGGTGCAGGCTCGATGGGCCGAAATGGCCTCTATCTGCACTGTGGGGATTCTGTGATTGATTCTGTGATCCAGTGTAGCCGCTGGGGGAGTGATACTTCGTATTCCATCCACCTGAACGGAGAGAAACAGTCAGAGAGAACGATCTTAAGCTCAGGCGCATTTCTTCTTTGATTGCGTGCCATCTGTACGATTGGACGATTAATGCGACAAACTGGGGCAGGAAAGGGTCTGTAAGACTGCCCTCAAAAGAACGAAGGAAGTGGTTAGGAGAAATATTTTGATGTAGAGAGGGGGCTCTACCAGATGCCCGACCAGAAACGGTGTTTAGGGGGGGGGGGGGGGAGTAGAATCCACAATAACATTTTAAAAGGGAAGTGGATAAATATTTGAAAAGGAAACATTTAAAAGAGGCACGGGGTAAGGGCAGGGGAATGGGAATAAATGGACTGCGCTTCCAGATTCGATGAAATATGCTCACATACAAGTAAACAGTGACGGGTGATTGGCAATGTTCCCTTTTAAGCTGCGCAGCCACGCAGCTCTCAGGACCTCCCGCGCAGCTGGCTCACCGGATTTTCAATACGAAAAACCGTGCAGGGGCGGCATTTCCAACGGACTGAGCAGCCCCTTAAAGGGGGCCGCGCAGCCAAAAAAATAAGAGGGAGCGGTGAATTTGAAACCTTCTGCGAGCAGGTATTAAGGCGACCTGCACCCTTAGTGACCGCAAGCTCAAAATGCCATCTCCAAATACAAGTTGATAACCTAACTAAACTGCTGGGTGGTTTCCCCCCCACCAAACACTGATCCTAGCGGGCATGGTTCAAACTTTCACATCACACTGTACTGAAACCCCTGCCTCACCACTCACTGGATGAATAATTGGGACCGGCGGGTGTGACGGGAAGAGGTGATCGGGCGAGCCTGATCCAAATCCTCAGAACGAAAGAAAACTTTGAACCGCAAAATAAATAAGGAGGGTCCCTGGGAGCAATCTTCCCACTCATTTTTTTTTGGGGTGTGCGGCCCCCAATTCAAGTTATCGCGCACGAGCGGTTTTTCCATTTCAAAGCCGGCAAACAGTCCGTGCAGGACCTCCAGACCGCTGCGCAGCTGAACAGGAACATTGCCTGGGAGTCTCAGCACAGACCCCTGACTTAACGTGGCTTCGTTTTTGACTTATTTGTCATAATGCAAAGGGCGCCGTGCCAGTTTCCTGCCCACGTGACACGACGTCATTTCTGCAACAATGTGGGTACTGTAGTGCAGTGGTTACGTTACTGGACTAGTAATCATGAGGCCTGGACTCGGAAACCAGGAAACGCAAGTTCAAATCCCGCCATGGCAGCTTGAGAATTTGAATTCAGTTTTGTTTTAAAGCTGGAAATAAAAATCTGGTCTCGGTAAAAGTGACCATGAAGTCGTAAAATCCCAGCCTGTTCACGAATCTTCTTTAGGGAAGGAAACCTGCCGTCCTTACCTGGTCTGGGCCTATATGTGACTCCAGTCCCACACCAACGTGGTTGACTCTTAACTGCCCTCTGAAGTGGCCTAGTGAGCCAATCAGTCGGATCAAACTCAGGGCAACTCGGAGGGAAGATCTCCAGAGGAGATGAAGTCAGTGACAGTCTTGGAAAGGATGGCTTGATGTTCAGTGGTGGGGTCATGGTCCAGGGGGAGGTCGGAGGAGGTGTCAGAGAGTTGGCGTTCAGCCTCCGCAAGGTATAGGTCGGTTCACCAAACAACATGAGTGCCACCCTTGTCAGCACGTTTAATGACAAGGTTAGGGTTGGATCTTGAGAGAACAGGGTGCTGCAAGTTCAGAGGGAGTTTAGAGTGAGAGAGGGGAGCAGAGAAATTGAGACGGCCGATGTCACGCCGGCAGTTGCCAATGAAAAGATCTAGGGAGGACGAGAGGCCAGAGGGAGGGGTCCAAGTAGAACGAGAATTCTGAAGATGGGAGAAAGGGTCCGCTGTGCAGGAGGTTGGAAAAGACTCCTGGCCAAAGAAGTGGGCGCGGAGGCAAAGGAGACGAAGGGTCATCGACCTGAAACGTTAACTCTGTTTCTCTCTCCACAGATGCTGCCTAACCTGCTGAGTATTTCCAGCATTATCTGTCTTTATTTCAGGGCAACTAGGGATGTGTAATGTCGGCCTTGCCAGTGACACCCACATCCCAAGAACGAATTACATATATATATTTAAAAAAACACGCTTAATTGAGAACTATTACAGAATGGGGAGTAGCTCAGCATTCTGATGATTGAGTCTTCAATTAAACAGGCCGAAACCACAAACTGATTCAGTTTCGCCCAGCAACCCAAGTCATCGCACCCACTGATGCCAACTACTCATCCAGTGATAGTTGTCACTAGGATCTCAGTACCCATGCTGGGTATCAATGCTCCCGCTAGGCTGCGTGGCCGTACAGCGGTCTGGAGGTCCCGCGCAGGCCACTCACTGGCTTTTATATGGGAGAAACTGCGCATTTGAATGGGCTGCTCAGCCAGTTAAAGGGACTGCGCATGAAAAAAAAAGAGGGAACATTGCTGGGCATGTGAAATTTTGTACTCCATCCACTTGATTTGTGATGTAAATAGATTATCGATTCCGGCTTGTGTGCCTGGAGAGGGCACTTGGAGCTCGAAGCCGTTGGGGCGAGTTACTACAGGTCTGTGACAGCCGATAGTGAGAGCAATTTGAGAAGATGAATTAAGCTCACGAGACAAATAACGTATTGGTGTCAGTACACTAAATAAGCCGATGACAGCATCAAACCGGTCGCAGGAGCAGAGCGAGACGCTCGCAGTTTGATCAAGAAATGACAACCTAATCGAGCCACTGATTATTCATGTGACCCTGACATAAGGCGATCACTATGAACACCCGGACAGCTCTGGGAAAGCTGGTCACACTATACATGTAGTCAGTCCTGTTATAGAGAGTTCTGGTTACACTCCTTACTCTCAGCTGTTTACAGCTACACAAGGCAGGAACGCACGACAGCTGTTGGGAGGGAGGAGAGGGAAAGAGAGACATACATACACACAGATCAGCTGGGGAGGGAGGAGAGAGGGAGAGAGACACACAGATTAGCTGGGGAGGGAGAGAGAAGCAGCTGGGGAGAGAGGAGAGAGTTAAATAGATTAGCTGGGGAGGGAGAGAGAAGGAGAGAGACACAGATTAGCTGGGGAGGGAGGAGAGAGGGAGAGAGACGCACAGATTAGCTGATCAGTGGCCTCTCTCTCTCTCTCTCTGTACCTGATCAGTGGTCCCTCTATCTCTGTACCTGATCAGTGGCCCCTCTCTCCCTCTGTACCGGATCAGTGGCCCCTCTCTCTCTCTCTGTACCTGATCTGTGGCCTCTCTCTCTCTCTCTCTGTACCTGATCAGTGGCCTCTCTCTCTCTCTCTCTCTGTACCTGATCAGTGGCCTCTCTCTCTCTCTGTACCTGATCAGTGGCCTCTCTCTCTCTCTCTGTACCTGATCAGTGGTCCCTCTCTCTCTCTCTCTGTACCTGATCAGTGGTCCCTCTCTCTCTCTCTCTGTACCTGATCAGTGGCCTCTCTCTCTCTCTCTCTCTGTACCTGATCAGTGGTCCCTCTCTCTCTCTCTCTGTACCTGATCAGTGGCCTCTCTCTCTCTCTCTGTACCTGATCAGTGGCCTCTCTCTCTCTCTCTCTGTACCTGATCAGTGGTCCCTCTCTCTCTCTCTCTGTACCTGATCAGTGGCCCCTCTCTCTCTCTCTCTGTACCTGATCAGTGGCCTCTCTCTCTCTCTCTCTCTGTACCTGATCAGTGGTCCCTCTCTCTCTCTCTGTACCTGATCAGTGGCCTCTCTCTCTCTGTACCTGATCAGTGGCCTCTCTCTCTCTGTACCTGATCAGTGGCCTCTCTCTCTCTCTCTCTCTGTACCTGATCAGTGGCCCCTCTCTCTCTCTCTCTGTACCTGATCAGTGGCCTCTCTCTCTCTCTGTACCTGATCAGTGGCCTCTCTCTCTCTCTCTGTACCTGATCAGTGGCCTCTCTCTCTCTCTGTACCTGATCAGTGGTCCCTCTCTCTCTCTCTGTACCTGATCAGTGGCCTCTCTCTCTCTCTCTCTGTACCTGATCAGTGGCCTCTCTCTCTCTGTACCTGATCAGTGGCCCCTCTTTCTCTCTCTACATAAGAACATAAGAAATAGGAGCAGGAGTAGGCCAATTGGCCCCTCGAGCCTGCTCCGCCATTCAATAAGATCATGGCTGATCTGATCCTAACCGCCAATCTACTATCACAGAACCAGCTCCTGAACCTAACAGAATTGGACACACAAAATAGGAGCAGGATCAGGCTACACGGCCCCTGGGCCCGCTACGCTACCCACAGGGCCATGACCGATCCGAACCTAGACTCATGTCCAAATTCCTGCCCGCTCCCCGTAACCCTTAATTCCCTTTACTTCTAGGAAACTGTCTATTTCTGTTTTAAATTTATGTAATGATGTAGCTTCTACAGCTTTTTGGGGCAGCATATTCCATGGACCTACCACCCTCTGAGTGAAATAGTTCCTTCTCATCTCAGTTTTGAAAGAGCAGTCCCTTATTCTAAGACTATGCCCCCTAGTTCTAGTTTCACCCATCATCGGGAACATCTTCCCCGCATCCACCCGATCCAACCCCTTCACAATCTTATATGTTTCAATAAGATCGCCTCTCATTCTTCTGAACTCCAATGAGTAGAGTCCCAATCTACCCAACCTCTCCTCATATGTCCATCCCCTCATCCCCGGGATTAACCGAGTGAACCTTCTTTGTACTGACTCGAGAGCAAGTATGTCTTTCCTTAAGTATGGACACCAAAACTGTATGCAGTATTCCAGGTGCGGTCTCACCAATACCTTGTACAACTGAAGCAATACCTCCCTATTTTTATATTCTATCCCCTTAGCAATGAAAGCCAACATTCCATTGGCCTTCTTAATCACTTGCTGCACCTGCATACTAACCTTTTGAGTTTCGTGCACCAGGACCCCCAGATCCCTTTGTACTTCAGTACTTTCCAGTTTCTTGCCATTTAGATAATAACTTGCTCTACTATTTTTCCTGCCAAAGTGCATAACCTCACACTTTCCAGTATTGTATTCCATCTGCCAAATCTCTGCCCACTTACTTAGCCTGTCTATGTCCCCTTGCAGATTTTTTATGTGCTCCTCACTCACTACTTTCCCTCCCATCTTAGTATCATCTGCAAACTTTGATATGTTACACTCGGTCCCCTCCTCCAAATCGTTAATATAGATTGTAAAGAGTTGGGGACCCAGCACTGACCCCTGCGGAACACCACTAGTTACTGATTGCCAGTCTGAGAATGAACCATTTATCCCAACTCTCTGCCTTCTGTTAGATAGCCAATTCTCTATCCATGCCAGAATATTACCCCCAATCCCGTGATTTTTTATCTTAAGCAATAATCTTTTGTGTGGCACCTTGTCAAATGCCTTTTGGAAGTCTAAATACACCACATCCACTGGTTCCCCTTTATCCACCCTGTGTGTTACTTCCTCAAAGAACTCCAGCAAGTTTGTCAAACATGACTTCCCCTTCATAAAACCATGCTGACTTTGTCCTATTAAATTATGATTATCCAAATGTCCCGTTACTGTCTCCTTAATAATGGACTCCAAAATTTTACCTACCACAGATGTTAGGCTAACCGGTCTATAGTTTCCAGCCTTCTGTCTACTGCCCTTTTTAAATAAGGGTGTTACATTAGCAGTTTTCCAGTCTACCGGGATCTTTGCTGAGTCCAGGGAGTTTTGGAAAATTATTACCAATGCATCCACAATCCCTACCGCCACTTCCCTCAAGACCCTAGGATGTAAGCCATCAGGTCCAGGTGATTTATCCGCCTTGAGTCCCATTATTTTACCGAGTACCACTTCCTTAGTGATTTTGATCGTGTTTAGCTCCTCCCCCCCTATAGCCCCCTGTTTGTCCAGTGTTGGGATATTCTTAGTGTCCTCTACTGTAAAGACTGATACAAAATATTCATTCAGTGTATTTGCCATCTCCATATTTCCCACCATTAATTTCCCGGTCTCATCCTCTAAGGGACCAACATTTACTTTAGCCACCCTTTTTCTTTTTATATAACTATAAAAACTCTTACTATCTGTTTTTATATTTTTTGCTAATTTACTTTCATAATCTATCTTCCCTTTCTTAATCAATCTTTTTGTTATTTTTTGCTGTCTTTTAAAGTTTTCCCAATCCTCTATCCTCCCACTAGATTTTGCTACCTTATAAGCCCTTGTTTTTAGTCGAATGTTATCCTTAATTTCTTTACTTAGCCATGGATGACTGTCTTTTCTTTTACACCCTTTTCTTCTCAGTGGAATATATATTTTTTGGAAGTTGTACCTGATCAGTGGCCCCTCTCTCTCTCTCTCTCTGTACCTGATCAGTGGCTCCTCTCTCTCTCTGTACCTGATCAGTGGCCCCTCTCTCTCTCTCTCTGTACCTGATCAGTGGCCCCTCTCTCTCTCTCTCTCTGTACCTGATCAGTGGTCCCTCTCTCTGTACCTGATCAGTGGCCCCTCTCTCTCTCTCTCTGTACCTGATCAATGGCTCCTCTCTCTCTCTGTACCTGATCAGTGGACCCCCTCTCTCTGTACCTGATCAGTGGTCCCTCTCTATCCCTGATCAATGGCCCCTCTCTCTCTCTCTGTACCTGATCAGTGGCCTCTCTCTCTCTCTCTGTACCTGATCAGTGGCCTCTCTCTCTCTCTCTGTACCTGATCAGTGGCCCCTCTCTCTCTCTCTGTACCTGATCAGTGGCCCC